>VZTF01004039.1:1927936-2365758 GCA_013397755.1 Cnemophilus loriae
TCTCCTCTTTTATTTACTCTCCTCCCTCCTTTTTCCTTTCTTTTTTAAGGGAGCGGAGACAAGTCAAGCTTCATCTTGATGTTGCTGCGGGAGTCTCGGTAAATGTCCATCTGTCTGATGAGCGTGATGCAAAGGACATTTTTTAAAAGGAGCCTTTTAACTCCGTAGACACGTAGGGACCCATTCACGGGCAGGCACACACACGCGAGGAGGAGGAAGAAGAAGAAGCAACTTCACGATCGCTGCTTTTAAAAGGGAGAAGCTTTTTCCCTGTCTGGGACTTGCCTTCTGCCTCCTCAACCAGCTGCTAAAAGTATGTTTCCGAGGCGGACTGCACTTCAGGGAACTTCTATTTTCTGCTCGGCAGCTGTAGAGGAGCAGCAGCGAAGTTTGGAGTAACACCAAGTGATGCGGGAAAAACACCCCGAGAGCAGAACACCCTCCTGCAGACACAACCCCTGCTGCTGCACACAGGTATAGCTCCGGCGGTCGCAGATCCGCTGAAAGCCTTCTCCGCAGGATGACTCCGTGGGCCACGGCGGAGGTGCTAGCGCTCTGGAAGAGAGAGGGGGGACGGGACACTAATCATAACTATTATTACTATTATAATAATCCAGCCCAAAGTTTCATGGGGGAGAATGTCATCCTGTGGGTTTGGCTAAGGACGTAGCAGGATATGTATTTTCCTCCTTCCCCTTCTTCCACTCCGCCGAGGGAAAACAGTTCCCCTCTTCCCTCCGCTGAGGGAAGCCGCTGCCTTGCCGCGGGGGAAGCGGAGCCGGCCCCGAGCCCCCGCGGCTCGGTTCGGCGGGGTGTGTGTGGGGAAGCCCGGGGGTCGGGACGCGAGCGCAGCGGGGAGCTGGTTTGCTGGGCAGCCGCCTCTTCCCTTCCCGGTGAGCGGTGCCGGCCGCGGGAGGCCCGGCCCGGCGCACACCTGCGCCCCGGCCCCGGCGGTGCCCCCGGCCGCGTCTCCTCCTCCCCTTCACCTCCGCGCTCCTTTGTTGCGGAGCGCCCCGCTCCGCTCCCCCGTCCCGCCTCGCTCCCTTTGATCTCCTGCCACGGGGATTTCGGTGCCGCCGCGCACCTGAAGCGGCCCCTCGGGGGGCTCCGCCGGCCGGTCCGCGGCGGGGGCTCCGCCGGCCATGGCCCGGCGCCGGGGGGGGTCCCACCTGCGGACCGTCCCCGCCCGTCCTCCCCCCTCCCCCGGCGCGGTGTCCGCGCTGACTGGCTCCCATCGCCTCCTCCTCCGCGCAGGTTGATCATGGTTGCCGTGACCCGCTCGCTCCTGGCGCTGCTGCTCTGCCAGGCGCTGCTGGGCGGCGCGGCCGGGCTCATGCCGGAGGTGGGTCGGCGGCGCTTCAGCGAGCCGGGCCGCGCCGCCTCGGCCGCGCAGCGCCCCGAGGACCTGCTCAGCGAGTTCGAGCTGCGCCTGCTCCACATGTTCGGGCTGAAGCGGCGGCCCAGCCCCGGCAAGGACGTCGTCATCCCGCCCTACATGCTGGACCTCTACCGCCTGCACGCGGGGCAGCAGCTGGGGCAGCCGGCGGCGCTGGGCTTCCCGCTGGAGCGGGCGGCCAGCCGCGCCAACACCGTCCGCAGCTTCCACCACGAAGGTACGGGCGGGCGGGGGCTCCGCGGGCTGCGGGAGCGGAGGGGAGGGCCTGGCCGGGCCGGAGGAGGAGCGGGGGGCGGATTCCCCCGCCGGTACCGCGGGGTTCGCGCAGTGCGGATCCCGGCCGGGTGCCCTGCCCGACGGGCTCTGCCGAGGAGCTCGGGCTCGGCCAACTCCCTTCTCCCCACCCTCCGTCCACCGAGGCGCTCTCGGTTTATTGACTTTTCCCGCTCCGCGTTTAGCGTTCCCACAGATCGCTGCTCTCCTGAGAGGCTAGAAAGCGAGGAAGGCTCCCTAATGCGCGGCTGAGCCGGGCCGCTGCGGAGGTTTCTAATCTTTATCTAATCCCCGTCAGAGATCAATGAGACAATCAATCGCGACATCCTCGGGGGCTGCCGTCGAGGGGCTCGCAGTGCCTAGGCTGGCCAAAGCCCCGTGGCCGCGCTTGGCTCTCACCTGCGAGGCCTCCAGCAGGGCCTCCGCGGCACGTCCTCGCCTGCAGCCCCCCGAGGCAGCGATTCTCTAGGACAGACCCTCACTCAGCAGCTGGGGGCGTTTCCCGGCTCCCGCAGCCAAACTAGCGGCTGCGGCTTGAACAAGGCCCGTGGAGCCGGTGGGGCGCGTGTCGCTCACGTGCTTTTTTGGGAAGCGTTTCCCCAGGTTGTAATTGCTCCTGGCTGCGGCTCTCCGGTGCTGCCCTGCAGTGGCCCCGCTGCAAAAGTAATGAAAATGCAGTTTCCACCTGCTTTTAGAGTGAAACTGTGTCAAGAAAAGATATTAATTAATTTTTAAGTTTCTAAAAGGAGGAGGCCTCTGAGAAGTGGATGTGCTGTTTATTGGAAAGCCTTATTGAGAGGGGGACGAATGGTGGAATCTAACCTCTCCTCATCCACGTTTCCCTACATGGGAAGTAAAAACCTGGCAGTTAATGAGGAAAAGCCAGTGCGTGGGTCATTCATGCCAAAGCCAAGGACTGTGGGCAAGGGGCTGAGCGAGAGTGGAGTTGAAAGGGCAAACTTGATAAGGTTTAGGCACATGTAAAAATCTGCAGTTTGATGTGGTCGTATGATTCCAGCAAAAGCTGATTTTGTTAGAAAATCAGTATTACAATTTTTACAAAATTTGGAAGAAAATCAGTGTGACTCCTGTTTTTTCACTGAGTTCTCCCTGCACTAGTGACTTCTTGAGAGCAGAAGTTTGTCTTGTGGCCGTTCAAAATATTGGCATATTAGCAAATACTGGGCTGGTCCTGAAATACCATAAGACTAAGCCTTACCTTATGCAAAAAGTGGTACTGGGTTCAAAGGGGGATGGTTACACGACTAAGAATTGCTAACAGGAATTATGGCTCCCCCTTAGAAAGTGATTTTTGTTTTTCCTTCAGTATGTTTATCGCCAAAGTTAAAAACCATGAAAGAGTTTTATTTTGGGAAATACTTTTAATTTCTAAATGTTTGTAGCAACAATGTACTTAGCAACCCTAGGTATATTGTACTCCCTCTGAAGCTCCATTCAGGTATTATTCAGAGGTGGGAATGGCCTGGAGTTTAGTGACTCCTTGAATGTTTGGTTTTGGTGGTTTTATAAACTTCTTGTTTGGAGGTGACTTTGTTTCATTATCTCTTTTCCATGCATCCCTATTTTAGCAGTTAAATCTTCCTGCTGTTCTTTATGGCCCTTTTGGGTAAATACTGGAGCGTGCTTTATAAAGTACCGTTAGGGATGCTGAGTTAACTGTCTCTAATCAAAGATACAAAAATCCATATGTCAAAACTTCTAGATCACCTAAATTGCAGAGTAGTGTTTTTCAGAATGCAATTTAAGGGATTGATGTTAGAGCTGTATTCTCAGAAAAAATCAGAACTGCAACAGTTACTCAAAGTCCTCCACCAGTTTTAATGATTCTCGAGTAACTGTAGTGCTTGAGTTTTCTCATTCGTGTTCTTGAAGTCCAAATTAGTGCTGTATATTTCTTGCTTCTAATGATAACTACCTGGAAGGCAAAGGCCACCAGAATCCAATCCAAATGTGTAATAATGAATGAAGCATTTGTAACTTCATGCTATACATGCTTGCTTAAACAAACTAACGAGACAGTATTTTCTGCCTGAAAGTGTTTCAGGTCTTATGTGTCACATGTGGTAGCTGTCATTTGAAAGCTGCCAATGGCAGGCAGTCTTAAGGGGTTTGATTGTTTGTGTCAGTTTCTGATTTTTTCTTTTTTTCTCTTTTTTTTTATTTTCCCTGTTTAATCAAATTAGAAGTTTTGGAAGAACTGCCAGAAACGAGTGGGAAAACAGCACGGCGTTTCTTCTTTAATTTAACTTCCATCCCTAATGAGGAGTCTATCACCTCAGCTGAACTCCAGATTTTTCGGAAACAGGTGCACGGAGCCTTTGAGAACAACAGCAGCTACCATCACCGTATTAATATTTATGAAATTATAAAGCCAGCCACAGCCACCTCTAAGGACCCTGTCACAAGACTTTTGGACACCAGGTTGGTGCATCATAATGCAAGTAAATGGGAAAGTTTTGATGTAACGCCAGCTGTTTTGAGGTGGATTGCACATGGACAACCTAATCATGGGTTTGTGGTAGAGGTGGTTCACTTGGACAAAGAGAACAGTGCCTCCAAGAGGCACGTTAGGATTAGCAGGTCTTTACATCAGGATGAAGATAGCTGGTCTCAGCTCAGGCCATTGTTAGTGACGTTTGGGCATGATGGCAAGGGACACCCGCTCCATAAAAGAGAAAAGCGTCAAGCGAAACACAAACAGCGTAAACGCCACAAATACAGTTGCAAAAGGCATCCGTTATATGTGGACTTCAATGATGTGGGGTGGAATGACTGGATTGTTGCCCCGCCGGGGTATAGTGCCTTTTACTGCCATGGGGAATGTCCTTTTCCACTGGCAGATCATCTAAACTCAACAAACCATGCCATTGTTCAGACTTTGGTCAATTCAGTGAATTCCAAAATCCCCAAGGCTTGCTGTGTGCCGACAGAACTGAGTGCTATTTCCATGCTCTACCTTGATGAAAATGAAAAAGTTGTATTAAAGAACTATCAAGATATGGTTGTGGAGGGTTGTGGGTGCCGCTAACACAGCAAATATATTAGACAAATGCAAAAAAAAAAAAAAAATAGCTGACACTTTAATATTTCCCAATGAAGACTTTATTTATGTAATGAAATGGAAAGAAAAAAAACACAACTATTTTGAAAATATATTTATGTCTACGAAAAAGTTGGGAAAACAAATATTTTAATCAGAGAAATATTCCTTTAAAGATTTTAAATGTATTTTAGTTGTACATTTTATATGGGTTTAACCCCAGCACATGAAGTATAATGGTCAGATTCTTATTTTGTATTTATTTACTATTATAACCACTTTTTAGAAGAATAGCTAATTTGTATTTATATGTAATCAAAAAAGAAAAAAATATAGGGTTTGTACATAATTTTCCAAAATTGTAGCTGTTTCAATTGTGTGTATTTAAGTTGAAAAGAATACATGGAAGGTTACTATGGCAAAGTGCATAGCACATTTGCTTTCTGCTGTGCTACTGTTAAGGTCACAAGTTCAAGTCCAGAAAAAAGTGGATAATCCACTCTGCTGACTTTCAAGATTATATTGTACAATTCTCAGGAATGCTGCAGGGTGGGCTGTCCAATCCATGAGAACTGGCATCCTCTTTAGGTGGAACATTTGGATAAGAACCAGACGTTGCTGATCTAGTATAAATACTGCTATTCCCAGCTAATTTGCAGTTTGAATAGAAGGGCCAATAGAAATCCTACGGGAGGTGGGGGTGGGGGAAGACTGAATCCTTTCTAGACCTACGGAAAAGTGAATGTTTGATGTTTCCTTTAAAAGTCCTTCCTTTAAAAGTCCTGGCCAAATATAAAATAATAAAAACTAAAATGTCATCCTTTTTTTTGTGATTATCTATGCTAAAGAGGAATACTTACCTAATTTGTACCGGCCCTTGTCTTTAACAGTTGGAAAAGCCTTGCATACTTCCTCACCTCAGATGAGAGCTCACTTCTGTGGAGTGTTACAGTGAAATTAATCTGCAATTTTTGCCCTACATACAGCAAGCTGTTGTCATGTGCAGCCTCCTCTCTAACCTCAGCTGATGGTTTTGCTGTTTGGCAGATTAGCCTCTCTTCACTTCCAGGGTTTTGTGTTGGAAACATTTATTTTTTTTTTCTTCCCAAATGTTTAAATCTATTTCGGATAATAAATCATAGAACTCTGATATTTCTTTCTGAGAAGTCCAGTCTGTAAGAAAAAATGGTTCACTCGTGCAGTCATCACAAGAACAACTTGTGCTTGCATCATCTTATTGTTTTTTAAATCCTTCATATAAGGGGCAAAAATGTGATTTGCAGTTGGCAAACAGAGCATTAAAGCTGATACTGATTGTGCCTGTTGTGTGTTCCACGCCTGGTGTGGCAGGCAGAGCCTGAGGGTGTTGTGTGAAAGTTGTGCTGAAATAGGAGAGCAGGAAAGGAGCTTAAATGGGCTTCTTGGTCATCCCCTCGAGCTCTGTTGTGGGTCCAATTCTGGATTTGGTGAACTGAGGCTATACCTCCTAAAGCCATGTGCGCAATGGGCCCTTTAGGGACCTCTCTAAATCAGCTGTGGGAATCTCTGATTTGGGCCTCCGGATGTTTTGTTAATGAACCCCTCTTTTTTTCTCCTGGCCTTCCCCAAACTCTTCATTTTTTTACCAGAATCATCTGGGTTACAGCAATGGTACTAACTAGATGGGTTGATCAGAAAGCCTTGATGATGTTTTACAGGTCCTCTTGTAGAAGAGTTCTTTACTGCTATTCAACACAAAAATCAGAGAGTGCAGAGGATAGGAGAGAAAAATCAATTACCTGTTGGCTTCTTCCATTTTTTTCTTGTGAGCTTAAAAATCTCTCGGGCTGTAAGGTTCTGTGGTGAGATAAAACTGATGTATTTCTTTGTTCCAGCAGTATTTTTAACAGCTGTCAGAGAACAATCCATCCCTCTGTAGTTGGGCTCTGCTTAATTTTGAGAGGTGGCTGATGTAGGTCATGCTGATACTACATAGCAGCCTAAGGGTTGGCTGAGTGGACGATCTCCAGGTGCTTTTTCAAAACACTGGTGCTGTTTTGGTGGCTGATGTTTTTAGGTGTGAAGCATCATGTGTGCAGGAGTTTATTTTGAGTTTTGCTTGTTGCCAGCTTTCCTGGTGCTGGATGAGTTTGTGGTTGTTGCTTTGGCAAGGTTGTCAGTGCTGCGGTGGAGGTTCAGCAAGGATCCGGTGTTTGGGACGTGTAGTTGTGCAGTCAAGTCACAGCTGTGTTACTGAACTGTAAAAACTAAAACCTGAGCTTGCTAAGGCTGGAAAGTGCTGAAAATGTAATGATGAGCATGAAAGGTGTGATCCCAAACCTGGGAAATTGGTAAAGAACCCACAGCACTTCTAACCAGACCCTCAGCTCCGATGTTGCAAGGCTGAAGTCTCACAGCTCCTTCATGTGTAACGAGACTGAGGGAGGCTCTTTACAGAGTGGTGGCTGCTTTACTTCTCCTGTCAGGCATGAGAACACATTGATGATAATCTTGTTGCCAAAAAATTGGCTACAGCACTTGTCTATGCATGAGCAGGAGCTGGCTCATGGCGTGGTGCCGCGTTCCTTGCGCAGGCAAACCTCCTGTTGCTGGACAAGGAATTGCATCCTTAGTAAAATATATTGGGAGGCCAATGTATCATTGCAAACTTATTAAGACCCCCTCTTGTAAGCATTTCTGTAACTGCTTAGTGTTAGCCACAGAATCATCAGTTCCATACTGATTTTGAGGAGGAAATATGCACGTGTCAAGCTCAGCACGTCAATAAATTTCTGCAGAATTGGTTTTGTAATGTACCTTTAAATCCTTAACCTCACTCTCTAGGCTGGACTCGTGAGAGTGCTGCACTAAAGACTTTGTTTAGGACTTAAAGTAAAAGAAACAGAACAAACTTTCACAGATGAAAGTAGTAGGAAGTTCTAGAGATCAGTTGGGTTCCTGAATTCTTTTAGATAGGGTTGATGATCAGACAGCCTTTCTGAAAGGTTTGGGCTTTCTGGCATCTTCTTAAAGTCTGGTTATGATTGCTAAATAATGCTAAATACTAAAGGTATGCTGTTACCACAGCACACTAGTACTTACTTTAGTTCTTTAGGACTTATCAGTGTTACAGCGCTCTACAAGGAGAAAAGAGCTTTTTTTCCTCTTAAGAGGAGAAAAAGCAAAATATTTTGAAGGCAAAACTGCCTTTGTTACCCTATAGCTCCTAAACATATTGCTTCTAGGCACTTATATAATCTATATAGGCAGAGATTGTGATAGATAATGTCACCCTTTGTGCATTTCAGATAAGCATCTCTCTAAACACAAATGTGATCAGCATGTCTCCTTGTCCTTTTGAGACTCAGTAGCAGCTTTGTCGAGTGGCTTGATAATTTTTGCGCAAAATTCAGTTGGACTTCTGAGGTCAGCAGCATGTAGAGGAGGATCTTCAGTTGAGGTAAGCTCTCCCGAGAGCATTGGCCATTCCCAGCGAGCAGGGGGTGCTCTGCTGGGCTCCCCTGGGCTCACCACAGCCAGATGTGGAGCCCTTCCCTGCCCATACAGGCTTTGGGTGGCCACATCCCTGCTCCCCCACCAGGCAGGTGAGGGCTCGCATCCCCACCCGTGAGGCTCAGAGAGGAACATGATTTGTTGTACTCTCAGCTGTGGAGGAGGAGCTCATCCACACTGCATTTATATTAGAACCCACTTTGCTACACTATTAGAAGAGGATAATTATTGAGCTATTTTATTGTATGATTATTCCTAAGTTGTTGATTTTTGGGGTGGTTTTTTATTGATTTCAGGAGGCAGCTAATTGCCATATGGCAGCTTGATGTTAATGTTTTATGAAGATCAGGAAACAAAAGTTTATGAAACAAAAGCTTTTGTATAGTAACTGCAGAGTTTCAAGAACTGTTTTATACTTCCTGACAGTGCAGGTCTGGCTTAATGGTTTGTTTTTATTGCTTAAGAGTGTAAACCTTTCTTTAGCCGATGTGTGGAAATTATATCCTCATCCCGCATTACGCATTTCTCATTGCTCATTACTCATTCCTGCTTTCATTGCTGCCGTCTGTAATCAGGGCTTTACTGTTTCAACTGCATGCAAAATGCTCCTATCCTTCGCAGAGTAAGATACTTTTCCTTAGCACTCACCCACTCTTTCAAAAAAAGAAAAAGGGGAGGGCAAGGGGGGGAGAGAAAAAGGGGGAGGAAAAACCTACTCTGTCTATATTGTTTTTCTCTGTTTTGGGTGGAGTCTGTGTTAGATTTTGGTTGCTAGATGGTTTCTGTAGTAACAAGCAGAGTAAAATCCAAGCCTGAAAAGGCACTTTTAAAGGTGCCATATCTTGCCTGAAGTATTATTTATCTAATTATGGATATGGAATGTTTAGTTTCTCCTTTATATCAAAGCAACCTCTCTTGGTAGGGCTGACTGCTGCTATGAGAATTTGATATGTTATGATCTTAAAACAGGAGAACCACAAATCTTGTTCCCAGTTGACTTAAGCTGCTGAAAATAGTAACAAAAAAGCCAAAGGCATTAAAATGCATTTTTAAAGATTGTTACAGGAACAGACCACTGTTTTTTAGATACCTAGAAAGGGAACAAGAAACTAGGTTCAGAAGGACACTTGGGTTTTACATGTTACTGCAGTGAGGAGGGTGTTGGATACAAGCACCAGTGGTTTGTTTTGTTAGACTTCTGTGTACAAAGAAAAAAAATCCAGCTCCTTCAGACTATGACTTTGCTGTACTCCAATTTTTTGTGTTTATTTCTCCAAAGAGGTTTTGCAGGTGTATGAGAAAGTAAGCACACACATGGTTACTACTTTTGCCTTGCTTGGGCACAAAAAGAATTCTGAAAGTATTTTAAGATTACTACTTTCATGTCTCTCCAGTACTAATCTTTCATTACCTGTATTCCTGACAGCCTTGCCTGCAACAAGCAGTAATGGTTTCCTAAGGTGGAGTTTCCTCTTTTCGGAATCTCGTCACCTGTCAGTACCCTCCAGGATTTAGCAACCTTCTGTCCGTGAGCCTTGTGAAATCATAACTTAGAAAAGCAGGTACACTGGGTTTGTCCTGGTTCTGTGTCCTTTGCAGAGACAAGCTTGTCCCAGCCTTCAGCAGGAATCTTAGTTTGGGAAGAGTCTGAAGAGGTGCACCCACTGGGCACAGCAGGGACACCCCATAACAGCAGGGACTGTGTGTGTAACTTGCCAGAAGTCTGAGGGCCAGAGCTCATTTCCATCTGTATTTCCATAGTGCTGTGGAGGCACTCGGCTGCAATACCTGCCTGGGCTTGTGTTGCCCTCCATACAGGAACAGAGGCTGAGAGCTCTTGGACCTCTCCAGGGGCAGGGAATTTGCAGTGGGCAGCCTGGTTCTCGGCTCAGGAGAGGTGGGTTTGCTCTTCACAGTTCATTCTTGCAGGGCATTCTGCAAAATATGCTTGGCTGCCTCCACAGAAATTAGACTGGAGTCACTGGATGAGGTCTGCAGTGGAAGGGAACAGATCGGTGTGGGTTTCGTTTGAAAAAAAAGGAAGTAGGAAAGGACCCCGCAGGCTTTTGAAGCTGAAAGTGTTAAAAGGTTCTAAGGGGACTTCAGGTAGAGAGATCAGAGCAGCGAATTGATAACATTATGAAAGTTCAGGTTCCCACAACAGCTGGACTGTGGAAGATTTACAATTTAATGAGGCTGATAATCCCATTAGAGATTAAATTAAGAAGGTTTTTCTGGGAGATCACCAAGAAAATTATGAGTATTGTAGGGTAGCTTGGCTCCTAATGCCAAGGCAGTGGAGAGCTGACATTTACTTCTTGCACTGCAGGACACTGTTTCATTCAGTGTGTCTCATTAAAACAAAGCCTTTGACTCCAGCAGTGTTTCACTACAAACAGAAGCAAATTATTATTATTATTCTTATTACTATTACTACTACTATTATTACTATCATCATCATCTTCCTGGAAACAATATGCAGATTAAAAGGTGGAAATATCAACCAGATCTGCGAATCAGCACAGCTCTACTGAGTTGGTTCTCAGACAATCCAGTTGTTTTTATTAGAGCAAATCCTCAGAAGGCAGGGTGACCACGTATAAAAAATAATGTATTTAAGGTAACAATTGGCATAACTCCTGTAGCTTGGAACTTGCACAAACCACTTTTTATGGCATCCTGCACACCCTAGTGATGGGAAAGTGTTGTATGGAATAATGACTCTGTAACCACAGACTTCAAAAGTATAGAATGTCTGCGGTGTGATGGAAATAGCTGTTTCCACATCAATAATACACTCACAGGCATATTGAAGCTTAATTGCAAGGCCAGTGGTGATGGGAGGAGGAAGGGGGAAGGGCTACCTGCCTGTGGCTGCGTCTGCTTTACAGCCAGAAACAATGATTCAGTTCATGATAAACTTGACTTTTGCATTTTTTCTCAGGATTTATTGATAACTTTTTATGGGACTTCATAGGCCAAGGGAGTTATTGACTCCTTAGGAGTTAAGAAGAGAGACAGGGTTTGCATTATTTCTTACAAGCATCACTCTGGCTGTTGTGTTAAAATTATTCTGTTTTAAGGGCAGTTCTACCACAACTTTTTCCCCTGCTTGTATTTTGTCTCTTCCTTTGAATGAAAAAAACTTTTTACTTAAAAGCAATCTCTGACTTTGAGTCCAGCTTTTTTGGTCCATTTTCATGAAGAATCCTGATTTTCTAGTTGATATCATAATGGTAGAATGAAGGCAGTTTTGATGTCATTATCTGTTGCTATTGGACCAAGTCCTGATGCACATGGAGTATGTTTTCCTAGTCCTGGCACTGTAAATGAAAGGTGGACCCAATAGCTTTAAGTGAAAAAATGAGTGGTTTTATTCTGCAAAACTCTGGTATTATTGTTACTCTTTTATTCTTGTTGTTCAAATGACAAATATGTTGTAATTTTACTGCTTTCAGTGTCCAGAGTTACTGCAGGATTACTTTAAAGCTTCCCTTGCTGGAATCTCATGAGGACACTGTGGAGCCTGATATTCTTAAAAAGATAATTTCCCCACATTCTCTGGGGAGAGGCCTCAGAATGGCACCTAGAGACTCAAAGATCAGAAGGAAACGGAATTGAAATCCTTCTTTGCTTAACCACTAGTACTTTTAAAGTCCATCAACATTTTCAGCTGTTTAGGATTAGCAGTAACCCATGTTCTCTAGATGTTATTACTGAGGGGAGGATCAAAGACTAATTGATTCATATTTCCTGGTCTGGTGATTTTTTTTTTTTTTCCTTTTGTGTTATTTTTTGTTTTAGAAATAGTTAATGGTTAACTACTTCTTGACGCGTTGGGCAAAGAAGTCTCCCAGGTTTGTAGATGAAAAGATTTTCATCTTTGAAAATATAACCCAAATGTACCCTAGAGGGCAGAGTCATTTAGAGAGAGCTCCTGCACACACCTGCTGGGTTACTGGTGCGTGCCCACTGCCAGTTCCTTGGAGAGAGGGACCAAGCCCTGGGAAAATAGTGTTGGGAGCGTGGGTGGAGCCTTCTGGCTTTTGTGAGCAGTGAAAAGTGGAGAAAGTGACTCTCCTGTGTGCAGGTTCTGAGAAAAAAACCCAACCAACAAAAATCCATTAAAAAAAAAATCAGTATTTTGCAAACAGCTGCCTATAACCCAGCAGACCGTGCTGATGGCAGGTGGCTGTTGCAGCTCAGGCCTGCTGGAGGGGCTGAGCCTTTTTTTGAGGGTTTCATTTAATTTTCAAATAGAAGCAGCTTAATTTTTGTTTCATAGCAAAGAAAATAATCACAGTGTTGCCCTTTGCAAGAGCTTTCTCTTCTTGAGACCTGAGCCACGCAGGGGGTTACTGCCTGCTTTTCCATCTAAGTGGTGAGCAAAGTTTGTTGTCAGGCCTTTCTCCGTGAGCCTGAATGTCTGGGAAGAATCTGGGAAGGTCTTTGCAGCTCCTCTCGTATAGGAGTACTTCCTTCAGGGTTTTAGGCTCCATTCCTGTCTTCTTTACCTCATTCATCTGGGGGGAGGGGAGGGGGGAAAAAAAGAAGGTCAAGTGCTGGGACACTTTGAAGAGTGTGCCTTTACCAAGCTTTGGTTTTTCTCTCTTCCTGGAACTCTCATTACATGATCCTGGTTTTCTGAGCCAATTGTTAGCCCAAGGCCAAATCTTTAACCTTGGGCTAGATAACAAAAGCACAGCTGAGGTGATCTTGACTCCTTTAAAAAGGCTGTCTACTCTTTGATGCACTCAGAATGAGACGCATAATTCATTTTAGTTCCAAAGGTTGTTCTTAGCATGGGAAATTAGCAACCTCCGTGATAAAAAGTCAGCATGTTAGGGATGTGTGTGTGTGTTTTATGTTGGTCTCTGTCTTCCACTGCATTCCACATCCTGGAGGGTGTTGGTGTGTCTAAGGAGAAGCCGAGACCAAATCCTATCTGGGAAGTTTTGCTTTGTGTCTGCGTCTGTTCGTACCAAGGCCTGAGGACTTCGTGCCAACGATAGGAATCAGCATTTGGAAAATGTAGCTTTCTGACTTGCAGCTCTAACTGTAATTGGAGTGTATGCTCAGGAGAAATTTGGGTCGAGGTTTATAATGGATGTCAAAACTGGTTTGTGAAGTACAGCCCTCACCAAGGAACCCCAGAGGCAAGACTGTGGTATGAGAGAATTCAGTGCAGTGTCCAGTGGTGCTGCACAGAAACTCTTCTTTATGATGTGGAACTCTCTCCAACAGGTCCTTTACAAGTTTTTCCTTTGGAACAAGACTCCTCCACCATTATCCTGTTTTGCTGAAGTCTCTGTGCTGCTCTGAATAACTTTGTGGGTTTATTTTGTGCTGTAGTCTAGCAAGCCTAATGGCAAGAAACAGCATCACTGGTGCTGTAGTGTCAAGTGGGCCAGATCACAAAAAGTAGTGGAATTTAGAGGCAGGCTGACAGCAATGGGAAGGGCTTTTGTGGGTAAAAGTTAACAGGAAATGCTGCTAGTCAAATACAGCATCAGGAAAAAGAGGAGTGTAGCAGCGGGGCCACCAGACCAAGGACAGGAGAGACAGCAAACTACTCAGCTGTGGAGCTGGAGTTGGAAAAGTTCCTTACTGTCCCTGTGTGCTCATTCTCAAATAGCTCTTCCTGCCTCCTAAGTGTTTTGTAATGACATGTACCTTAAAGTATTTGGAGATGCCTAAATGCACTGCTGTTTATCCTGTAGGGTAGAGATAGATAGCTCCATTATATGGCATAATGACAGGTTTCATCCCTTGGTAACCAGTTTGCATGAGGACCAGGTCTGGCCAGTATTAAACTGGAAAGCAAAGATGGCTTTGTGATTAAGGTGCTGGAGTGGGACGCTGGAAATCTGGGTTCAAGTTGCGGGTCAGCCATAAACTCCCTGTGTGACCTTGAGCAATATAATTATTCCGAGACTTCAAAGGTATCTAAACAATTTGGACACCCATTTTCCAGTCATTTTAATTAACTGGGATGCTTTGAAATGCTCGGCTTTAATCTCTCTGTGCCTAGGATTCTCATTTGTAAAGCCAGGATAATAATATTTCCTTGCACATGAGGAGGATGTGTGCGTTAGGGATTGGGAAGCGTGTGGCTGCTCGGAATGCGGCAGCTACGGAGCTTGCAGGCCTGGTGAGGGGTTTAAAGCTGGGTATGGATGCTCTGTGCAGGACAAACAGCCCATTCCATGTGGGCAGGAACTGGGGGACAGTTCCTTACTGTGATGTTTTACCTTCATTTTGGTTCGTGGGGGATAAATACCACTGCAAGTAAAGTGCAACTAAAATATTCACTGAGAGCAACAGCTCATTTCTTCAGGATTTCATTTTGCTCCATAACAACATCTTGCTCTTTCTTTAGTGTCCTGCCATTCTTTAATACTGAACATTAAACTTTTACAAGATGAAATGAGTAGTTATTAACATTTCCATTTCTAGACTTCATAACAAGCTGTGCTCCCCCTTTAATGTCGCCTACAGTTCTGTCCCTTTGCCCGCTGTTACGCGACCGTGTAATGAAAAGCCTGCAATGCACACAGGCAGAGGGAAGGGTTAAAAGAGCCAAGGGAGTCTTTAATTCCTTCGTTTTCTGACTTTTGTGGGTTTAATACACAATCTTAACATTCCATTAGTAAGTGGTTGCATTTTTTTCTTTTTAACCAAAGAGATTAAAGGTTCCTTCAGATTTTGCATTTTTTCGCTGCTCTTTAGTCATGTCAGTTTTGTGTGCTAGGCGGGCAGGAGGTGAAAATCTGTCCTCAGTGACCATTGGTGCTGCTCCCAGAGCCCAGTGATGGATGTCTGAGAGACCATAGGGAACTGCTGTTCCCTAAAGAATGGCTGCCAGGGTAGGGAAATATTTCTGAGCCCCTGGCTCTTGGGTTCCTCACTGACCATTACTCAGTGAGTAAAGGGCTTTGTAAACTGCTTGCAAAACCCTGAAGTGTTACATGCTGTCAGAACACCTGATCCTGCTCATTAGGATATTAATCAATATGTCAGTGGTAAATAGATGTTGAAATGAGGTTTCGTATTTAAATGTGAAGGAAAGAGATGGCTGCTGCTCTAAACAGCTTCCCCTGAATCAGTTGCATGGGTGACACTGGTATGAATCAAATCAGAGTCCTTTTCACTCCTCTGTCCATTGGCTCCTTATGGTCACTGCTCTGTGGGCAAGAAAATCTGACTCTCCCACTTCGTGTTAGAGCTGTGCTGGGCTGGCAAGGGAGAAATGTGTTACTTATCATAACTACCTCTCAAATCTGCCAGTCAAGATATGTTTTTTCCCTTCAAATTTGGGGTGCAAAGCAACCATGAACCAGAGTTTCTTTAATGTGCTTGCAGGGTAGGTGAGTACCTATTTCTCAGTTTTATTCTAAGTTCTGTATTCTGAGCATCGTGGACATTGAATGGCAAATTTTGCTTCAAAACTTCACCGAAATAAGATAGTGAAAATTCTGGTTGTAATTTTCACTGAAAACTGACAACCAAGAGTTGTAAAGGATTTGGGGTGGTAACTGCTCTTTTCGAAGATTTTCCTATTACTTGGATTTAGTTTTTTACTGGAAGTGACCTGGTGAGAAATACTGTCAAATTATTACTTCGTATATGTGCAAGCAAATATCACCTCTAAATATTTTGCAGAATAACAACTGCTTTACGATTAGTCACCTAAACATTTTCAGATGGCCTCACCTCTTAGAATGTGGTTATTTCTCTCTGTTTGGTGGGTGAACAGTTTAGAAACAAAAGCTAACAAAACAGGAAAAGATCATGTCTAGATATGTACCAAAAATTAAAATTACCTTAGAAAAAGAAAACTGCTTTTGGACTTTCCAAGGTGAAAATAATGCAATGAATTAACTGAAAAAGATAAATGACTAAATATGGCTATGACTTTTTTTTAGTGGCCTGATTCAGCAAAACCTTCATGTTCTTATTACTTATTTTGTACTCTTGCCCCATGAAAAACTTTTGGACAGAACTTAATTTAGTGCATTGTTACAAACTCTGATATCTGCCTGATTTTATCAAAGTTCATGAACCTTTTGAGCAGCGACCCCCCTCATGCCCCTGGGGGTCTGGAGAGGGATTTATGGTTTCTCAAGTCAAACAGTGTGAAACTTGGCACTTTCACATGGCCTGAACTCTGACAGCTCCAGGAGCTCTAAGTGAGCTCAAACCAGCTCAAGAGGCAAAGTAAAGCTTTACTGAAACTCGCTGGAACTTGGACCAAATTCCAGTTTGAAAAATCTGGCCCTTAATGTCCTGTCATTGCCTTATCGTTGACATGGAGAAAATCCATCCTGTGTGGCTGCTGTGAAGATAAATTCAGGAAGATTTATCAGGTGCTCCAGTGAGGATGGTGCCAGTGGTGGTGTTGGAGCAGGAGTGCTCAGAACGGAGGTCAGTGACCCAGGGATGTGAATGTGTTAACAGCTGGTGTATGGACGCATACATGGACTCAAGTCCTGAGTTCCTTCCTGCTGAAGAGCCAGGGCAGGCCACCATTAGGGCTGTCTGACAGGGTGAGTGAGTCACAGTCAAATCAGGCACTCGTTTACATCACCAGGCCTTTTCAGGGCCTCTGCAAACTGCAAGCTCTGGTTCATACTGAAGGCCAGATTTGCCTCATGCTAACTCTGCTTTCACTGAAGTTGGATGATTATGAGGGGGAATTCAGCTAAAGGTCAAAAAAACTACTTGTCTCCCGATTTATAACCCACAAATGTGCAGCCGGTATCCAGGTTCATTAAAATACAGCATCAGGTTCCTAAAGTTATTCATCTGCAGTTTGGCAGATCCTGCCATTTTAAAAAGAATTTAAGTCCTTTGCAGTCATTGGAACTGACTGATGCTGGGGATTGGGCCCACAAGGTACAGAAATATTTCTTCCTTTACTCATTTCCTGGCCTTGCCCTCTGGACTGTCTGGCTTTGGAGCTTTCATCACTCAGGTAGGTCATGTTATGCCTCTTCTTACCAGGTCCCGAAATGAGCCGGCGTTGCTCTCCTGAATTGGCTGTCAGTGAACACTTCTGTGTTGCATTGCTGGTATTTCTACACTGTCTAAAGTACTCCAGGGATCCTCCACGGGTGGATTTATCAAAATGGACCTTTTTCAAGGGGGCTTGTGATTGTTGCATTTACGTGGTGTGGATTCCAGCTGTGATCCTACAGTGTGCTTCTGATGACAGCACCTCGGCCTATGAAGCCACAATATGAATATTCTGCTGTTAACTCACGCAAAAGGCTGGTTATCAAGAATTGGGTTTGTTTTTCTGACCATAGGCTAAACCCTTTCAGGAGAACATGAAATTCCCCACATCTGCTGGAAGGCCAGTGTGATGGGGATAAGAAATTTGGGAGATGTACGGAATACATGAGGGACAACATTTTGGTGCTGGTGCTGGACGAGTTGACTGTGGAAGCTGGACCTGCTGCTCCTGAATAAGGAAGAAATATTTTGGGAAGACTTGGCTGCAGGGTCGTGAGATGGCTGTTAAGAGCCCGAGGGAAGTGAGAAAAGCAAGTAATATAATAATAACTCAAAATTTCAAGCATGTGGACTTTGGCTTGTTCAAGGAACTGGTAAGCAGAATCTCCTGGGAGTCTGCCCTGAAGCGCAGAGAGATCCATGAAAGTTGCTTGATCTTCAAGGACAGCCTCCTCAAAGCAGCAGAACAGTCCATCCTGATGTTCAGGATGCTGAGCAGGTATAGCAGGAGGCCAGCATGACTGAACGGGGAAATCCTGACTGATTTCAAATGCAAAAAGGAACAGTATGGAGGCGAAAGCAGAGACAAGCCACCAAAGAGGAACATAGAAATGTTGCCTGGGCGTGTAGGAACAGAATTAGGAAAGTTGAAGCTCAGCTGGAGCTAGAACTGATGAGGCTTTTGGAGTGTAAGCAGGTTATTTGTACATGCAACACAAGGGAGACCAAGGAAGATGTGGGCCCTCTGCTGAATGAGGCAGCTGATGAAAGTCATGGGAAAAGGCTCAAGTGTTCAATGTTTTGTCTTGGTTTTCATGTGCAAGACCTGCTTTCAGCTCTCTATGCACAGTGCCAGAGCTTGAGGGAGGAAGTGGTACGTGCATTAAAGAATTAAAGATCTTGTAGGTAAATGAGGCGCTATGAGCTCATGGGGTCAGTCAGGATGATCAGGGGGTTCTGAGGGGCTGAGACAGTTTAACATCTTCTTTGGTCGGCCCTGATGAGACACAGAGCATCCCTAGGGAGTCTGCAGGGGACACCAGCACAGGACGAGTGGTTGGTGTGCTGGCCAGAGGAACCATCAGAGAAGTGAGCTGGGAAATGAATGCCACGTCCTACACCTGGGACAGAAAAGCCCCATGCAGGTATGGGGGTAACATTTCTTCCCCTGGGGAGCTGGGAGCCCTGATGGACCCCACATCCAATGTGTCATCAACTTGGCTCCTGCAGGAATAAAAGCCAATTCTTGCTGGATTGCCTGACCTGACTATTCCCCTCTGCTCTTGCTCATTAGGATGCCACTGGAGCACTGCATCCAGTTTGGGACTCTGGTAGAGGTACTGGCAGACTGGGGAGAGCTCGGGGAGCTGTGCTGGGTCAGCAGCTGGGCTGGTGACACAGGAGGAGAGGTGGGGAAACCCTGATTGATTTAGCACTCTGCCATGGCCCAAGGGCTGTAGAGGGGATGAAGCCAGAGTCTTCTCAGATGTGCACAGCAGAAGGAGAGGAGGCAGCTGCCGTGGATTATAGCAAAGAGAAATCTGACTGAATATAAGGACAAAATTCTTCACAGCACTAATGTTTTAGCACTTGAACCAGGAGAAATTGTAAAATTTCCACTTGTGGAGAGTTCCTGAACAACCTGATCTAACCCGAAGTTGGACTGGCTCTGTGGGCAGGAGGTTGAAAGAGAGGAGCTCCAGCAGCTCATCAGTATTTCTGATTTTGTGACAGAGAGAAAAAGCACTGAGCAAGAGCAATAGATGGAGCAGTGTGAATATGGCGAGTTCTTGTTTCTGTGTACACCATGTTATTTCTACTTTGTGCTCTATTTAACAAGCAGAGAAAGAGAAAACATTGTTTTGTTATTTTCATTTATTTTCTTTTCCCCAAAATCATCAAAAATATGTAGGTAGATGTGCTGAAGTATGCAGATCTGGGTGTCACATACTCGTTGAAACTGTCTAATATCAATGAAATAATGTAAATAATAACTGATCACTTATTTTTGGCAGGTGTTTTCCCTCATAAATAGCAGTTTTGAATGAATCCTACCAATCGGTTAAAAAGGATCTCTGCGTGTACACGAGAGACCTTAAAGCTAGATTCGACCTGAACTTTCACAACAAAAATTATTCAGTGCAGCATAGGAAATAATTTCAGTAGAAAAATAAAATGTTTACTATTTCTTTCTCCCAAAGTTATTGTAGCATGGACAGGAAGATGATACAAGGACATCTCTGACCAATTAAAATATTTTAGAAAGCGAAGTATTTGGCAGCCACTGGCACCTGCTGAAATACAAGCCCATGCTGGAATATCAGGCTTCTGCTGAAATATGTACTGAGAATATTTTTATGTTTTAAATATGACTTCCCATCCTGGTATTTGCAGGTGCATTGTACTAAAGCGAACACAATCATTTTGTTAATTGCAGTTCAAGCTCATTAGGGAACTATAAAGGCAGAAGAATGAACGTAACCGTGCATTAAATGGTAAATGATTTTGGGGTGGGAAGCAGTCAGGTGTGTTGCCCTAGGCTATGATTTTCCCCAAATTAACATACATAGCAAAGAAAGAAAGAATGAGGCGGGTGGGAAGAAAGAAAGGCCACAGGTCACCAAAGCAAACCTCCCAAACTCCAGTGGTGCTGAAGGGAAATGTCAGCTGCACAAGCGCTCGGTCCGGCTGGGACCGGCTCGCGCCAGCACTGCTTTGGTGTTGGCTTCGGTTCATTCCAACCAAAAATGGTGAAATCCAAACCACCTCAGCATTGTTTATGTAGTGAAGGTGTAACTGAGCTCTGGGAGGTCACACCACAGCCTGTGAGACCTCTGGGATGGGCAGCGTCCATGGCTTGCTTTGCAAGCCCATCTTGAAGCAGTGTGTGCTTGAGCAAACAGCCAGATGTTTCCCTCAGAGCGTTCGTGGAAGGTTTGTAAACTCGAAAATGTGTTTATTGCAAAGCTTGGTTGCTTCCATCTCCCTGCTGGACTCTCAAGGCAGCAGGGATCCATGGAATTCCAGATGGTTGGACAGGCTCGTTTTGCTGCCTCAGAATGATAATCACTGAGCGCGATGAAAACCTTGGCCAGCACTTCAGATCTGAGCAGCAACCCCGAGTGTCTCAGTGCTTGGGTCTCTAGCTGGACATGGCTCCAAGAGCAGTTTCTTTGGCTGGCCATGATTTGGATCTTCAGGAAAATCAGGCTCGTTTGTGTTGCCTCTTGTTTCCTGTTTTACCTTTGCTTGAAGTGGAAATACTTGTTTTGAGCAAGGAGAAAGGGGCTGGGAGAACTGAATGCAGAACTGAGTGAGAATTTTCCCCTGGAATTATTTCAACTGATACTAATAGGGGTTATTTTATGCAGTAACCCCTATTTTTCTTTGCTCTTGTCTGTTTCCCAAAAGCGTTTCCATTTTATGCTGCTTGAGGGATCTGTTTAAGCAGTCTCCAAAGGCAAAAGCTTTGTGACTTTCAGAATATATCTGTAATAGCTGAATGGCAACTGAGGTGCAAATGATCTGAGGTTTTTTCTTAAAGCTTTCAGAGAAAGAGCTGTTTTCTGTCTAGTCCTAAAAAAGTCCTTTGATAGAAAAGAGAGAGAGAAATACCATGATTTATTAATGCTTCTGTCTGGTAAAACAATGTACTCCTTAGCCACTGGTTAATCATATTTGGTTCAATTTCTCTGTTCTTTAGTTGTATCCCAAAGAGAAAACAGACTTCTGTGGACAGTCTTCGCTCCGAGCTTAAACATAGCTATGAAAAGCAATTAGTCCAAATTAGCAAAAGTGTGAATATTAGTCATTAATTTTATAATTATTCACAAAAATAATTGCACTCCAAAGCCCAAAAAGTGCACATAATAGACTTAGGATTAGTAAATAGGATTAGTATTTTCTTTTCTTCTCCCTCTCGTGTAGCTGGTGCTGTGCAGGGTCAGGGAAGAGCTTCTGGAATGGACTTAGTTGAATCTTTTCCACCAAATCCTCTGTTCTTTGAAGTCCCAGCTTTAGCAGCTGCAGCCAACTTGACTGTCCAACATGAGACCAGTAAAACCAGATTTTGCTGGTAGACCCGGTCTCCATGGTGGCTTCCTTTTGAAGAACCAAATATGGACAGTTAATTTGCTTTTGGAGGTACATTCTATGTAACAAGATGGATATTTGTTCCTAACAGCTTAAACACAGAGGTGTGTCCTCTTGTCTGCTGTGTTTATTCCCAATTAATTCACTTGCAGCTTTTCTTAGCACATTTGTTATTTGCCTATTACGTGGAGTAGGTCTGCAAAGACAATGTGGGCAACTTTGTGAGTCTAAAATGAAAGTTCTCAGCTTGAGGTAGACAGATGATGAGCTGCTCAGCCCAGTGAGGGAGAAGTAAGAATAAAAAACCTTCTTGCCTGACAGCTGATCAAAAGTCATAATATTAAAAAATCAACCATCTCCATGGCTAGACTGGTACAAAAGTCATCTTTATTGGTGGCAGATGGACAAATATAGTAGGAATACTTTTAAAAATATTGCAGGAAGGAATTTCAGCCATAGTGGGGTTTTCTGTTATTATGATGGGTGGATCCGAAATCTAAAACTTCCCAGGCATTTGCTGTAAATCGGGACAAACTGTTCTCTTCACAATGTAGAAGTTTCAGTGGCGGAGCTTCTCTTTGTGTGTGTGTGTGGCATGTGGCTGATGTGGGACTGACACCACCAGCTTTTTGGGAAAAGGAAAGAAGAAGTTTTTCTTGCCTTGAAACAGTAAGATATCCACCAGTTTGAGCAGCTCTAGCACCACCGTGCTGTTGAGATTTGGCAGCAGAGTGACTTGCACTTTGCTTTGCTGCCAAACTCGGCCACTTAATGAACATTTGCAACCTCTCCCCTTGCACGTGCTCGACTGATGTTTGAGGGCAAAACCTGGTCTTTGCAGAGCCGGCTGGGGCTTCTCCCCGCTGTGGGGCGGCTGCTCTCCCACAGCCCCCACCCAGGACGGGTCTGTCCCTCAGGGAAACGGAGGGGGACACGGCCGAGAGAGGAATTGCTCTGTAATTGCAGCTGTATTTCCAGGATGGGAGTAATCTCGAGAACGCCTGCATGTCTGGGTGAGGCTCTCTCTCTGTGCTCGCAGGAGGGGGATGGATGTTTGCAGAGCCCCTCCGTCCCTCGATGCATACATACATATGGAAGAGAGGAGAAAAGAGAGCACGAGACTTATGTATTTTGGGGACGTGGTATAGAAAAACTTGTGTTCAGCGTATTTCCTTCCGGAATCCTGATGCGGAGCTGGTGTTTTCCCCTTCTGCAAAGGCCCCAGACAAAGCTCCTCAGCTCTGTCTTGTCTGCACAGCAAAAGGCAGTGTGCTGTCCTGCACACAGGTCCTGTGTTCGCTTCAACTACTGGAGTCTCTTCAGCAACTCTAAGGGTCCCAGCCCTGCTGGAATTTGCTTCCAGCACTTCAGTGACTTTTTTGTAGCTTTATTTTGATTTTTTTTTTTTTCAAGTCAAGGACATCACACACATGTGTGCAAACTGTATTTAAAAACATTTAGGATATACCAAAATTATCTTGCAACTTTAATTCTCTTCCCAGCTCTACTCCCATCTTCTGTGCTATGATACAGCCTTTAATTAGACCACTACAATTAGAGACCTGCTTGGGGAATGAATCAGGGTTGTGTGGTAAAAGACACCATTGTCCCAGGATCTCTACCCCATTTCTGGCAGGAGTGGAAAGATGAATGGTGGGTGAGGTGGGGGTTTGTGGAAAGAGGAAAAAGTATTAAAGGCTGTTCAGATGTTCACTAGGGAATTAGCACTTTCAGTGCTTCTGCCAGAGTGATTCCAGGCAAGTTACTTAAACCAAACTCTTCATGGGTGGTCACTAATTTAAGTGTTCCTCATATTCTGGGTATCTAACTTGAGACCCAGGCTACTGACCTGAAAACCTGAGCAGTTGCAGGAGAAGCTCAGGAGAGCTGCGGTGTAGAAAATACCATTGTAGAGCTCTGGAAAATGAAAAATCTTTGGCATGCCTGGTTGCACTGTCCCCATAGCCATGGATGCTGCAGCTCCCCTTTTCCTTCTTTGCTTCCCAGCCTGTGAAACTGGGGAAAGGTTGTCCCTTCCCTGTGCTGGGAAACAGCAAAGATAAATCCCGTATCTGTGCCATGTCCAGAGCGCCGTGGCACACCGAGGCACTGATGCTGTGCCTCTGGGTTGAGCCCTGGGTGCCCAAGGGGGTCTGGGAGCACACGGTGGGTGCTGGGGCTCATCACACCAGGACCAGATGGCTTTGGGGGGTCAGAGCAGCCCCTTCCTTGCCCTGGCCGAGCCCGGGACGAGCACCCTGCCGGGAAAATGGGAGTGTGCTGTGTCATCATGCTCGTGCATGAGGGGAGGGAAAATGGCTCCGTTTACCGTAATTCTGCCTTTTTCCCACTTTTGAGTGCTCGGCTTTGTAAGAACATTAAGATGTCTTTATCTGTCTGAGTAGCAAACATCCTCATACACCCCCCAGCAAAAAAATACTTTCCTAATGGTCCTTTGAGGAAGAACGCCCTGTCTTATGGCTTGTTATTAGGAAGAAAACTTGGAGGCACAAATGTTGATCTTTTGCTGCACAGCAGTTTATGGCTGGATAAAAGGTTTCTGAAAATAGGTTTGATTTAAATAAAACAAACTCTCTCCACTTTAATTTTTCATGTGTGAATGCTTCAGAGAGCGCTTCTGTAAACGTCGTTACAGCGCATGCCATTGCGTGCCAAATTAGAAGTTTCAGGGTCTTTGAAATTAGGCATCTGTTATCTCTTGCCTGGGGTTTACTTAAGGAAAACAAGAATTCAAAACATGAATGCGCGCAATCTTTACAAAAATACTGATGTTTACAGCTTGACCTTTACTTTCTAGTGTTTAACTAAGGGCTAAGTATTTGGAATTATGCTTTGGCTTATAAATGTTTATCATCTAATAGGGATGACACCAGAGTTCTTGCAAAAATAAGAGCTCCTTGGAATAATGTGACTGAGAAAAGATCCATAGTGAGGGGAAGGAAGGGAAATGATTTGGACTTTCTTGGCAGGTGTCCTTGCCCTGCCAGCAGCCTCTGGGGGTGGCAACACAGTTCCCCAGTGCCTGGCCCTGTGCTGTTCCTGTCTCCAGGTAAAATCCAGGGCCCTGGGGGAGGCCCTGAAGGCCATCCCTCAAAGCCGGTGGCAGTGCTGGGCAGGGTAAGAGCTGCAGTGGTGGGAGCCAAGGGACAGGTTCACCCCACAGTATGAGCCTTGTGAAAGCTGTCTTGCAACAGTGGGGCTGTCCTGCAGCAGTGCAGGAAAAACTGCTGGGTTTCGTCCTGGTTTTCTGCAGAATTATGTAGGAGGCTGTAACAGGCGGAATTTGTGACCAATGCTGAAAGAAGGAAAAGGGATGGGGTCAGATCTGGTGTAGGAAGGGCCACAGGGAGCTATCATGTAGCTCCAGGTTTTCGCTTTGTCTCCCTTACCACACAGTGTCCTGCTTTTCCAGGTTCCTGAGCACCTCAAGTTGTTGTTATTCTCTGTAGGAGATGCTGGGGCCTTCTCCTAGCTAGAAAGTGGTACTTTTCACTGTGCCTTTTCCACAAGGTGCAGGAAGTTGGTAGGAATTCCGTTCAGGAAAGGTGGCTCAAGGAGCCATTCCCATGTCCCTTTTTCTCTGCTGATGTAAACGTGCAGGGATGATGTTTGGATTCCTCTGCTGTTGGCGAGGACAACTCTGGCTCAGTCTTTCATGGTTTTCTTTTATCAGTTCTGTTTATTGATGATCTTATTGCTTGTCTGCCTGCTTGATTTCTTTCCCTTCTTGTACCATTTTTTCACTCAGCTGGAGCAAACTCCTCTTCCCTCTCTCTTTGCAGGTACTATTCCATCTCTTTTTCCCCAAATTTATGACAAGTGAATAAAATGTGAAGAAGTTTTTGACAAGCTTTCTGCCGATGTCTCCAGCATTAGATAAGATTCATTAACCCAAACTTGAGGAGAGGTCCAGTAAAACCTATTCAAGATCTTATTTTGGAAGGCATGCAGGAATAGGGAGCGAGAGGTCCTTCACCATGTCATGGCTTCCCTTCTTCTCCAGGAGCAGGACTGATAAGTTTGGTTTCCTGCCTGCTTTGAAGGTGTTTTTTAGTGTATATTAAGTAGTGCAGATATTCTGATGGGGATGGTTTTGCAGGCCTGGTGGTAAGGAGGACAGTCCCACCTTTGTCCTGTCCTCTTCCCTGTGTAACCTTACCCTGCAGGGTAAGAGCAATGTGTGTGTGAAACACAACCTTTTGAATCCATAGGGCATTTTTAAACTATAGAATAGACAGAGATGCAAACACAATTTGTTAGGCTTCACATTGTCCAATTTCCTGATCAAGGCAAAGCTGCTCATTAGCTCATATGAAGTGGAGAGCAACAAAAAAAATCCTCAGAGGTATCACATTAGATTTTAATCTCAGTTACAAGAGATGTGTGACTCCAGTGGTTTTGGGAAAGCTATTCCTAGTGGCTAGTGGTCACTAAGAGCAGGATGTAGCCCACCTTGGTTTATAAGTATTTAATCCTGGTTCATGTATCAGTAGATAATGGCAATGCTGATTTGGTCTGAGCACTGGAGGTGACCTATGGATGTGCCATCTGGAATTATCTGGCCACAGGAAAAGTGAAGATTCTCAGATTTAGGACAGGCTTGCAGGCTGTTAGACTGCACTTACATGTTTATTCTTTAAATTATTTGCTCTTGGCTATCAGAGAACTTTTTTTTTTTCCTTGGTTTGGAACGATTCGTCTCCCAGATTGGGTGGCCAGAATTTGGATTCAGATTTTGCTGAGAGAACTGCTTGACATGATCCTCCTTGGTCCGCGTCTGGTATTTTGAGGTGCTTCAGCTATTTTCCCTCTGCTTTCAACGTTGTGGTTTCTAAATACCTCTTCCTTTCAATGGCCAGTGGCAGATGAATTCCTTTTTCTGTCTTATGAACTAAGAGATGGAGCAAAGGGAAAGTGCAGCCCCTGATATACCAGTCTTTCCATCAAAGTTATGTATCCTCTGTTAGGAAAGCTTTCCAAGTCCAGTGAGTATTTATGTGGAACAGTTGAATTTAGTAGCTTAGCGTCTGAATAGTGCCATTATTTTTTCATGCAACTTTCCAGTACTTTGTTCCACTTTACCCACCTTTCCAAACAGGCCATTGTGCAGTGTTATGTCTGAAGCCACTGTCAGATAACACTGGACCATCACTGGTACAGTACAGACATTGGGTGGTTAATTATCCACTCGTCTATCAATGCAGTTGTGACAAGGGAACTTGTCCTCATGGGGTGACTGGTAGGAAGTTGGCTGATTTCCTCAATCTGCAGATGCTGGGTTATGTTGTCAGCTGCATGCTTTGGTTCAGATTTTGGTACGTGCACACTGATTTCACTGCTGTTCTCATGTGTCTCGTGTGTGCCTCAGGTTTGTAGGTATTTCCTGGTGGCCTGGATGGCTGCCTCTCACCATGCAGGAGCAAAAGAAAAAGAAATATAAGAAAGGAAAAAAAAACTCCTTAACCCACTAAAACGCCCTGAAACATCCACACCCCTATTCCATTAGAACATGTGGTTTAAATGCCAGTGGAGGGTCCAATGTAGAGCAAACATTTCCTCTCAAGTTTCTAAGCTGTGTGCTGGGCAAAAATCCCAAGGGCAGAGTGCAGGCCCTGTCACCCAAGATCAGGGCTATGTGGCTGGTGCCAAGCTGTGTGATGAAAATCCCAAGGGCCAAACCACCCGTGACAGGAACAACACACAATTTCCTGAAATGTGGCTTTTCTGGACTTTTGTCATACCTGCACTGTACTGGCATCTCTGCGGTGAGAGAGGATCAGGTCTCTTAAAAGAGGGACCTGCCCTGTGAGGATGATCCCTGTGTTTTCTGTCCTTCTGTGACCTTTCCTTAGGTTTTGGATGAAAGACAGGCTGTGTGGTACCTATTTCCAGTACCTTTTGGGGAACAAGATTCATCAAACACACTTTTCTCCCCAAGCTTTCAGGTTTCAACCGGAGCTTTATTAAACAGAACGATAAGCAATTTTAATTGTCATCACTAACACAGATAAAATCACATTTAAACGCGAGGGTCTGCTGTTAAGTTTTACCCTCAAAACTTTTTTAAGGAGTCCGTGCCTAACATCACTTTGGTCGTCTGGCTCCTACATTCACCAGGCCCCTCTTTTCACATTTCTAGTTTGCTGTTGAACTCCCCTCGTTTTGTAACAGGACCATAAAGGTGTGAGCCCCGTATCTCCACTCGCAGGTGAGTGCTGCTCTCTCCGTTGCTCTGCCGGGGTGCCAGACTGTTCCCGGGAGCAGAGGGATGCTGTCTCACCCGGTGGAGAGGCTGCCCTGTCTCTCAGCACATTTCCTGTTGCTGGGGATTGGAAAAGCTGCTTGCTCTAGGAGCAGATGGCCACCTCTCCACCCATCCTCTCAGGTATGGGGAGGCAGCCAAAAACCAGCTTAAAAGAGCAAAGCATAACCTGTTCAAAGGAGAGCAGAAAGGAACATTTTTTCAAACAGCTTAATGAAGCACTTGTTAAGGACTGCCAGGGACAGATTTCCATTCTACACAGGATATTCATTAGGAAAGTAAACACCCTCCAGCACCATTTGTAGGAACAAAGCAGCTTGCATTTTCTAACGAGGTGTTAATTTAATGAAGGAGAGGAAGGGCAGAGGAGCAGGAGGCAGCTACCGGGCGACAGCCACCTTTTCCTGCGAGGAGGGGGCAGCTGTGCCGGCCTGCTTTGCCGGGTGGTGGAGGAAGGTGGGCGCTGTGCACCACACACAGGCTGGGACAGCCCTGGGCGAGGAGCTGGGAGGATGTGGAGCTCAGAGTGGGGCTCCCCAGAGCCAGGAGTCTCAGCTGAACAACCCGGTCGCCTCGAGGCGATGGTTTCGGGGTAACCTCGTGGGCACTTTTTTCCCAGGCACAAAGATTGATGGGATGTATCTGCAGGGGCAGCTTCCACCTTTGCTGCCCTTGGGCAGCAACCCAGAAAGGCGTTTGAGTGGGGCCATGCTCCTTCTGTGTGTCCTGCTCCAGGGCCTGGAGTCCTAGGACTTCCAAAGTCTGCTCTCAGGGTCCCTGATGCTTATTGTGAGCCCAGGGCAGGGTAAAGGAGCAGGTACTCAGATGTTGAAAGAGACAGATATTTATTTGTTTCACAAGGAAAAAAATCCTGGGGAAGGGTTTCGGGTTTTTTCCTCTTAAAATGAAACAAAACATTCTGACTAATTTCCTTTTTGTGGAAAATTGTCCTTCTGAAGCTGATCCCACACACAGACACTCACGAAATGTCACAGCTTCTTGCAAAATAGAAGCATGGTATATCAGCCACCTCTGCTCTGGTTAGGATATGCATGGATTTGTGACTCACTGGCCAAAAAGAGCTGGTGCAGGGCTAACGTGTGTTCAGCAGCGGGCCATCCCGAGTGAGGCACAGCTCCGGGGTCACTCACAGGAAAGGAGGATGGGGTGTCCCAGCTGGCTTTTCTGGAGCGATGAGAAACACCCGGAACACCCTGCTGCAGCTGGGGGCTGGGGGTAATGTGTGTGCTCCCAGGATTAGCCAGGTGTCACCGAGGGAGGGCTGGGAGGTGAGGGCAAGTTTTTCTGCATCTCATGCCAGGACTTTAGCCTCAAGCTTATCCCTTATTTTCATACATGTGTGTAATTCCCACCAGGGAATTTCTACCAGAACATCCAAGCAGCACAGTTGCTCCCTGTGGGGACAGGGCCAAAGCCAACCTGCCCTCCCAGCTCTGGGAGAATGGGAATGACTGTGGAGCTTGGCTACGGATGAGGTTTAGGAGTTGGAGGGAAAGCACATGACACGAGGCCAAGTCTCATTCAAGATCCTATCCTGTTTTTTGATCAGAGCATACAGCACACGGGAGAGGAGGGCAGAAATAAGGCCATGGGAGAAATCCTGGCCGTGAACCCATACAATCGTTGGGAACGCTGGCACAAATGAGGTCATTTCTCATGTTTATATTTCTGCATGCGTTGTACAATTCCCGTTCCTCCTCCTTGTGTCACTGAGATGTGAAGGGAATTTCCTGCGCACGCACGGCATTGTTGTTGCAGGGCTTTTGTGAGCATAAACCACTTCAAGCGGCGAGGAGGAACAATACTCTGTTCTGGCGGCAAAAACACAAAGTTGGGAAAACTCCCATTCCCTCAAATCGTTTTCCTTCTGGCTGCTTGATGAATATTTTATTTGAAGATTAGGAGAAGTGGCCACATTTAGCAGCTGCTGACATGTTCCAGCACTCTCGGGATGCTGAGGTCGGCTCTCCAGCCCGGCTTCGCTGCAGCCCGGCCGTGCTGTGGCAGCTGGGGAGGAGGAGAGCCCACGTGGAGCCTCCCTTCCCAATGCATTGTAGGTTTTCTTTCAGACCTAAAAGCAAAAAGCACGTTGGAAGGGGGAGTGTTCACCTTGCAGTCTCTCACCTTTAGGTGCGGTTTACTCGCCATAGTGGGACAAGTTGGAAATGAGCGTCTCCTTAGGCTTTGGGATCCTGTGGAATAGGAATATACATATTTCTTTGGCTAGGGAATAAAAAATGCAGGTTTGCACTGGGAGTGAAGGGTGGTGGGACACGTTCAGCCATGGGGTCCTTGTCAGTGGACCAGGTTTGGAGTGAAACAAAATGACTCAATATTCCACCAAAGTCCAATTAAAAGCAGATGTGCAAATGGAGATCATCTCCTGCCCACCCCCTCATTCTGCCCCTTGCCTCTGCCTCAGCTCTGATGTGGTGGCTTAGGGCAGCAGAGCTTTCCTGAGGGCGGGCACTAAAGCCATTCCAGAGCTGTATCCCAAGCCCCAGGCTAGAGGGGAGCTGTGGACATGCAGGGCTGAGGTGATGCCTAAGGCATCAAGGCTTGGGGAGAGAGAGCCATCCCTGAGAGCAGCTCTGAGGCTGCTGCGATGGGCACAGCTCCCCTTGCCCACCACTCCCTGGCAGCACATCCAGAACCCAACTTTGCCGGTGTCCAACCCCTGCAGGGCAGCTGCCACCAGTGAGGGGACAGGCATGGGGCAGTGCCATGGTCCAGCAGCCAGACCTGAGAGAAATGGTGGTGCCCCGGACACTGCAGTAACACCCCTCTTCCAAAATTACATTTGGACGAGGCTTCAGAGTGCAAAAAAACAACAGAGAAAGAAAAAAACCTGAACAAAAAGCCAACCCTCATGTAAACCCCAGGGCTGGAGGAATAAAAGTGCCAGAAAACATTTATATTGGGCTCTCTTGATATCAACACAGATGAAATGGATCCCCATGCTTCCCTCCAAACCGCAGGCTCTAAAGTGGATTCCAAATCCCATCCCCACTTTAATTTAAGGGCCTCCCAATTAGACCGTTGGATGCCTTTCAAAGCTTTGTATAAATTGGAGAGTATGCATCCAGCAGCAGAGGCTTGTCTCCTCTCGGAGCAGCCACCGGCCGGAGCACGCTGCCCAGGCTGCCCCGGATGCTGGCAGGGAAATTTGGGGGCCAAACGTGGTGTCCATGTGGCGCATGGAGGGCAGCTCCAGCCTCGCTGCCTCAGGACAGGTTCTGCTCCAGCCATTTGGTGTTAGAAATCCCTCAGTGCTGCTGCCGGGGGGCTGGAAGTGGCAGGGCTGTGAGAGTGAGATGTTCTCCTGTGTGCTGACCGAAGTGGAAAAATCTCAGGAGAGGGAAAAAACCAATCCTTTTATGTTGATTTGAAATGTTATTCGCTGTTCTTCCTCTTCCCTCCTCCTCCCAAACCAGCGATCAAAAAAAAAAAAACAACTCATTACAGAACATGGCACAAGTTCAAATAGTTTTGGTCATGCTGTATTTTTCACGGTTGATTTTAAAGACTTTTGTTGTTGTTGTTGTTGCCCAGAACAAGGATCCTCCTGTATTTTCATATGAAATAATACAGTCCTAGGTGGTGGAATCTTTTAGTGGGAGAAGGAAGAACTAGAGTTTTTTCATTCCTGTGTGAACCTCAGATGTTTCCTCCTGTCCCACTGGCATCCCCTCTCCCATCTGCCCCTGCTCCAGGGGCTGCTCCCACTCCTGGAGCTCATGGGTGATTGTTGTCTCCAGGACTGAGTCGTCCCATGTGTGAAGGGGACACGGAGATGTCCCAGTGGGATGCAGGGAAGAGAGCTGTGGGCACAGCCACCTTCCTGCAGGTGCTGGATGGGAGACCAGTGAATGACTCCTTTTTCCAAGGGATGGGAAATGGCCTCCTTAAGGTGGCAGGTGAAGCTGGGTGGCTGCTGTGGTCTTTCATTTCTCCTGTTGCTCACCAGTTCTGTCATTTCCCACCGGCATTCCCCATCCCCTGCAGCTGCCGGACTGCCAGATCCCAACAGGCTCTGGGTCCTGTCCCAGTCTGCTTGGAGATCAGGAGCTGCCACTCAGCGTACTTTAGGTTTCCAAAGAAATTAACCAAACCAGCCTGAGACAGATCATTTTATTAAGCTTCATACTGGTGGAAGTGTGATTGTTGTCCTAACTTTAAATGTCTGCCATCAGGCTGCTGAGCCCAAACTCAATCTTACTGGGCCAGCTCTTTGCACTGGCACTAACTGGCTCCAATGAGTGGATTAATTTAATAATCAATGATTAAATGACCAGGGGGTAGGGAAGTCATTTACTTGGGCTTTTCCACATCAGGTTAGGTCTGGACTTCCTGAGGAGCTGGAGCTGCAGGAGTGCTGGTTGTGTCACTCAACAGCTTCCTCACTTTTTGGACTAGCTGATGGGTGCCAAATACAGGATTTGATTTATTTTTCGTCTCTTTAAAGTCATTTTTCATGATCAAATGCCCTATTTGGCATAGTTCAAATTAGGACAGTCTTTGTTTTTGGCAGAGCAGTGGAGCACTTACAGGATGGCTAATTTTCTGCTACCACTAATGCCAACGGCTTCAATCTACTGAGATTTGAGCAAGGCATGTAAGGCCCGACTGAGCTTTAAGTTCTTTTATTCTTATGCACAGGAATGTCCCACTTTTATCAGTCTTCCCTTGAAACATGAGAATTCTTCTTTAAAAAAACCAACAGGCAGGAAAAAAATAATTGCAAAACCCAAGGGATAAATTTATGTCTCTTTTAATATAAAGACCACGACGTCACCATTAAACTGTCAAATTATCCTCTGTTTAATTTCTATATAAAATTTAAAACTTTCTGCAGACAGCCAATAAACCTCAAGGTGATAGGACTTGTTTCTGCTTCCATTGAAGTTGGTGGCAAATCTCCCATTTATTTTGGTGTGTTTGATCAAACCCCCAGCACATAAATAATCCGGCACTGAAGGTGCTCTATGATTCTTCTGTCCATATCTCTCCCTTCCTCTCTGAAAACTTCTGAGGCTGGGCCCAACATTGATCTCATGCACAGGCTGGGAGCATCTTTATTTCTGTCTTTCCTTTTTTTTTTTTCTTCCCTTCTTTTCTTTGTGGGTTTTGATCTCTCCCTTTGAAATGGAAGCAGATTCCCTGCAGGGTGCTCTGTGATCATTTGTTGGGTGTAGTCGCATGCTTTCACTTCTTGCTGTAGGTGAAATGGCTCATGTGCAAGGATATTAACTCTCTGCTAGGCAGGAGCAGCACGCTGCATTCCTTCTGTTTTCCTGGATTCTTAACAGAGGAGGCAGCTTCCCCCCAGCCCCATAAAGCCTCGGTGTGTGCCTGGAGTCGTGCAGAGCTGTGGGAGTGCAAGATGTGTGAGAGGAGAGGTTTCAGGGAGAGCCAGATCTTGGACAGACCCATGTGTACAGTTAGCCTGGGATAGCTGTGCTAAATAAAAGATTTCACCTCTTCCTGTAAATTCCTGCCCCATCTAATGCTTGTTGTCAATTATGATCTACTGCTGTAGGAGAAAATGTCATTTCCCCTTGGTTTCACTGGAAAGAAGCAGTTGGAGAGGGTAGTTGAGGAGGGAAATTACAGTGACGGGATAAGTGTTGGGAGAAAAAAAAGCCAAGTCTGTTTTAACAGGAGAGCTCTGGTTAGGCCCAGCCCAGAGAAGTATGTAAGAATGTGCTTGTGATTTGCTTCCAACAAAATTTTTAAGCCTATACTTAACTATAAGCATGAGTATCTCATTGCTTAAGGTTAAGCACGTGCTGAAATACTCATCTGGAGGTAAGCCCTGGCTGGCAGGGCTGGAAGAAACAGAGATCACATAATCAACCTCCAAAGCAAGAGCCTAATCCTACCTAGTCAGCTATTCTGGGGGAGTTTCCAGGAAGGCAAAGAGGTTGCAGGAGGTGGATCTGCATCTCTGATCTGACAAATTTCCTGGCAGGTGCAAAAGCGACTGCTCTGAACAATACCAGAGGTGTTTGCAGGATTGGCCTAAGGCTTTGCCTGCAGCAGCAGATGAGGTTAACAGGCTATTTAAAACAAAAAACCAGCCCCACCTCCCTCCAAAAATTTCACAAAGATGGCCCTTGTGGTTGTGGTGTGATTTTAAAAAAGATTTAAGCTCTGAAACCGTTTCTATAGCTCTAGAAAAAAATCAGTCTTTCCTTCTTTGCCTCAATCAGTTTTGTAAATTCATATCCTGAAGTCACATCTGTACTAGGGAGTCAGTCTGGGCATCTCTTCTTGCTCCCTCATATCTTGGATTTTCATATAATTAAAAAAAAATACCAAGTGACGCTAAGCAGTTCTTCTTTAAATGATGTTTACTTATTTAGCAGGAATTTTAACAGGAAATTTTCCAAATAATTACGCTCAAAGAATGTGTGTGTGTATGTGTAATGGGGTAAACTATGCTCTTTACTCCTGAAAAAATACATGTGCACACACATGCACAAAATAACAAGGAAGAAAGGGAAAGGAAAGGCATTTGCTTAGGGATATGGAACGCAGGAGTAGTTTTATTTTACACCCTTGGAAAATGTTATATCAATGACTGTGGTGCTGTCTCTTACCATCTGTGAAATACAGGTTGGTGTTTATAGCAAGCAGAGAGAGAGGCAAACACAAAAGGAGAGAACACAAGGGCAGGGTGGGTGCGCTGCTGCAGGGGCTGAGGTGGCCACACTCTGCTTGGGGCACAGGGAGGGGCTTTGGGCGGCCGGAGAAGGAGCTTTGGGCACTCCAGGCTCCATCCAAACCGGGCTGAAGGTCCTGTTTTCATTGCTTCTGGCAAAGGCACTGTTGATGAAGCCCCTGGATTTCTTCTATCTAGTGGAGGTGATTGAAGTGTTTCCAGGTGTTTCTGGCTTCAGAGAACGCTCAGGAGGGTTTTTGGTGTGCCGGTGGTTTGTGCTCTGCACTCGGGGTCTGTCAGCACTCGCTGCCCTCCTGGGCAGCCTGGGCAGCCCCTGGTCTGTCCTGCAGCACCACACCCCTGGGACAGCTGGGACAGCCTGGCCACCCCGCAGGGACAGCAGGATCACTCCCACCACCCGAGGCTTTGCTGCCAAAGATCCTGGTGGCTCTAGGAATGCCCTCTGCAGTCACTGCTTCAGCCTCTGGTTCAGCTGGATTGCAGTGGAAAAAATGCTCTGGTTCTCCAGTCTCAGCAGTGTGTTTGGAGGCCAGGCTAGGTATGTCCCAGGATGAAACAGTCAGGTGGAATAACGTGGATGATCAGCATATGGCATGGATACATTGGTAAGGCACTGGGTGGCAGGTGGGTCCCAGACAGTGTTCCAGCAAAGACCTCGCTCTTGGATTTTCATGGAGCTGATGATCCACAGAAAAAGGTAACAACGTGCTGGAAACAATAGAAGTTATCTGCAAGTATGTTCAGGAAGGCCTGGGGCTTTCAGATGCAAATACAGAAATATATTTAACATCTTGACTTCTATTCTTTTGTCATAATACAAAGTGGAAAGACAATGTTTAGTAAATGTTTACATCTTACAAAGGGGAGTTTTGCAAATTGCATTGTAGCTCTTTGGGAGGAACCAGGAAAGAGGGCAGGATGTTAACAACATAAAAAAGAATGGCAATAAAACCCACCCCTAATATTAATTGTCTAAGAGGAAATGCATCTATCTCTCATCAGGACATTGCAGACTCTGCTTTGCATTGCTGGAAGCCTGAGAACACTAATCGTTTTTTGGCATGGAGAAGCAAGTTCTTGCATACTTGAAACATAACTCATTTACAGTTGTTTTGATGGATGCTTAAAGCAGCATGGAGAACCCCCAGGTCCCTTCGGCTCGCGAGCAGCAGAGCTCAGATGTAGATCTGGCTCAGCTCCCTGACGTGGGAACTGCAGGGGACTAAACACCTCCATTCTGTTTTGGTCCTGAGGTTGGCTGTGTTGTGCAATGAAAATCTCCCAACAGTTTTCCCTGTGAATTAATAACACACCTGAAAGGATTCTCGAAGGACTGTTTGCACCAGCAGGATGGCACAGAGCCACCACAGCAGTTCTGCAGCGAGGTGGCAACAGCTCACACTCCCTGAGGCTCTGGGCCCCGGGCGGGGCGAAGGCTGACCCAGTGCTGGCAGGTTAAATGGACGGAGATGCCTAAATGCTTCAAGGCAAGCTTGGCAGGGAGGAAGAGCCCAGGGAGCTGCAGCCTCGTCCTCTTCCTCCTTGGAACAGCAGCTGAGGGTCACCAAGCAGTGGGGTCAGTGCAGCAATGCCACAGGACATGAGTGATGGGGGAAAGCAAGGGCTGACCTGTAAGAATGGGCCTCCAAACTCTGTGTGTGTATTTGTGCACAGGTCTGGGTATGGAGAGAGGTGGAACAACAGGTTTGTGGCTGCAGTGAAATCCTTCATCGCTGGCCAATGCCAGACAGGGTGTAAAAGCCTCAGTTGCTGATGTTGTTTACTCAGATGTGAGTCTTTGCCCCATGTTTCAGTTCCTCCCACACTGCTGTCCAAAGATGAGTTGGAAGATGAAGATTAGCACCATCACACAAACTCCTGTGGAAAGTGACTTCTGCCCAGCCCCCAGCCCATTTCTCATGGTGCCCAGAGAGCAAAACCCTGAAGCAAAGTGGTCTCCGTGGGCAGTTTCTCTAAGTGCTGAAAACTGTTTTATTTAGGTTGATGTATTTTCATTCCACTTTGAATCAAGTCCTACGAAGCTGCAATGAATGACATTTTGTTTGTTGGGAGGAAAAGGAATGGGGTTATGAAATGTGACTGTCAAGGATTCCTGCATGTAACTCAGGTGTGGCTTTGTATGGGAAGGATGCAAAGATTTCTGCATGAAGACTGGAAATCCACTTGTGGATATACAGAGGAGCTGATGCCAAACACTTCAGAGCCAAATTTTTTCTTTCAAATAGGCTCCGTAGGTGCCTGTGCACCTCTCTCCTTCCAGGTGAACCAGAGATCTGCTCTTCTGCTGCTGTTATTTTCACAGCATATTCACTCCTGTTCTACATGTACCATCCCTAGGAAACTGGGCAGAAGCACATTCCAGCAGTTAAATAACACCTAATTTTTTTTAGCCCAGTTTTCCCGCATCTCTTTCTATTCCTTTCTTTCCTTTCCCTCCTCTCCCTTCCCTTTCACCTCCAAGCATCTATTCTCCCTCTCTGTTCATGGCTGCCAGACTCTGTCATTCCTGGTGCTGCGCATCCCTCCTGACAGCTGGCAGGGGAGCTTTGGGAGCCTCTTCCTGCTCCACCCTCGCAGGAGGTTTTGGAGCCCTGCAGGGAGCTGCAGACTCACTGCTGGCTGACTTGTAAGGGCAGGAGAACTGCTCCAAACTCCACCTGCTAGTGAGGAAGGTGCAGGATCTGCTTGGCCAAGAGACTTTGCAGAAGACAGTTCTAGAGGGAAGGAAACCTCGGAGTAGTCAGGGCTGTGCAGGAGGCTTGGGCTGAAAGCCCTGGACCCTGCCAGTAATTAGTGTAATTAATAGTAGAAACAATATAAAATTCTAATAGTCCAGGGTGAATATTGGCTAAGATGCTCGTAATCATATAAAACCTCCTCTGGGATCTTCTGTGAACACAAGAGAGCTCAGAGAGCTTTTTACAGCCAGAGTCTCCCATAGCAATGCTGTGTCCTAACAAAATGGGAATGATCTGCAGGACCTTTAGCTTTTTACATCCAGGTGATTTTGTTTTCTTAAGGATCCTTTTCACAGATACTGACCACGACTGGTCTTAGACGTGCTCATGTTGAGCTGTGATAATGTGGCAGCTGCGTTAAATGAAAGAAAGAGGACATTTAGGATATCTGACTGCCAGCGTGATTAGAACTGGGAATTTGTATTTGTTTTTATTGCATCAGGACAAAATTTGCACAATCTCCCAAACTGGCTTAAAGGCTAAAGTAGCATTTTTAAAAGCAATTGAATGTTTAGGCTTTGGCCTCCCTCTCATTTTCTGTGGGAGAATATCAAGTCAAACATTCAGAAGCATCACAGTACTTTAGCCAAACTCCTTGTGGGTACTTGGTAGGTTTCCCTTCCCTGTTTCTAATTTGGTTTATACCCCAAAGCCAACTGGTTTTTGCTTTTCATTCTGTGGGTGGGAAAGCTTGTGAGAAGGTATTAACAGCTATGCATCCCAGGCGAGCGATTTCTTCTCTGAACTTTCCTGGATGTGTGGAGGAAATTCTTCTCCAAATCACCAGCATGTTTTCAGGCCTTTGTTGTTGTTGTTGTTGTTGTTTTGTTAGGCAGATCTACATCAGGAAATCTGAGCTCCTGGAGAAGGTTCAAGTGCAGACTGAGCTTCAGGTCTCAGCTTGGACTCGACAGATATTAATAACAACTACAAATCTTTCATCAGCAGAGCTCTCCTGCATGTTCGTAATGCCTGAAGTATTGTTTGTTGCTCAGGGTCTGGTGTTCTGGTTGTTCCTCTCTGTGGCACACGTACAGGATAAGTGATTCCTGCCAGTTTCAGCAGCTTTCACCCCTGTTTATCTCTGGTTCCCAGCTGGGATTGGTGCCCTGGATGCTGCAGCCACCACCTTGAGTCGGGTCCATCTGTCAGGTGTGGCCTCCAAACCCCTCCCTTGTGGTGGGGCATCGGCTGGGAGCTGCTCCTGTCAGCAACAGGCACAAAATGAGATGGTCACAGGCAAGCTACAGGGTCCTGGGGGAAGCCACACTCTGCTGAGGGCTCCTGACCTCCTCCAAGTCATCCCGCTTTCCTGTCCATAATTACTGGCTGCTCACAGGCACTTGCTGTGATCCCATCTCTTCCCACTTGATCCAAGAGGAAGAGCTACGCTTCAAAGCCCTTCTGTCTCCTCCTTTGCTGTTGACTCTTTCGAGAAGGGTTTTTGTTTCTCCTGCAGCTGTTAGAGGGGAGCCAGTCCCTGGGTAAAGCAGGAGCTCTCTTCTTACTCCTTCTCTTACCAGGAGCGACAGCCACCTCCTAAGGAACAGGCATCTCCTTTCCAGAGGCAGAGGACAGCAGACCCTCTGTCTGACCTCGGAGGAAAGGCTGACTGTCAAAAAGGGATGCAAAAAGTGTGAAGATATGATTTCCCCTTGGGGTGGAAAGGCACTGAGGAATCTCCTGTATCAAGGTTTACCCGAGCTTCCTTTCCCAAAGCCAGCTGGTTTCTGTCACCCTCAGAAGCCCTCAGAGATGTCCCCCTAAGAGCTTAATGGGCTTCATTGGCCACAGGGTTGGGGCAATGTAGTAATTCCTGCAGCAATTCCCCAGCTGGGGGGAAATGTGTGCTCCAAACACCAGGGACCACATTAAATAACTCATTGTTTTTTAATCCAATTGTACTTTGTGCTAATACCACAGTTCCTTCCTCCAAGAAAAGATTGGTGATCAAAACTTTAACTACATTTCCAAATTAAATTGGTTAAAATGCTGCCTCCAGTGTGTGTGTGGGAAACCCCACGCCAGCATTCAGTTTAAAGTTCGATCCAGTGCTGAGGGTTTAGGGCTGATAATGAATTTAGCAAGGTACTAGTTAGGCTTTGATGCTAATTATTTTAAGTACTATAGGTTCTGATTCACAAGACAGTAATCACAGGTCGTTATTATTAACATTATTAGGTTAAGTTAAAAATTAGCTTTTAGGCTTAGAGCCTCATGTACTAATGCACTCTGAAATGAAACACCTGTGTGATGCCTTAACAGACAATTGAGGGAAATTAGGCTCCTTAATTAAACAAGCTACAACCATGTGTGTTGTTACACTGATGAAAAATGGTATTTGCACCTTTAGACAGCCGTTTTCCACAGCTGAGATGAGACACTGGTTGGAAAAAATGATCACAGATTTTTGCAGAATAGTGGTGATTTTGCTTTGAGATACTGGGGTCAGTGCACCACACGCTTCCAGGAATAAGTTGAACCAAAAGTAATTTTGTTGTCTGGACTGTTAAATGGCTAAAATAGGATCAGCATGTAGGGGCTTTGTGTGTTTAGGAGAACACACACACAGATCCAGTTTTCTGACACAGCTTTGATGGCAGGAGACAGCACAGCAGATTCTTTTCTTTCTGAGACTTTCCTACTTGGGTGCCACACCCAGCAGCAGCTCCAGAGTTCACAGGGGGATGAAGCAGTTCCAGCGGGATTGGCTTTTACCTGTGAGAGAGCTGTGGCAGCTGGGGTGGATACCCTCACCTGTGGTGCTCGAGGCCGCCCATCTGCTCTGCCAGCTCAGGGCAGGTGATGGCCCTGCTGGTGTCTCTCCAGCGCTCCCAAGACCTTGAGACAGCACAGAAAGATGGCTCCAAGAGGCCCTTCCCTCTGGCTTTGTGCTCCACTGGTGCTTTCCAGGTGCACTGAAAGGTATTCGTTTTAATAATGTTTTAAATGGGATGGTTATTTCCATATGGACTATTCCACTTCCTTTAGCTTAGGTTATCTGTGGTACAGAAACTCGTTTAATTGGGAAGGGCCCAATATTTGCATTTCAATGGGACCCTCTAGGTATAAAATCCATTGAAAAGTATCTGCAAGCGTGTTTGTGTGGGATTTCGGTCCCTTTGCATCTCGCAAAGAATTGACAGATATTTAATTCAGAGAGGGAAGGAAGTAGGATAATGTCCTCATCTCCAAGTGTAAAGTTTCTTTACAAGGAACTATGGAAAGCATAGATAATTCAATTTGCCCAACAGCATAGCCCAAAATAGGGCACAGATTCCAACCTCTAATCCTTCCCTGCAGCCATGGGATCATCTTCCTCCTCTTGATCATGAGGAAAACCCAGGCGCTGCTTGCGCTGTTGTGCAGGAAGGCAGGACAGGGCACTGCACCACGGGGATGGATTACGATTATGAGGGGCGGCACCTGGAGTGCGGGGGCCAGGGAAAAGCAAATGCAGCAGTCACCAAACCAGTCTGGCTGCCACAGCCCAAGGGAACACGCTCCTCCCAGCCGGCATCGGCCCAATGCGAGTTCAGCACAGAGCAGGACAGCCCAGCAGGGCTCCAGTTCACCTCTTGCCCTTCACACTGGGGTTTGGGCTTTCCTGCCTTTGTTCTTGCTGGGGCTGGGGGTCTTTCCTTCTGTTTTTTTCAGACACACTAGAGCCTCCTGCCAGACAAAATGAGCCTGGTTCTGCAGCACGTGTTTTGGTATATGTCCATTACATCCATTTTTCTCCTCCACCTGTCCAAAACAGGGCAGGGGTTGGCTTTTTTTTTTGGAATGAGTCTAAGAAAAAGAAATGAAAGTGGAATCTCCTCCTTCGAAAAACTGTGTCCAGCTGAAAAGCTATCTGCATCACCAATATGCACTCAAATTTACAAAACCAGTCTGGATTGTTCTGATAAATCTCTCAAAGATTACCAGGACAAGAAAGGGGGACTATTCCATTGAAACTGTAACAGGGAAATGCACAAGAACACCTGCAGAATATGGAACTTCAGGTGCTAAAGACTCCCTGTTGCATTTTGTGTCTGCAGATCCTGGTTTATTGAGTTCTGAAAAGAAAAATAATGAGTGGGTTACTCAGTTGAGTCTCAAAGCACTTCAGTGAGCTAAGCCATCTCCTTTTGGTTTTCTTTTTCTGGAGGGAGAGGGAGGAAGAGTTGGGGAACTTGGCACTGGGAAATGGCTCTTTGACTCTCATTCCACTGCTTTTGCTGCTGGGTAATTAGTTGGTTGCCGGCGGTGTACCCCGCTATAAACAGAATTCACTGCATCACCCAGGAATTGTGGGTGGTGGGAAATTCTGCCGATGGGGCTGTGGATTAAGTGTGTTGGTGCTGGAGGATAGGGTGTTCCTGTGAAGAGAGAGCCCTCGACTCAGGAATGTGCTCCTCACAAAGGTATGCCAAAGCCCTGGGGCTGCCTGCATCGAGGGTGTGATGTAAGATACAGCTCTTTGTTGAGAGCTTTTCTCCTGACATCCTTGCAAGCCAGGCAGATGTGTGGATATCTCCCAGTAGTTACTCCTGGAAGGAAACATTACTGGATATCCTAAGGGGTAAACAATTCTCCGAGCTGAGTTCAGAAGTGTTGTCTCTGTTTTCTCCAGCTCTGAATGCGCCGCTAACTATTTTTTTAGGGCAAAGCACTCATGTCTTATAAGCAGTGGCCAGTTTCCAGTATGGATCCCAAAACTGCAGAGGTGTCCTCTTGGAAATCCAGAGGCATGAGGAATCTGCCAAGACTTCGAGTTTCACTCCAGACCCAAAGCTCAGACCACACTCGATGAAGGAGCTGCCACAGAGACATGGGAAGGGATGGCTTGGAAGCCCTGCTCCAAAGGCCAGCTCCTGTGACCTGCCAGGACAAGGTGAGCACACCCTGCACCTCTCTGTGCTGCCACTCACCTTTCCTGGTGTCCCTCACCCTGCTCTGCACAGGAATCTTCCGTTACTCATTAATCAGGCGTGGAGGTGCTTTCTTCTGTAGCTTCTTTGGGCTGTCTGTGAGCTCCCTGTCTGTGATGAGGGAGACACCAAAGCCACCAGCCAAAGTTGTGCACAACTCCATGATTCCCTGTACTCCCTCCTTTGGCTCATTCACAGTGCAGGACAACTGCTGCTTATTATCTGTGAATTGCATTTTCCATCTTGCAATTTTCATTCAAGCTTAGGATGAAAGCAGCTGCTGTTGTATACATAATAATAAGGATCTTCAAACATTTATTCCTAGACTTTTAAAGAGTCTTTCTTATCATTCAGGCTGAATTTTACCCTGAAGTAGTTTAGTTTCTGACAAGTTGTTTGAAGGGATAATGTCTTTAGTCCTAGGTGGAATCGAGGGAGGAGAAGAAAAGAAGGGATAGAGACAGACAGATAGACACAAGCAGATGGATTCTCCCTTCCTTATCCCTATATTTCTGTGCACCAGCCTAGTGTCTGACATTCCTGGTTATGTGGGAATCCAGGGTCCAAGCAATGACCCTGCTTGGCTGAGATCAGTTACCTGCCCTTGGGTTTCCACCTCTTCCAGGCAAATACCCTGTTTTGAGGTAAGAGGGGCTCCTTGCGGCCTCCAAAATTCACAGCACAACTAGTGTTGCATGCTCAGAAACCCTTCTAGCTGGAGTTTCCTAGCTAATGCTATTTATATCAGCCTTTCCCTTCTTCTTTAACTGAGACAGGATCAAAGCACTGGGAGCAGTGAGCTGCCATTACACAGGCTAGGAATTCTGTATTCCTACCTCAGATTCCAATTCAATTTGGGGATTGTGTGGAATTCCTCTGAGGCCAAGTGGGTTTGAATGTCAAACTCAGAGAACAATTCTCCTGTTTCATGTGATGTGGGTGTGCCACAGTCCCTCTGGCCTTGCCCCTCCGTTACCTGACCGGGCTGTGCTCCACCTCAGCTGCCCTTTCACTGGACTTGAGCTCAGCCTCAGTTCTTGTAAGGAACACGAAGTCCAGCCAATGCTTCTGCCTTTCAGGTTCCACGGAGAGCACTTCCAAGAGCTCTGCCAGTGAAATCTACTTACTGCCAATAAAGCACTAATGATCTGTGCTTCAAGGGCACTTTTGATGTGATGATCTCAAAGCAAATCAATTCAGGGTTATCCCACACCCATGCTAAGGATGGAAACGTTGAATGCAGGGAGAAATAAATCCTAAATTCACTTGCAAACTGTGCCATAATGGATGGTGCCTTATTCCAAGGGTCCAGAGCCTGGCAGTGATGGAGGTGTGAAGGATCCAAACTAAAACTGGTGTTATGTCATCTTCGGCAAACCATCTTCGTTGCTCTGGTGAGTCCAAGTCAAACACTTCATTTGAAAGTTCCGCTATAGAAAAGAGACTCCAAGGAAACCAAATTGAAAAATTTGGTTTTTCACTAAAATTTGTCCCAGAACAAAGTCAGCTCCACTTGCAGGCTGTGAGCAGCAGGCTCCATGTGCACTGCTGCAAACCTGACGTAAATCAGAAGGTGCTTGCAGCACTCAGCTGGAATCAAGGTAAGGAAAAGGCTTGTATTACTCATTATATTTTGGCAGGATCTCATGGTTTATCAGGCCATGTACAGCCCGGGCACCCAGGTCTCTCTCTGGGGAGCTGTGGCTGCTCCCACCAGCAGGCAGCAGTGGAAATCCAGCCTGGAGGCACCGCCCTGCCCCAGCCCAGTGCTGGGGGGCTTGGCCATAGGTCTTTGGGAGAAGAAAGGTTACAGAGGGCTTCGGTTCTGGGGTCTCCACACTACAGTGGGTTTTGGCTGAGGAGGCACTTCAGCCATTTCTGATTAGGTTGAGTGCTCTTGTCCTGTCCTGCGTCCCTGGTTGCACGCACAGGGACAGATGGCCAAAGAAGGGTGAGAGGCAGGGCCATGAATGCATAAGGTCAGCACCCGATTTTAGGTGCAGCACATGTAAACTCTGCAGGGTTGTGCAAGAAAAGCTTTCCCTCCCATGTCAGGCTTTGTCCTGGGCACTAGTGGCACTGGGACTTACACCTTGGAGCATATTTGGAAGTATTTAAATGCACGGTTGTGACAGAGGAAGGGGAAAATGGATTCTCTCCAACCACCCCAGGTGAGGAATATTTTCTGCAAATTGCCGTAAGATGTGATGCTTCTTTAAGGCTCACACCTCCTTGAACATGTGTCTCTTTCTAAGGGATGGATTTCCCTCCATGTTGACAGCCTATCTTGCAGTGCAAGTGATGGAAAATGTAGGCAGTTCCATGGAAACAGTCCCTAAAGCTGAGCAGATTCTCCCATTTGTCCAGTTGGGCAAACATCTGCATGTGACCAGAGGCTCCTGCGTTAATCTCACCCTCTTGCAGTTCTGGGTTATCCTTTCATGTGAGTCATAGTTTGTATCTATACAAAGAGAAGCTTTAAACTGCCTCAAGTGAGGTATTTTTCCAGTACTTTAGCACTAATTAATCATTAAAGTGCCAAGATCAAAGGGTGGGGAACTACAATGTTGGTATGTTCTTATGATCACATTGCGGCCAGTTCCTCTCATAAATCCTGGCATTTTGTGAGTTTCAAATCAAATCTCCCATGGAGAATGATTTGGCAACAAGATGGTGGGCTGCTTTTCTTTGCACCTTTCAGAAGTGAAGACAGCTTTGACTGCACGAGGAATGCAGGGTCAACCCCACAATGAAAAGACCAACCATTATTTTGGACATCTTGGCACCCAAACAAGCCAGTGATTTAGGCATGGACTTTAAAACCCAACCTTATGGAGTGAGAGTCCCTGTCCTGAAGATCTGGTAGCTCAGCCAGAGAAGCAGTGAAATGGTGGGAGCCTGGAGCCTATTCCAGGGGTAACTTAAGGCAGTTAAGGGTGTAAACCTCACTGTGAGCCAGCAGGACTTACTATTGAAGTGCTTAAGTTACTTCTGAAAGTGAAGCTTTTAAAATAATGCTGCTGCTTTTGAAAAAAACGTAGCCTAAGGCCGTGACTTCAGCGAAGCATGAACCTCAGTCCTCAGTGGCTGTGGCTGTTGTCTCCTCACCGGGACGGCCAGCCCTGGCACCTGGTGATTGATGCTCCAACTGAGGCAGAGGAGTGGGCACAGCAGAGGCTGTGCCTCGGCTTGCTCTGACCCCTGCACCTTCCCAGAGCCAGCACAGGGTCCTGCCTCCTGCAGTAGCCACAGGGCTCACTTTCCCTCTTTGGTGGGGTTAACTGGTGTGAAATCTGCAGCACCCAGATGCTTGGGGTCTGGTGAAAACCGGCTCTCGTGCCCACGGCTTATTAAAGATTGACAGAGGGGCACAGGGAGTGCGAACAGGTCCTGCTGCTGGCGCCCACCCGTGCACGGGAACACCCGAGTCTGGCTGCTCTGGAGGAAAGGCAGGGGGTTGTTTTGCTTTTGTGGGGACTGAGCAGACCAAAGGGCTTGGTGTTTTGTGTCTGGAGCAGGAGACACTGGGGAGCAGCAAGCCAGAGGTGAGGCTGGGATTGAAGGAGGGGCAGGGCAAGACAAGCACAAGCCAGTGGCACAAGTAACGAAGCCTCTGTAGAATTAGTGGCCAGTAATGGCTGTCCTAGAAGCAGAATGGAGCAATAGCATCTCTGAAATGTCTTTTTTTCCATAATATGGGATGTTTGAAAAGGCCACAATTCCTCCTTTAAAAAAAAAAAAAAAAAAAAAAATTCCTTTTTGCTCCCTTTCATTCTTTCTCTTGTGGGACGCCTGGGACTTGACAGCATGAGCTCTTGTCCAACATTTGTTCTGACCTAGATTTTAATCTCTGCTTTTTTCCCCTTACCTTCTGCTTAGCTGGCTACTACCTCTAGAAGACATGCATATAATCTATAAAACATTTGTGTTTCCCAATCGTTTTAATTTCTATTTTCAGGAGATACTCAAGACTGCAACAAAAAGTTTTAAATTGCAGTGCCCAAAAATGTTTTGGGCTCCCAGGGCCAACCTAAATAAATATAATTGTCAAGGGACATGCAGAGCTTTATTTTGCAACCCACTAGTGGTGACAGATCAAAAGTAAAGACAAAAGGAGGGAACAAACACCCTGGGAACACTGGTACCTGTCAGTGATGCAGGGCAGGTTGTTGGAGGAGCAAAGGTGCTGTGCAAAGTCAAATGTGGAGGGTCTTGATAATCTGTGCAGTTTATTTAAAAAAAAATGTTGGTAGGAAGAGTGTTTGTCTGGTGGGAAGCTGGAAACAGCACTTTTCATAGGGAAAGGCAGAGCAGGCCATTCCCTGCTGGGGGTTAGAACCGCCTGGTTGTCACAGCTGTGTGCTGCCAAGGAGCACAGCGTTCCCCAGCAGGGAGGTGAAGGCTCGGGGAGAGCTGAGCTTTCCCAAGGCATGGAGCTCTGCCCTGCTGGCTCACCTGGCCCTTGTGCAGCTGGGCAGGCCCACGGGGACAGGTGCTGGGGAGGATTTCCCAGTGTGTGCCTCACTCACGGTAGCAGTGGCTGAGCACAGAGCAACCCCAGCACTCGGGCAGCCCTGAGCAGCAGCACTCGGGGGGTTCATCCCTCTCCACCGAGCCACGAGTGTGCACACCCCACATTCTGCCGTGACTCCTCGAAGAGGACAAGGTGACTTGTGTAGCCCCACCACCCCTCTCCTTCAGGTGTGCACCACCCAGTGTAATTCATCCGCTAATCCTGTTTGATGAGCCAGAAAGAATGTTTCAAGAATGTTTCATCTCTCGGTAATTTTGTTAACCTCTGCCGGCAACAAAAAAGAGGGCAGGTAATGAAGTTCTTTGAAAAAGTGTAAAACCTAGAGAGCGTTTGGGAAGGGTTCGGAGGCAGACGCAAGACTTCTCCACATGGCTCCTCACTTCATCTGGGACATGGGAAAAAACCCAAACAACCTTGTGGGATACTAATTCAGTCCTTGGTTTCTTTCTTGTATCAATTCCACTAACTGTGCCTTAAATTTGGGCCAGATGCACGATGGTTTTATGATGCGGTACTGTGGGGAAGTCTGGGCTGGATCTAACAGAGGCTCTGCTAATGGGGCTGCTCCTTTGTGGAGCTTGGGGTGCTCCAGCTATTCACTGTGCCTCCGTGGGAATGCCTTCAGCAGGAATGAATGGCTGGGGGTACCAGGTGGGTGAGGTGACTGGGGCTCTGCCAGTGTGGCGAGAGAAGCAGAACACTTTCTGACACGCTGGGTTTTGCAGGGAGCCTTCCCTTGTCTGGGCAGAAAATGTCAGGTTTTGTTCAGGTTCATTCCTGAATTAGTTGTGTGCTGCTGCAGGAACCACATCCATGCATTGCCAGGGCACATCCTGCTCCTTGTCCAGATGGACAAATCAGGCAAAGAGGGATCATGCTCATCCCGGGGTGTCTTTTCCTGCCCCAGCGGGGCTCAGAAGCAGCACAGCTCACAAGTCCAGTTTAGTGCTCAGCACTATCTTGCAATCAGAACCTAATCACGAGACTGTCCTGTTCTTTTCTGATCATGTCACATCCCAAAAGCTTTGTGGAGGATCAGCCAAATCTCCTGTTTTCATTTGCTAAGCTCAGTCAAGTGATACAAAGCCCAGAGCGCTTTTTCTGCCAATCTGAATTTGCAGTGATTAAATTGCGCTGTTGTGAGGGTTAATTTTCATGGACAGATAGGAATAATTATCAGTTAATATGCTTAAGAATCATAAGGAATTTTTGGTAGTCTTTACAGCTACTTAGCTAACTGAAATTGGCATAATTCTTTTGAATTTAGGCTCTGTAATTCAGTGTTGTCTCTTTTTTTGTTCTCTCTTAATAATCTGATCCCTGTCCTCACATCTTTTCTCCTAAAATAGGCATTTTTTTCTCAGCCCAAATTGTTTTGTTGTCACCTGTTCTTAAACCTGCCAGCTGATACAGAGATGGAGAATGTTGAGATGCCTAAAAACAAGGACCCTGTGCATGTGTTTGTAGGTATAATTTAAAAACAAAATTCAAAAAAACCCTCCTAAGGCAGTGAGTTCCTCACAGTATAAAACTTCCTACCCTCGGTGCTGCTGTGAAGGAATTTGGGGCTGTGAGTGAGCAAAGCCACCTCAACACCAGCCTGTTGAACTACATGTGCTTTATGTAATAAATGAATGCATTATTTATTTATTATATATTTTAAATGCAAATTATTGGGGTTTGTACAGGACTAAATGACTGAATTCTACAGCTAGTGCAATGCAGGGTGGCAAACTGGGATGCAACAGTTTATGTACTGAGGACAAACCATTCCAGTGGAACACAGAGTTTGTCCATTTTTTTCTGTGCTTTTGATAAATGCAAATAACCTGAAAAGTTCTCTATACAAGACAGAACCACAGCAATTTCACTAAATTTACTAATAATTAAGAGAAATACAGTCAAATATCCTCAAAGAGTAGCATAAACCCAGTACCTTGTGACTCAGGACTGAATTAAATTCCAAGTGAGATGCAAGATCTCTTTATTAGGCAAATATATTTCTGCCTAGGATTCTTCCAGGGAAAAGGTTCTTTTACAGCAGAAACATTTTAAAATACAATTTATCCCCTACTTTTATCTGTCTTGAGGCCCTGTTGGCTGAGCAGCCATGGTGCAGATGAACTCAAATTTATGCGCTCACAGGGGCGTCAGCCATCGCTGTGGTCATGTGCCTGAGGTGGGAACTGGTGAGACCATTACCTACAGCTCATTTCTTCTTTCCAATTGCTTGGTCCTTGAATCCCTCAAGGAGGCCACCAGCAGCTCCTCTCCGAGACGCTGACACCCGCACTTCCCTTTGGGATGTGCTTGTACCAGCGGGGGCTCGCCTGCAGCCCTGCCCGCACAGACCTCTGTGCTGGGGCAGATGGGAGATGCTTCCTGGCTGCTTTCCAAAGCCTGGCACAGGAAGACGTGCAGAGGGTGTATTATCATTTCTCTGGCCATTGCAGGTGCAAAGAATGCAGTAACAATATTTGTTCTGGAGCCAAATTGCTCTCAGACTGCCTCCTATGTTTATTCAGTTGAGGAGAATTACCCAGCTCTTGGGCTGTGCAAGTCACCGGGTAAGAATTCCCAGACAGGGCATTTTTCTTCCTTTTATTTCATTCCCCTTTGAAACATGTGTCTAGACAAGTGACAGGCAAACCTCAAATGGTTTGGCTGCATAGCTGAATGGTACCTGAATATTTCCTCCCTCAGTCCGTCCCCCTGAATGCACTCAACCTGCCTCAGTTCCTGGAAATTGGGCCGAGAGCCTCGGGAGAACAGCCTGTCTTGTGAGCTTCTCATCTCCTCCTGGTGTCGGGGAGTTCAAAGACCTTGAAGCTGTAGAGCTTTTGCAAATACTTTGCTCTTTGGATTTCAGATTCTGTTGCAAACCAAGAAACACTGGGAAGCATAAAATGGTAAAAAAAATTAAATACATATGTATATTACTGGCCAACTCTCCAAACCTTAACATAACAGAAACCTGTTCTTAATTCAAATTAAAAATGCAGTTAGATAACAGGAGAAGTGTTTGAATCCCCTTTTAAGCTCATTTAGACCTAGAGCTTACTGCCAGTAGCAGGCTGCCCTGGTGCCTGCAGCACGGAACACTGCAGATGTTGTGTAGTTCCATGGAATGGGCCATGCAGGACACGGTCACAGGCTCTTTGCTGAGCTGGACACACGCAGTTGGACAAATCCATTTGATTCCAGTGGGATTTCACATGGGTGAAGTCTATGGCTGGACTGATGGCAGTATTTGCAGTACTTGGATCAATACCTTCCTGCTTTAAAATAATGACAAAGCCAGGGCTATTTACTGGAAAGAGTTAATTAAGGGTAAGTGAAGGCAGTCAGGAGTCTGTTACATTGTCTGTCCACCCATTTGGTTACTTATTTGTCCAACCAGTGCTGCAGCTGCTCCTATCCTCTGGGCAGTGGATAACCAAGTGTTTTGGTAAAGTCTGTCCCATTTATACTATGTTATAATCTTAAAAATTATTTTGGATGTGGGTTTTACTTTAGTAAGTCCTCCTAGGAACATGCTCCACCTCAGCTGGGACATTTCCCTCAGTTTTTCCCTCCACGGTGGAGGTAAGAAGGGGGTGGGAGAGGTCTGGGTCAAAAGGCAGAGCTTTGGTGTGGCTCTGATCTCTCGATGGCTCAGTGCTGACACACAGCAAATATCTGAGCTGAGCCAAAGCACCTCACTCAGTGTGAGAGCAGAGGTTCACTGCCATAAATTAGGTAGGAATAGGGAAAACCACTGATTTCTGCCATCCAGCAGTTCATTCCTGTTCTTATTCTCCAGTTAGCAATCTATAAAAAAACTATTGCAAGACTTGACTCTGCTCTCCAGAGCCAATAACATCCCCTGTGCCAGGTGGAGCAATAATTCAAAATAAGGCAGATCAAGGAGAGAGTTAGATGGGGTTAGGAAGCAAATTCCAGAACTCCATCTCCATTGCACCTGGTTCCTTACTGCTAAAGGCTGAGTAAGGAGAAACCCAATATTGCTGCTCTGCAGCAACACTGGAAGATTGTAATTTCCATTCCATTCGAATTTTAACATGAAAAAAAGTATTTATTTGGCTTGATAACTTCCATGCGTCCTTCCCACCTGTTTCCATTTTCATGCAAAAATAGAAACTCTTGAGTTCATATCTTGTTTCCAAGTTGGCAGAAGTCCCTGGGTTGCTTGGTAGAGCTATAACAGAGTATGATGTAGCTCTGTGTCTCTGTTTAAAGAGTGAAGAAGAACTCTTTAGGCAAAGGGTTGCAGTGGTGCAAGATGTAACAGATGCCATAGATGGATGTAGACTGGAATTAGAGCCAGGTTCCCAACTACTGTTTGGAAAGGACATCAGAAAATCTGTTTATCAGGGAAAAAAGATTGTACAAAAATTATGTTTCTGCTTAAGAAACGAATGCTTAGACCAGAAGAATGCAGGTAACCACAAAGACCCCCCAAAAACCACTGTCCTTAGCTCAGTGTTACTGATCCAATGGGAGCCACTGAGCTGCCCCAGCCTGAGGAGCTGCTTCATGTACAGCTTGTCAACATGGAGAAAGGTTCTTTTTTAAACTGTAGGTGATGTCAAGAATGAAAGACCTTAGTGAATAATCCTAAATAAGGAGCAAGCATCTAAACAAAGAGGCACTGTGGCATTTACAGACAAATGCATGAATTGGCCCGTTGTAAAATGGACAGCATTTTATACAAGGGTGCAGTGGCCACTTCTAGCCTTTCAAATTTCCACCAAGTGTTAGAGGCTAAGTGCTAAAGAAGATAAAAAGGAGAGATGCTAATCAGTGATGGGATTGGATCTGTCCTGAGAGTTTTGATAGGTTCAGGCTGGACATCAGGAGGAATTTCTTCAGTGGCAAGGTTGGTAAACTTTGGAATGGGCTGCCCAGGGAGGTGGTGGAGTCAGCGTCCTTAGAGCTGTTCAAGAAATGACTGAATGTGGCACTCAGTGCCACGGTCTGGTTACAAGGTGGTGATCAAAGTTGGGCTTGATGATCTCAGAGGTCTTTTCCAACCTCAGGGATTCTGTGATAGGATGTGAGATAATTCATGCATGATCCCATCTCCAGCACTGGATTGGCTTCAGTCCTGAGATCACTGTCCTGTAGCTGGTGAAAGGCACAGCAGCAGAATGGGAAAATTCAGCTGGCCAGCCTGGAAGCCCCTGCACCTCCATCACCTCCCAGGCAGCCCCGTTAGAGCTCCCTTTCTGTGCACAGAAACAGCTCCCAGCATGGCAGGGTGCTGATGTCACACGTGCAGTTTCTATTGCACTGCAGGAACACTGATTGCTTTTATGCTTTGGAGTCAATGAGAAGAAGAAAAAAAAAAGTAAAAAGAACTCGTTCTGCCTCAGCTCTTTGGCACGGGAGCAATAATTTCAGTGCACACCCCCCACCAATGCTCTGCTGGGTTACAGCAGTGGTGTTGCCTGCAGTGAAACACCACAGCTGTGCTCTGCTCTGCCTGGGACGGGAATGAAATGTTCTCTCCTCCTCTTCTGTTTGCAACACGGGCAACAGGATTTTGGATTACATTACCTGAGTGGTCAACATCCAAATTATTTGTCCAGACGTAGTGCAGCAGGGCAAAGAATCCCACCCAAAAAACCTGTGGTGTTACTTCAAATACGTATCTGAGTATTTCCATGCTTGCAGCTCTCCTGTGTAGGTGTCTAATGATTCCCACTGATTATCTAACCATATGTTTTATTTTGCTCTTTAAAAAAAAAAAATTCAACCCATTTTTGTGACATGTTAGATCAGCTAAAATAACACATATAATAATCCTGCCCTGATTGAATTTAATGCCACCATTCCCTGATTCAGGATTAGGCCCCAGCGAGGAAAAGTGGAAGCGTGTGGAAGTGGTTGGGACTGTAAATGCAGTCCCTCTACACTGGGGACACACTGATCTCATTTAGTACAGAAATAATATTTTTTCCATAACCTGGATGTACACAGATGGTCCAGTCCTGCACAGCACAAGCAAAGCTCCTGCTGAACTAAGAAGAGGAAAAATCAGGTTGAAGATTTGGGATTGCCACTGAGGTCACTACTGCAGGATCAGTGCGGCTGGAAATACACAGATGCTGCCGTTTTTCTTTGGAAAAAGTTGTGGTCCAAACATGGTGCTCAAGTCTGAAGAGCCACAGCAAAAACTGTACAATTCCTGCAGTAAATCTTGGCTCCCCTTCCACTGAGGCTCTCTGCAAGCACCAGGCTCATGTCTGTGCTACAGTTCTGCAGTGGATTATCTGCATGTCCAGCAAACCGGCTCTCCAGGTGCAAAGTGGTGCACGGAGCAACACCCAGAGGGGTAACTCTCAGAAACTCTGGATAACTCCATGTGGCAGGTCCTGCCCCACACCAGAGCCAGGGCAGACCTGAGTCACAGTGCTCAGGGATGCTTCCCAAACACACGGCTTGCAAGGATGAGGCACGAGTTGAGTCTCAGGTGAAGTTTATCACAAGTTTGGCCCTTCCTGCCAAACCCTAGGACAGCTGACTGACAGGGAAGTGAGAACGACGTGGGGGAACAGAGCAGTGGTGACATTTTGTGACACAAGGAAATGGCCTGGCAATGCTAACTGCCCCGTGGGGTTTCACACTGCCATGAGGGCTGATCCTCAAGGAGAACTGGATCTGTACCACGGTACAGCAAAGGGAAAAATCTCTTCAGCCAGAGTGTGCAAGCAGGGCAGTTTCAGGTGAACTCGCTTCCAGTGCAGCTGAGAATTCCCTGAGAGGAGGGCACAGACAGCAGCAATGGGTATTGTCCAGGCACACCAAGCCAAGCCCACCTCTCAGGTCTCCTGAAGTGGGGCATTCAGGACAGATTCTGTGGGTTTGGCTGGTGAACTTTAGGAATTTCGTGCCAAAGGTGTGCAGCTCACCTATAAACAGCAATAAAAGGCACTGTTGTAGCTGAGTCTTTCTTACCAACCTGTGTTCCATGGTCTGCACGACCAACAAGGACAGACTGAGAGTTATTAAAAATAATAAGCCGACGAACGACATATCCCTGGCTGGGGAAGGAAATACTTGACACACCAGATGGGCCTTCTTATCACTGATTTCTCCTGCTTACCCACTCAATATTGACAACATGCTCAGAGGAGTTCAGGGAGTCGTGCCAATAAACACAAATGCCTAAAAACTCTGCAACAAGGCTTCATGATAAGAGATGAGAAAAGAAAGTTCTTTCCTGCAGTTATAAGGAGTTAAAAGCTGTCTTTTTGGAGGATGGGTATAAATTTCTGAACATTCACAGTCACTGGAGGTCACTGGTGGGTCCCCTCAAGGCCTTGGTTGGTGTCTGCCACACATCTTTGTGTGAGAGAGGTTTCGTGCATTACTTAGAACTGAGTTGTTATTGAAATACTAATTTGATAGTGTTCAGACATATTCATAAATAGTCTGGTAAAAAGGATGAACAGAGAGAAGAGAAATTTTGCAGATGATGCAAATGTGGCCACAAAGCACTGCTGAAAGGGCTCACGATCCCGAGTGGCTCGGCAGTGAAATGGCTGAGGCAGGGCAGTGTCAACAAAGGCAGAGCACGTGCAGAACACTCACCCTCATTGTACTTCCATACAGACGAGCCCTAAAAATAACATTGAGCAAAGAGCTGGGAGGCCTCTGCAAATATCATTTAAAGTCCATCAGAAGAGACAACTATCACGTTAGGAATGAGCTGGCAAAGAGGCAGGAACAAATCAGAAAACATCATTACAGCACTCCTCAGTGAAACTGCATCTCCGCGGTAGTGTGTTTTCTGGCCATGGAACTCCAGAAGAGTTGAGCTGAACTGGAGAGAACAGGAAGGAAAGCATTCAGGATGAGGAGAGATGGGCAACAGCTTCCACAAAGATGGAAAAATAAGCAGATGAGGAGCCTTCAGGCCTCAGGCTTTTCCACCCTGGAAAGGGGTGACAGGAGCCTGAGGTTCACTAAAGGTCTGACAGATCATGACTGACACAGAAAAAAGCAAATAGGAACTGTCTGTTCACTGGTTCTCCTAAGAATTAGAGGGACCTGGTGGTGCTGTCACACAAGAAGGTTTAAACCAACAGAAGGAAGTACTTCTTCATACAAAGCATAATTAAATTGTGGAACTCATTGCCACAGGATGTTGCGGAGGCCAAAAGTTATAAATGGCTTGAGAAAGGGATCAAAAACATTTGAGGAGGATAGATCCATGGGTGGCTGTTAAAACACACTGGTCTGGAGGCAGCCTCTGCTTTGGGAAGTCCATAAACCACAGGTTGCCTGGAGCAAGGAGGGTACAGCAGGGGAGGGATTGATTCTGCACTGCCTGCATCGCCTCCTGGCTACGCTGGGAGATGGGATACTGGGAGATGGGATACTGGCCCATGTGGCCTTTTGCTATGACACTGGTCAGGTCCCAGCTCTACTCTCTCTTCTTACCTTAATTAAAAAAAAAACCAAAAAGCAACAAAAACACAACCTAAAAGAGAAGAGGGGGAAGAAGCAGCCCCAGCCCTCCACACATTGTTAGTAGGCAGCCTGGTAGTTGTTTTATTTTCTTTAGAGTGGACTTTGTGTTGCAAGTGGCAGGAAGCCATGAACCACAAAAATAAAATAATTCTAACCCTAGTGCTAAGTAAGGAAAACAAAGATGGCTCAGCAATTAGCAACATTATATATGTTAGTACTAAGTAACAACAGATGTCAGGACTTGAGCCCTTTGCATTCCTTGCAATCCTTTGGAAACCAAAGCCTTTTGACGTCGCTGTACATTATTGCAGTTATTTTGGGGCTGGGAGAACAGCAAAGGCTCTTTGAATGCTGAAATATGTAGGCTGCTAGGACTGGTTGGGTCTTACCTGCATCTCCCTCTCCATCCTGTGTCCCTCTGCTGCCTTCCCAGGCTGGCGTGTGCTGGAAACCCTGCTCTGTAAAGACATGCGCTGGCCATGAGTCATTAGCAAGCATGCGAAGCTAATTGGCAAAATACTCATAAAAGATTTTGAAGGTGGGTTAATTACAATTCATTACACTGTAAACTGTCCCCAGGCTATTGTTAAAAAATGCAGGAGTTTCAAGGTCCAGTATTTTATGATTCATTTTGCCATGCAGTGAAAAACAGACTCTATATCAAACTACATTCATTATAGTTAAGACCACAAAATCTTTATTTGTTTTCCCAACATTCTCTCCTTGTTATGTGCATTCATATGGACTGCACATTTCTAGCAATTGGCAAGAAGGCATGAAATAAAATTTATTATATTTTCTTACCTTCTACTCGGTGCAACCTTAAAAACTGCCCCTTCTTGTTGCTTTACCTCTTCCCAACTCAATTTGAGCTGATAGGATGGGACGTTGAAAATAAACAGAGAAACGACTGGGAACAACTTTGCCACACTGATGATTTAGTGTGATGAACCTGGATGCTGCATGTGCACACAGGAACTTCAGCTCCAAAAGGATACTGCTAATGAAAGAGAAATAGTTTCTCCTTGTAGTATAATAGATAATTTTTTAAAAATTCAGAATAGACACGTTTTTACCTATCACTGTATTTCCAGATGGAGGCTCTTGTAGCAAAGCCCAGGATGCACCTTCAGAGAGACAAAGGTATCACTTTACTCACACGAGTGATACACCCCACGTGCTCTGCTGGACCTTTGTCTCCTCAGAGCCAAATTCTCCAGCTTATAAAAGAGGATAACAGAGCCTTTGACTGTCTTTGCTTATGCCAGGACTGTCAAATACTAGTGACTAACTTGGTATAATTCTCAATACTGCTGTGTTGAGAAAAATTTAATAGAGGACCCAGCTGTGACCCCTGTGGGAGCAAAGCCAAGTGCTGCTCATCAGTGCTACCTTTGTGCTCTTCTCCGGGGTGCTCCTTATCTCTCCTTGTGCTGGCTGGCACTTGGGCTCTCCTTTGAGGCTTAAATGGTGCCATTCAGCCAGGCTTTGCTGAGCTCTGCTTGCTTCTGCAAATCCAGGGGACTCTCTCCTGGGCTGGCCCTGCCTGTGAGTGACTGCATCCAGTCCTGCTCTGCAGGTACAAATATGTCTCTCAGAGAGTCGTTGTGGGCATTCCTGGTTCGGCTGAGCTAATTTTGGGGTTAACACATAAACATACCATTATTGCAAAGTAAATTATGGAGGCAGCCAGGGACTATGGCTCTCCCCCATGAAAAATGTTGATGACATGGATGGATTTGGTTCTTTCAGTTAATATTTTACTTTTTGACTTTTTTGAGGTGATGGGGAGAGGGGGAATACTGAAGGGGGAATGCCTCTCACTCAGGCAATCATTGAATTGCTGGTCTTCGTTTTTTCTTGTTGAAACCTCTAAATCTTTCAGTGAAACTGGACATTCTTGGAGGCAAAGCTTTTCATTCAATTGAAAAATGCCTTCTCCATTACGAAAGAATATTAATAGCAAAAACCAATCCAAACCCTTCCAGCTTGAAATTGCCCACATGGGAATATCAGTTTGTTCTGGTAAGACTCCGTAATGGATTTATTGCAGCGTGCAATGTTTTTGTTTGCATTAACGTAGTGTGAAGCGATAAATATCTTGGGTTGGTTCTTTTGTCTGAGGCTTTCTTTGGGAAACTGAATTTTCTTACATGATAGTGTCAGAACTGCCATATTTATTAGGACCAGGACTCTGGTTCCCAGCAGAGACATGCAGAGAAGAGAGAAAACTGACCTGAGCACTTATGATACTTGCCCTGGGTGTTTTGTCAGGCCCCACATCTGCCCTGTCACCCTGGGGCTGGGGCTGATCCCTTCCGAATGATGTCACTGGAAGCTGTGACATCGGGAATGGAGCTCGAGGGGTCACCTGTGCTGCAGGATTTACAACGGGGGCATTTTCCTACTGGGAGATGCACCACATGGATGTGCCTCTTGCTTCCCCTCCCGGAATGGTCCGGTGGGGACCAAGAACTGGGCAAATCCCAGAAGGTTTTCCCAGTGCAGCAGCCAGAGCTCGGCTGGGTTTTCAAAGCCAGTGGGCGTTGGGAGCAAAGACCTTGGAAATCAGAGTCCAGTGACAGTGGTATTTATGGGTACTCTGACTAATCTCTGTGCTGGGACCTAACAACTATATCCAAAAACATTAGCAAATATTCTCTTGCCTTGTTTTGTTTTGGTAAGAGTTATAGCTGTTCCTGTTGCCATCTCACCTGGAAGCAGCACATGGAGCAACTCCGGCAGCTTCTCTTCGTGACATTTAGCAATGCCAGTGCTGTCATTGGAGAGATGGACCAGTGACTGAAATGGAAACAAAAGAAGAACAAATGAGTGACCAAAATTTTCCAACCTCTCCCAGATATTTGTTTCTAGTGGTGGAGGCATTTTGCAAGTGGCAGGTGTCAGTATTAAGTACTGAATTCTTCATTCTCCCTTTGGTCTCATTATAAATGTAGTATTTGTTTTTAAACTAGACTGACCTTTTTCATCACTTCTTTTTAGGGTCATTCCTCTGTAAGGCACACAGATGCTGAATTTGGACAGGACCTTTTAGCCACAATATAATATATAATATAGTATACAATATAGTATATAATATATAATACGCAAAGCTCCAAAATTTCAGAGTCTCCATTAAGAATATTGTGCAGAAATTGGGATTTTTGCCATTGGCATAATTGGCTCAAAAATTATACCCTTGCTGCTCCTTGGAAGTCATCTTTGATTTGGAAATCATCTTGACAAGTGCTGTGATCCATTGCTCTCCAAGGAGGTTCTTGCTACTTCATTGTTTCGACGAGGCTGTAAATAAGAGAAGAGCTTTACTCATCCACTGCTCCTCTGGTCCCAGCTCAACTCAGAGTACTCAGCAATGGGCAACAGCAAAATGTTAATCAAATTCCTTCAAATCTCAAAACAAATGTTGAGCAGAGCTTCTCCAAGACTGCAGAAAACTCTCCATGGGAAACTGTCAACACTTCTATTTAACATATTGTCTCAACATTTGGCATCTGTGAATCAACTGGTGAAGTGTTCAGGAAAAGAAAATTGTTTTTAGATATTAGGAATATATATCTATGTGAGTTTATACACATAAAATGTAAACACCCTTCTATCTAAACCAGACATACCACCTATATAAGGTTTTTCTTGCCAACTATGTGCGTGTATATGTGATATTTATATATGACAAGAGGAAAGTTTTCAGCCAGCTCCAGCTGGGAGCCCGTCACCTTGAAGGCAGAGTTGTTTTTCACTTGTTTGTTTCATAAAGTCCGTTTTGACAAATGGGCTCTCCTTGCCAGGAGTTGGATACCCCAAAATCTGTTCTGAGATGTTCTGCCTTTGGGATTGGCCATCCCTGTTGGTGCTTCCAGTCACTCAAGGTCTCTGGACTTTTCCATGCAGGTGTTCAGGGAGAGAGCTGGGCCCACCTGGCCATCTGTGGCAAAAATCCCATTGACCTCAGCAAACCTGGATTTCACTCCCAGTCCCTGGAAGATTTTTACAGATATGCAAATAACACACTGTCCATATCCCTCAGTAAGAGCCTCCCCCTTTTGCACTGTCCGTGGTATTAATCTCCAGTTCTTTAAATCCCTGCTCTCATTCCAGGCCCAGTGGAAGGACCACCCTCCTCTGTTTCCATTGAAATTCATCCAAGCTGGAGGAAGTACCTCACTGAAGGTCCCTCACGTAAAGTGCTCCCTCCAGTAAATTCAAAGGGATAAGACATCTCACAATTGGCTTTTATAACCTCACGAAAAGTCTGGCTCAAAGCTGCTGATTTTTTTCTCTAGCAGAGAGAGCTGCTCAGAGATGTGCAGCACTTCCCCTCAGCGAGCCAAACCCTGCGACTCAGAGCAGGGAACTTGTCAGAAATGGTTGCACACACGAGGCACCACTGTCCAGCTGTGTGTGATAGCACAGCCGCCACTTTCGGAGCCAACAGCTCGATGCCAGCAGAGATGCCATCTTTGACATCTCTGACAACCTTGATGAGATCACTGCCATGAAGGCACCTGGAGCCCTTCAGTGAATTCAGGTGCCCCATGTGACCCTTCCCACTGAGAAGATGGAGCAGCAACACTGGATTTGCTCACCATGTTTATGTCATGGTGAGCACCTCCAGGCAGGGCACTCTCTTACAGCGTGTCTATACAATGTCTGATAGGAGGCCCTTGCCTCAGCCCAGCCAGTGCTACATGGAGGCAAAGAGCAGTGCTTGCCAGGCTGCAGATTTCCAGCTAGAAATCTAACACCAAATAGTTCTCATTCTCTCCTGCTCCTGGCACTTGGCCTTACTCAGGATGATTTTGTTTTGGTTTGTTTTTTTAAAGAAGGTACAAGACCAGATCCTGAGGGCCCTCTATCTCCGATTCCCATTAGTTTACATTTCACTCACTGGCAGATTGTCTCAGAAGTGTCCCAGGGTTTCCCCTTCAGATTTTAAACCAGCAGAAAGCAAGACAGCATGACCTCTCTCTGGTCCTGGAGCTGGAGCTGTAATCAGAAGCTTTATGACGAAGTTCAGCTGGAAGAGCAAAAGAGAGGAGAAAAAAAAAACCAACAAAATGCAAACCAAAACAGGGGAATGCCATCAAAGTCTTTCAAAAGTCAGAAATTCATTTTACCTTTGTCAATGGCTGTGGTTTCCAAGGATAAAGATCAAAGTGCTGACCGTGGGCAGAGCTCTGACGAATGCCAAGCTCAGCCTGTGGAAGCCTGGCATTAGTGGCACAGTTAGACTGTGTCTAGACGAGCATGGGGTGCTTGTGCCAGCTTTGGCAAACTCGGCACCCGAGCGCTTGCATCAGAGCTGGAGCACAAAGAGTGAGGCATCCAAACTGCAGAGGGGAGAGAGCAATCAGACTCCAGCAGAGTGGGACTGGAAAAAGGAAGTTTAGGGGACAAAAGGGGACAACCAACCAAAAAAAAAAAAAAACCAAAAAACCAACCCATAAAAAACCCACCCCCAGAAAGACAGTTGAGATGCACCCCATCTTCCAGGTTTTTGCATTGTGATTAATGTACACAGAAAGCTTAGATAACTGGGGGGAAAGTAATGCCAAATTTTTATCAATACAGATGAGCTGGCTTCATATTCCTCCAGCCCTTTCATGTGGAAATGAGACTGCATTTGATGGGGCCAAGCCCATGTTTGAAATAGCTCAGCTGGGATGTGCTTGTGGTGAGGGTTCAGGTACCTGTGCAGAGAATCCTACAGCTGGACCCTTCCTAGGGGCAGAGAGTGCCTCCAGCTTCCTGCCATTTCCTCTTCCTCCTAGGGAGGACAGAAAGCTCCTGCTCCATGGGATAAACACACACCAAGCCTGAGCTGACAGACTGTGCAAGGGACAAGGTGGGTTTGGCTGCTGAGAGGCCCTGGCCCGCAGGGTCCCCACGTTCCTCCACATTCTCTTACACGGACCCTTAAAGATACCCCGCTGTCATGTGCCAAGGAGGAGGTGGGTAAATAGGGCAAGACATACACCCAGGTTCAGCAGCTCAGGTTATTACACCCGGGGCCCTGCACGTGCTTCCTCCAGGGCTGCAGGCTGGGACACAGCAGAGAGGAGCGATGGCACCAGTCCCTGCATGTGGCACCCTGTGCCTGGCTGAGCCTGAGGATGCCACACGGGCTGGGCGCAGGGATGAGCTCTAGAACCACTGCGTGCTGCTGGACAGCCCCTCCGCCAGAGCATCTCAAAGCTCCCCAGGTCCTTCAAACCAACCATTTCTCCTCACAGTTACTCCAGCTTCCACTAGCCACAACAAGTTCAAAAGAAACCGCAGATTGATGTGGGCAAACACGATCTCCAATGGATGAAGACAGAGCAGAGGAAATATTTTCATAAAGCAGCTGGTTTCAGCTGTGCTTCACACCAGGGAATGTGCAGCCCATTGTCAGGAATACAGCGTAGGACTTGCTGGAAACAATGAGCTCAGAGACCGGTCACAGCTATTCTCAGTTCTGCTCCTGACTCACCTGCATGGCCTCAGGTGAGTTACTCGCAGATTTGTGCCTTAGTTTACCCATTGGTAGTGGCAGAGATAGTAACAGTCTTACAGAGTGGTGAGAGAATTTAGTTAATTAATATTTGGAAAACAGTTTGTGCCTTGACGTCTTTGTGCCTTTGCTTACCCGTCAGTAACATCAGCGATAATAACTGTCTCATGGAGAGGTACAAGGATTAATTAATTATTTGAAAAACAGTTTGAGATTCTTGGATGAAAGGTCCTATGTGAGTAAAACATATCATTAAAAACATCTCCTGGTCCTCTGTGAAGTTAAAATAAAGCCGGAGCTTCTTAGTCATTCAAATAATTAAACCATAAATACTGTTTATTTTAATCTTCCCTTAAAAAAAAATAATCTAATCTAGGCAGTGGTACCAGCCAAATAATGAAAAATGTTTCAAATTCAGGAGACCTATCAATTTGAAGAGTTTGATTCTTAATTGCTTTTTGATGTCTATCAATGGAAAGTGAGAGCAATTGTATTTACTGATGCTGGGGCAGCTGGGAGGACTCCCACAGCTCCTCTGCCTGCACGCTCTCCTGGGCACAGCAGCTGTAGCTGCACAGGGTTTCTCACACTCTCCTGTTTGACTTGCTAACCAACAGGGAGGTGCAGAACAGCCCATCTTACAGCCATATGCCAAAGCCAGCTTCCCCCAAAAAGGGGGGTGCACTGAAGTAGTGCTGCAGGAGCAACTTCTCCTCCAAGGAATGGTAGCAAGGGGACAACTGAACCAGGAAAAGGCACCATCAGCCCTCGATCCAGCCAGCCCTTTGCACCCTGGGCAGCTTGCACTGCTTTTCTCTCCTAAAACTCAGCACTGAGTGGGTCCTGCACAGTTCCACAGGGAGAGAGACCCCACAGCAGTACTGACCAACACTGCACAGGAACAGCAGGAGAAGGGATGGAGTGTATATTTAAAATCATCTTTTATTTAGAGAGGTACAAGCTAAGAGTGGAAACCCCTTTTGGTCACTTCTCTGGGGACTTACTGCAAATTGGTGCATAAAATACACACAGTTGGCCCATGTATCTCTCTTTGTCTCTAGTTTCTGTGCATGTTTTTGTTTTACAAAGCGAAGCAGAGGCTTGCAGGATCAAGTTTTTAATTGAAAGGAGCCTCTTTAAGGTGTAACTACTGCTGAGAACCTGCTGTGCTGGTCACCCCAACCAACACCCCACAGAGCCTCCCCCAAGCTCAGAGGGCCTTGTCTCACCCTTTCCATGACCTCCCACTCCTCTCTGCCTGTAGAAGATTTTGCAGCAATCACCAGTAGCCTGTGTGGGAATGTGGGGAGGAAGAAAGGATGTAATTGCCTTCCTGAGCCCCAGCGCTTTCATTAGTTAAATGTTATCCCATCTTTCCACGCTAGTCCAGCTTCTACTGAATTTTCATCAGGCCAGAAGAGGCCTTTAGGGCCATTTGAAAGCAACCATCAGATAAAAGCGATTGTCATCCTCCTTATTCGGCAGGCAGGGAAGCAGACACGGGCAGACTGGTCACACAGGAAGGAGAGAGAGGAGGGACCCGGTGACTCAGAGCTTTTGACTCCCAGCTGTCAGCTTGAGACGCCGCTCCAGCCAAGCATAAAAGCACACGGTTATCTCTCAACTCATGAATAATCCCATTGATTTAAGCCATAAACTCCAGCATCCAGGCCTTCACCGTCTGACTACGCTCACCAAGAGTGGATAAACAGGAGTGCAGGTCTGGATATTCCTCTTGACGTAGAGAAATGGCACCAAATGGTAGTTTCCCTGGTTCAGGTTTCTAAGAGAACCAGCAATGGGGATGAAGAGGCGGCTTGGTCCCCAGGATGAGGGATCCCTCAGGGGTGATGGAGGTCTCTCCACTCTGGAGATGAGTGGGCTCAGCACCTCCCTCACAATCACCCTGTTGGATATGTGTGTGGTGCTGTTTGGTGACATTGACCTCGGTGGTGATTCCCCAGGCATGACACCCAGGTGATGTGATCCCAGTCCCCAGGCTTTGCTGGAGGTGAAAGGGGCATTTGCACGTAGGATGATACCCGGTGTCCTCTCCCAGCTGGGATTGCTGATTTCTTCATCCCTTTGCTCACACAGAACTGGGAAATGTCCTAGCTGTGAAGGACTCTCACTCACAAGCAGAGATGTCCCTCAAAATACAAAAACCCAGTTCAGGGTACACTTCACTCCCCCATGGCTGCTTCTGGCTTTGCCTTTCCAGAACAGGGCTGAGAGATCAAGGGAGACAAGAAGGAAGCTCCGTTCCTGTTGCTGATGGGAGACCGACTGAAGCAACCTAAATTATACATGGATGGTGTTGCTACCAGATGGTCGAGAGTTGTTCTCTTCTATTACGCAAAGTAATAGCTTCACAGACAAAGTAGAGAGGACCAGAGGTACCAGAGCTTTTGAGAAACACACCCCATAACTGACTGAAAGGTGTGTTTTACACCTTTATCTGTTGACATAGGATTTTAGCTCGATGTTTGCTGTTCAGCCCTTCTCCAGAAGGGAAAGGTGTCGGCTCTGAGAAAGGCTCTGGACCCAATGAAAATGGGGTCATTCTGTTAGCAATTTAAAGGGCAGGGTTTGGTTTTTGCAGACTGGGACAGGAGCTGCTAGTTTAAATAAAATGTTCAATAAACCTGGGCAAAGCGCATTTTGCTTCTATTTATGAGAAGCTTTCAGTTTGGTCCTTTGCAGCCTTGTGATGTCTCAGCTGGAGATGTGTGAGCTGAATGGACCAATCCCCATTGCCTAATATGTCCAAATATTCTTCCTGGTCTGCATCCATCTGCTGCCTCATGTCATTATGGCATGTTGACATAAAAATTGAAGGTGTGAATGGAAAGCTACTCCTGCTGGCTTTAGCTCACGACAGCTCAGATATGGGTGCAATGCTCCCCCAGACACTGTGTGAGGCTCAGCATGTGCTGAAGCAGTGCTGGAACACATTTCTGGGGCTGAGGCTTCCAGGGGGACTCCAAGATATAAAAATAGGCCAGGCTTCCCTTATGGCTTCTCAAGAACTGAAATTCAACTGATTAAACCTCAGTTAGGAAGGGTGGCCCTTGCCCTCACTCAGAGCTGTGGGGTCTCAGCTCATGGGCTGGTTTCTGAACTAGTTTCCGCTGAGACAAGAAGTTCTATAAGAATCAGTGGCCAATACTGGATCAAATTCATCCACTTGCACTTGGTTGCAGATTCCCCTAGCACAGATGCTGGAGTTTATAATCTGCATTTAATTTCCCACTCTTTCATTTCCCCCCCTAGGAATGCAAGGGGAAACAAAACCAGGAAAGGACAGAAAGGATGGATGGTGCCTGGCTGCTGAGGACTTGGCAGCCTGACTCCTGCTCCAAGCCCTTCCTTCAGACTTCTGCCTGACCTCAGGTAAACTGCACCACAGCTTCCCCATTGCTCAGAAATAGTTAAATACTCCATTCATTCCACAGCATTTACAAACCAGCAGGTGGGAAGCATCACCTTGGAGCCAGGCACCTGTAAAATTGCTTACTAAGGTATGTGCTCCCAAATTCAAGGCATGGAAAACCCAAAGGTTTCATACAAAATGTGGAAAACCCCCAAGAAATATTCCAACACTCCCTTTCAGGCCGCACCCCAAAAGCAAGTGAGACTATAATGGACAAATCCTCCTCTGGCAGGGGGCCAGAGCCAGAGCACCCTTTGCCCAGTCCCAGCCTACTTCACCCCATGCAAAATCCCTGCAGGAACAGGCTGGCATGGCCCAGACGCTCCATGGCACTGTCCCTTTGCTCATGGCAGCAATGCCAGCCCATGCTTAGCGTCTCGGTGTCTGGCCAAAGCACATGGCAGACGGCTGTCTGAACCTGGGACCTGGGAAAACGGGGATAACATCAGGAAAAAACAAAAACATCTTACGTACCTACTGCTCCCATCTCATCCCGCTCTGGGAGATGCCTCCTCGCCGTGGACTGAGTCAGCGCCTGGTCTTGTGGTCCCTTGGCTCTCCATGGAGCTGCTGCCTGCTCCGGGCTTGGGGCTCTTGGCATGTGGCATCCATGTGCTGTGTCCCATCTGCCGCTACAGGCAGCACTGGGAGCAGTGGCTTGGCTATCTCCATCCTGTTTGGGCTGGTTTGGCCCCCCCGGATGTGTGTGAATGCAGCTCCCCAGCAGGTCAGTGGGTCAGGATGGAGCAACAGCCCCCACCTGGGAGTATTCGCTGGCTCCTTTGAAAAATCTCCCCAGATGTTCATGGGATCTTAGGTTACCACAAAGTATCTGCCTGGATCTGGGCTTTGATTCTCCACTCTGTAGCTTTATTCGAGGCTGGCTGGGGCAGTGCCTTTCCCTCAGAGACCACAACTGACAGTTCTCCTCTCAGGGAGAGGCAGGAACGGGGCAGTGGTTGCATTTTGAGGGTGGGGAGAGGGAAAGGCTGTTTGAGGCCATGGGGCAGCTGCAGGACTGGTGAGGATGATCAGGAATCACCTTTTTCCTTCTCTGGGTGGGATAGTGAGGTGGATGTCTTACCTCTCTGCCAGCTGTAACAAACACAGGGGGCTGAGCTCCAGCAGTAGATGTGTCATCTCCCCCACCTGCTCCGCTGGTGAGAGTGGCTTCATTCTGCAAAATAAGCACAGACAGAGAAGCTGAAATTACCAAGTGGGAATTCAGTTTGTATTAGCTCTGAGAGCTGGCCAAAGAAGGAGAAAACATCCATCTCAGGAGGGTTTTCAAGATTTGGACACTTGGCTTCACGTTTTGGTATGTTCAAACATGATCTGTCATCTCCCATCAAGGGAAACAAGAGGAAGAACAAACAACCCAGTCTGCTAAAGTCAGGGCTGCCATGGTTAGAAAGTTCATGAAGCACATGGCTAAAAATAGATTAGTCTGAACTCATGATGTGGGGTGTGGATTCGTGTTCACAACTAGATATTGTGGGGTTCCTTTCTCTCTTGTTGTGCTAAATCCTGGGATATTAGGAAGTGAAATGCAAAAACAGCTCTTAAAAGTAATAATAATCCTCCTACCAAAATTAAAGCTCAGCTGTGCAACTTCCACGTTCCTCAGCCGTGTATTTGTGTATGAGAAAATTCATGGTAAAGATTTTACTTACCTGAGCTTTGGGTGTCTCCATTATTAGTAGGCCACAAACGAATTGAGTGGATGATGCAGAAATGAGTGCCAATAAAACATTTACACCAATTCTTCATTCTGTGTGAAACTTCTTTTATATATATGCATATACGTAATACTATAAATAATAGAAATTATGCTCCTATTTTGTACTAGGGATGTAAACACTGGTCCCAACAGCAGTGGCAAATGAACCACTCACATTTTCTGATTGCATAATTTGCCTAGAGGATGGATACATAATTACACTATAATTAAGTATAATAAACAGAGAAAATGATTTGAGAAGGAAAAATTATCACAGCCTCAACCACATCAGCCAGAAGCTCTCTTCTAATTAAGTTATTTTATTAAACAAAATGTTTTTAAGGTGGGTCTGCTTTGAAATTGTACATTATAGCCCATGTAATGCAATTTACTTTATAAGTAAAACACAGCTTGTGTATGGACAGATGATACCTGATAGGACTCATGAAACACACAGCCCTTGGGTCCAGCCCAGCCAGGTGCTGAGTCCCTCACAGCCCCGGTGCAGGGAGCAGACCTCGAGCGCTGCTCTGGGAAATCGCAGCCTTTCATTTGCACTCACTCATGGGCTCTTGGTATGTTACTTGTTTGTTTGGGTTTCTTTCTGATTTAAGGGAGAGATGAGAGCACCAGGTAATTCTGATGCTGTCATCCTGTAATGATACAGTGGAGGCAAAGGACAAGAAAAGAGGCAGCTCAAGCTGGCCCAGATGGCTCATGGTGTTTGGAGTTGAGTCTTGAAGCACTGTTCCTTCTCAAAAGATTTACCCTCACTGGTGGGGCTCAGTGCTTGATGAGATGAGAAGATGGAGTTGTCTTTAATGTTGCTGTGGCTGAAGAAATCCAAATCACTGGATCCTGAACTACAGGACTCAGGAGGATCCCCTAATCTGCTCCTGTACATGGCAAAGGCCACCAGACACCTCCAGGTCATTCCTCTTACAACTACAGCTTATTTTTTCAAACACTTGCCCCCAGCCACTCAGGGACTACTGAAGCTCTTAGAGGAGCCTTGGGGCGTTACTCTGCAGGAAGCTACTGATCCTGTTCCCCACCACCACAAAAAGCAAAAAATGTTCATCTTCAAGTTTCAGCCAGAAGATGTCTAGATACATCTGCCTCATTTCCACATTTGCCTTCCTCTTGTGAGTACTTGGAGATTGCGATCATGCCTCTCTTCAAGCCTCTCTCCTGTAAGCTCATCACTGCCTGATACTGATCTCTGCTGGTTTCCTGGCTTCGAGGCTCCTCCAGCCTTGCAATGTTTTTTGGGAAGATCTCTGTGTATCAGCAACCCAATTTCCTAACTATTCACTCCCTTCTTCAGTTCCCAAGTCACTTGTAAGGTTTACTTGCAATCATCTAGGTTTTCTTTCAGGTAATTGTAAGAAACAGCACAGCTTCAGTAGCACATCCTGTTGGTACCTGCTTGGGATGAGAGCTAAGAATGGATTTCCATCCCAGCATAGGAGAAAATCCCTGGACAAGGCCAGGTTGGATGGGGCCCTGAGCAACCTGATCTACCAGGTGACATCCCTGCTCATGGCAGGAGTGTTGGAACCGGATGATCTTTAAGGTCCCTTCCAACCCAAACCATTCTATTCTACAATTCCAAGGACAATCCAGGGAAAGAAGTAACTGTGTCCTAAAACAGCAGTTGTGCACAGCAGCACAAGGTCCTTGAATTCAAACTGCTGAACATTATGTTGTGAGAATATCTCTAAATGCCCAATGAAGATCTTTCTCCAGCTCTGCCTACTGCTCACCAGGATAGCAGAGAGCAGCGTGGTGGTCAAGAGGAATCTTCTCTTGTTTGGAGTTTTCCACTCTTAAGTATTTGCAGAGCTCTGAACCACAAAGTGCTGTGGGTTACTGATGATTGCTGATGCGTGTGGCTACAGGGTGCCCTGGGGTCTGTATCCTCCTCATGCCCACTTCAGCTTCTCTCCCCATCTCAAGCACTTTCAGGTCAGTGGTGACCTGGTTTCAACGAGGAGCTGCCATGACAAATCATGTGGCAGTCACAGACGTTGCAAACTCAAGCCAAAGAGTCATTCTCAGATGCTTGGCAAACGCCAGACCACAGAAACTCAATGTGTCGCAAGATTCCACTTGGTCCCATAATGATGGGTGGGAAAAAGGAGGAGGATTATCCGTAGACCTCAAAGTGTTTTACAAAGGGAGACAAATGCTGCTATTCCCATTTATTGGATAGGGCAATGGCAAGCTGAGACTTGCACGAAGTCACCCAATTAATCAGCCAGAAAACTGCCACTGAAACCCATGTTCTGGTCTAAACAGGTTCTCAGACTGCCCTCATCACTGGAATATCTGAGTACCCTCCAGTAGCACATGAGGAGAATTTGGGCATGTCCACGCTGGCCGAGGCGAACAGCTGCCTGTCCTTCCAGCCCCCTTCCCAGCCAGCTGGACAGCAGCCATCTCCAGGTGGAATGCAGCCACATTTACACCATCCTGAGCCCGGATGCATGAACCCCACCACAAGCAGGGCTGAAAGCTCAACCCACCCCCACCCTAACTCAGCTCTGTGGCTTCCAGGTGCAGCTTGGTTATGGGGCATGGACAAAGCAGATGCAAGACTATCTCTGAGAGCAGACAGACATTTCCTTATTCTAAATCCAGTTTCATCATCTGTAGTGCCCTTCAGAGTATTTCCTCATGCTTTAGTTCCCACTGAGACACAGAGACAGAGCACAAATGTGTTGGTTACATGGTCATGGCTCCTTGGAGGAGAGATTTGGAAGATGACTTTTAAACAGGGACATTTGGATACACCACCACAAAAAAAAAAGAAAACATCCCAAATATATTTAGTAAGTGAGGAAGAAGGCAAGAGAAGGAGAGCATCTCTAAACTCAAGATCTATTTGTCATGAGCAAGAGTACTAAAAAATAGGTAACTTAATGACCTGAAGGAAGACTAGCTGTTATTACAGGGCATTATACTGGCAAACTTCCTGTACACCACAACAATAACTCTCTCCAGACTTCTCTTCCCTTCCAAAGCATGAGGAAACACCGGTGCATTTAGCCTCAATTCCCTGGCAGGCAGCATCACTTCCTTGTGAGAGCTGACACAGCCATGGGAAGGCTGCTCTCTGCAGCAGCTACAAAAGCCCTGTGTGACCCAGCAGGTCTGACGTAGAGCTGAAGAAATGAGTCCTGCTCCAAGGAAGCTAAAAATCCCAAGGTGCCCTGAGAGCTCATCCTGGACTACTCATGCTCCCAGGTTTAGAAATCCTTTGAGGGTTGCTGAGTTCACACGAGCCACTCCCAACTCTGGAAGTCCAGCTCTGCTCTCCCTGACTTTGTTTTCCTCCCTGGGCACTGTCTGCCAGCAATGGGCCATTGGGCAAGGTGGGCTTTGCTCTGATGCTCTTCCCTGTTTCTGGATCCAGATCCCTGCTGTCAGGGATCCAGTGGCTTCACTATCTCATCCCCCTTCTCCTGGGCAAGCAGGGCAGCTTTGCATTTGCTGGACTTTTGTGCAAAGCCCTGAGCAAACGTACAACTCGTGCCTGTGCAGAGAGGGCACGGGAGCTGCGGGAACAACAGACCTGGTTAACCTGGCCACAATCATCCAGGAAGCTCGTGGCAGAGCTGCAAATAAAATCCAGACGTTTTGCCTTTTGGGGCTGTGTCTTCACAACAACACTGCTCTTCCTCTGGGCATCTGGGCTTGCTGTCTTATTGGGATGAGCTGCTCAGCAAGTCTCCTTAAAGAGAAAGAGCCACGCTTTCATTCTTTAGAGAAAATGACACCACCTACATAGGAAAACCCCATAGATTCTTGCAATTATTGCCACGTATGGACAGATTTCCCTCCCTTTGTGATCTTTACCACTTCCTCACCATATGGAAAAGGCCTGATCCTCATGAAAATAGTCATGGTTCCAGAAACGCCACCCAGACAATGTTGATTTACCTCCACAAAGGATGTGGCCCAGTGCTTTTGGCCAGACTTCCCTGCAGGCAGCCAGTCCCATCCCTGCCTCCTCCACCCAGAAGGCTGGGGAAGTCAAGGGACAATAACTCTGCTCAGCTTCACCTGGCCCACCCAGGGAACAGCTATTTCTGTACAGACACGGAAAACCCAAGCCTTGTCCCTTTAATCTAACATCTCATGCATGTTGCTAAACCTAATTTGAAAAAAAAAAACCAACAACCTGAAAATAGCATTAGAGGAAGCAGAGGATTTGAACTGAACTGTATTTTTAAGACGGTCTTTCTGGAAAACACTGTATTTAAAAAAATGCCCCTTTTATCATGAGGTTTCTGAAACTATAGAGGCATCCCAAGCTCCTGTGAGATAAGGCTTGTAATTTGGAACTGAGTAATGGAGTAAACACAGTTGGCTTTGTATTAAGAGGCAATGTGCCTGTCTCATATTGTCCCCACTCCAGAGGGGTTTGGGGCTATTTGTACTAGAAATTAAAGCTAAGAGCAATGGTGATGGTGGCGGCTCATCCTCCATGCCTGACAGAGGGGTGGTATCTCAGGGTACAAATCTCCCTGGGGCTTTGGAGGAAAAAACCACCACTTCTGAGAATTTAAGGTCCCCTGTCTCCCACATCTGCAGGAATGTTGATTTAAGGTGTGAGCCTGCAGCCTGACGTGTTTGGGAGGGCAGTTGTTGAGCTGTGGTGGGCAGAGGCTGAACACTGCACCCTCCTCTTAAGGGAAGTGACACCAACTCAAGACTATTCTAACAATAAGATCTCATTCCTTCATATTCACTCGACATATTCCTATTAAAGGGATGGCAAAACCAGTGAAACACAGAAGTTTCTGTGGTGGTTTTATGCCAGGCATAAATATCTACACAGGAGCCTTTCAGGCCTCTTTGTATTCCCAGAGCAAGGACCAGATCTGACTTGAGATTTTTAAATTTTCTTCAAATTTGCTGGCGTGAAATCTGACAGCCAGGCAGATGTGTCTGCCTTGATCTGTAGTGTGAATCTCCTGTTGCACTCCCCTCTGTCTTCCCAAGCCTCAGTAGGGGAAAGTAAAATTACTGTCCAGAACCATTAATCACAGCATCTCAGGTCTGTAAATTCTCAGGAGTTTCCTCCTGGAGCTCTGGAATACTTCGACCCAATTTCAAAACTCGGTATAAAGCCCATACACATAAGGAGAACACACATCCTTGGAGCATCTGCAAAAACATATGGCAGCTTCACATCCCACTCAGCAGTTTCCTGGGCTGAACACACAGAAGTGCAGGCTTTGTGAGAACCAGGAGCTTCTGAATGCTGGGTTTCTGCCTCTCATCCCTGAACCACAGTCCTTCCTTGGCTCTCTGACAGATACCACCGCCCTCCTAATCTGGCAGTTCTTGCACAGAGTCTTTCTGGATCCTTACTCTTCCATGGCCTTTTTCACAGGTGAAGCTCCTCTCTGGCTGCCCTGACAATCTCTTTCCTCACCTTCCCATTGCAAACAGAGGTGCTGTGTTATTGCTGCTTAATCCCAAATGGTGAAAAGAACCATTTCCAGGATCAGTGACTACACTTCAGATATCTTGGGATTGTGCTGGGCTGCTAATCTGCAGTGTCCATTGCAAATTTTTCCAGCTTAATCTTTCGTTTAATGAAAGATGTTTTGCCACAGGAGCCGTCTTCCTTAAATATACTTCTTTGAAGCAGAACTTCTAAAACTTTTGGCTGTTGTTTCTGACAATGATATCGTTTTTCCTGTCTTATCAACATTTTCTGTGCAAACATACCCACCTATCAGCATGTTTTCCATGTCAGCAACCAAACTTGAGTCCAACATTCCTCCTGCTACTGCCAAGAAAGCAACAAACCCCACAGAATGGATTTAAACAAATCATGTAGGTGTGGAGAGAGCCTTCTGTGTCATTCTGTGCCTGTGCCTACGCCACTCATGGGACACATTAGTTTAAACTCTTAGAAACTCCAGAGATGGAGATCTCTGCATCATCAGTTCCAGCATCTCCTGCTCTTTATGGAAACAGCTTTCCTAAACTCTCACCTCTTCTTGTCCTTCCCCATGCAAATAGACCCATGACCACAGTGCTCTTTTACCAGACCCCTTTCAGCTACTGTCTTCACAAGTGAAGCCTCTCATAGCTGTCCTTAGTCTTTTCTAGACTAAACAGATCCAATTTAAAAAATAATTCCTTACAGGTCATGTTTTGTGAAACCTCTTATCAGTCCTGTTGCCCTCCTCCAGACTTCCTCCGGAGTTTACATCTTTATTTGAAATCTGGAGTGTGGATCTGATGCCTGGGCCTCTCCAGCACCGTGAGGACCTCCATACAGAGGGTGCTCTTAATATCCCTCCTAATAACAAGTATCTTTCTGGCCCCAGCATCACATGGTAGACTTGGACTGGAGCTCATCCTCTACCAGCTCCCCTGGTATAGTGCCAGGACCTTGACCTGATTCATTACGTATATTTTTATTATGCACTTCCTTTTTTCACATAAGGTTATTTCTAAAGTGTATTCATTAACATTTAAGAACAATCCTCCTCCCAAAGTCGGGGTCTTGCAGCCTATATTGTTGGTTTAACCTACTGCTCCACCATCCAGACAGTTCACAGAGATTTAAATGCACTGTGAGCAGCACAGACTTCTGTGGATGGTCCTCTCACTTTGACAGTGAATCATGCCTGCCTAATCCTCGAGGGTGTTATTCCAACTGATGGCTGAAAAACAGCAATTATGCTGATAGGTATCATTTCTGATACCAAGAGCAGTCCAAAGAAGACTGAAGCCAAGAGTGATACCAGTGAATAACTGGTGAATCCCTGCTCATCCCCTGTACTGAGAAACAGGCTTGAGCACCAAGCCCTGAAACTACACTCTCACCTTTTTTTTTCACAAGAGGACAGCAGCAAAGCTGGATTATTCATGGCTCTGAAAGCAGGATGGGCACATCAGCATGCCCCTAAAGCCAAGATGATGAGCTAACTAACTTTGTATTGTTAGAAGAGTCCCCACCTACACTTTCACACAAAGGGCCGATTAGCTCATGCAAAACTCTGGGAGGATGCCATCTTTCATCGCTACCAGAAGATGTTTAGTATATGTTAAGTTGCCAACAATTAAGCGTTTGTGTGTGTGTACACACAGCCCAGAAGCTGCACACCGTGCCGGGACAGAGCCCTGTGCTGGGCACAGAGTCCACAGCACCTGGGGTCCCTCCACTACTCCTGCAGTGTCCTGCTGCAAGGGAGCCATGAACACCCCATGGTCCGAGTCACTGATGGAAACACTGAGCGTCTGAGTGCACTGAAACACACAGGAATGATGATGTGAAGCATCACTGCCTCATGGCACAGGACCTCTCTCAAAACCGCTGGGTTTACACTGCTGCCAGCGTCACCTCTATGAGACGTGCTGTGCGGCCCAAAAGGGAAATGAGCGGGTGGGAGGAATGGGAAGAAAAATCCTTTGAGGTAACACATTCCTCTATTCCTCCACTAGTGAAGCGGTGCTGTTCAGAGGTGCAGGTTCACTGAGGCTGCACGCAGCCCATCATTTGTGAACCACCAACAATGTACTTGGCACTTTCAGTGTTCTCACAGTGCAACCAGCTAGAACGATCTCTTTACGTCACAGATTTTATATCACAGAAGGACGCAAATGAGAACCAAAGGAAGAAATCCTCTCCAGTATGAGAAAACAAGAAAGCCAGTGATGCATTTGCTATGTTCCAATGGCATACCTTATCCTCAGTTAATGAAGGAAGTAATGTTTTCTCACTGTCTTTTTCTGCACTCTTCTGTGGTCCTTGCTGAAGATTTGCAGGATGTCAGGGATGCCCTATGTTCTTCATTAGCTTAACAGATACCTGGAAAACAAAGTGACCAAAAAAATCATGCATAGAAATGCACTTTTGACTAACATATAACAAGGTATATCTCTTTGATATATTTTCTGACTACAGCCTGAAAGCCACAGCAGACACAGGAGTGCATCGCAAAAATGTTTGTTTGCAAATAGAGCTTTTTTTTGTCTTGCTTATACAGGGAGACAGCAGCTACTGTATATAGAGGATTTTTCCACCTGAACCATCTGTATTCTAAGGAGTGGATGCTGAGGGTGTGTCACCTGCATCTCCTCTTCCCAGGGATGTTGGGCAAATCAAGCCCCTAGGCAACTGCCTGTAAACTCATGCCCTACAGCTTGTGGAGAGGAATCATCCCAGAATAAATTTGGTCTGTTTTCTGACAAAGAGTATCTGGCTGAATCACAAATGATTACACCCCAGTAGAACCTTGCAGCAGTTATGGTTCTGTGAGCTGGGCTCCAGCACAGCCCGTTCACCCAGTGGGATCTCCCAGTCCCGAACCCACAGTGATTCTCCTTTTAGACTGACCAGGACCTCTCCATCACTGTGTGTTCACAGCATGTGCATCAAGCGAGGCAAAGAGGGAATCTGTGGAAGCAGGCAGCTCCCTCTGCTTCCTCAGGCCAGTGCTTGCACTTAACACAGAGCATTTTTACTCTGTGGAAGTCTTTGCACCAAATGACTTTGTCCTAATCACTGCACTGCCTCTGTTATCGCCCGCACAAACATTCCCTTCGGATCAACATACCGGCTGGGCCAGGAATCACACAATTGATGTTTTGCTTTCCACTGCCTTATCTAAATCCAGTTACTGCTCAAAATGAGACTAAGTCAACAGACTTAATTGAATGAAAAGGCTGTGAGACAACCTGGAGATTTGTGGCTGTGTGTGTCCGTGCAGGAGTTAATCACTGCGCAAACACTTTGCCACAAATGCAGCCGGGCTGAGCGGGATCGGTTTCTCCTAGGCCTGGAAGCCCCCGCCACACCGGGGTTGTGCGAGGCATTGTTGGGGCTGGCAGGAGGGTTTAGACAGCACCACAAACAATGTACCACCAGAGAAAAGCTGGGGATGGACAATAGAGCAGCCCATCAGCAAACACTTCTGCTTGCTGCCTAGATTAGGAGATAGCAGAGATCCCAGAGTAATGGCCAAAAATAATTGCTCCCCTGTAATCGCTGCTGTCCAGAAATGTGAAATAGCCCTGGGAAACCCGCTGGGAGCAGCAGGTTGCTTGATGTCCTTAGCTCTTTCCGGGGAGGCAGCTGCCAGACTCCGGATGTCCCCAGCGGTCAGCTCTTACAGGCATCACAGGATTTTCCAGGCTGTACAGCCATGGCATTCCTTCTGCAGTTCAGGAGAGAAAGGTCTAAATGAAACACGTGGGAACAGCCACGTTGGGTCAGACCCTTGCTCCACCCCACCCCTCCTTCTGTGTTCAATGGAGACCATGAACAGACTCCATGGAAAGACCATTAAACCCACGCAGGGCCAAAGCCAGGATTCAGTCCCAACTGTGACAGTGCTGCACAAAGCTTCTCCAGGGCTGCAGAAGGAAAAGGACACAGCCTCACCCTGCAGTCACAGCCTGCCCTGGCAAAATCTGTGCCTCTCCTTTTCCTACCACCTGCTCGGCTCAGAGGCCCTGTTGGCATCTGGTGCCGCTGCTGTTCAGGGAGGCTGTAGTGGGAAATGTTCAGGATCATGCCAATGGTTCATCTTGGCCTCTGCCTGAAGGGAGGCTGAAGCTGCAAACCTCCTAAAATAGACATTAAATATCTTCTAATACAACATGACTCACTACTTTCCTGGCTGGGAGGACTCTCTTGGGTGATGGAGAACCTGAATCAGGTTCTTTGGTAGGCAGCGATGGCCTGATGGACATCTCAAGGTGACTTTGCCATGAGCCATGCAGAGATAGAGACATTTTAGCTGGGGAGCTGAACATAGATTTTGGCTGGAAAAGATCATCCCATGCTACAGAGAGACACCACGCCTTGTACAGGCCACCCATTTGTCACCACACGCTGGCTTGGGGCCAGGACATTTGGCTGCAAAAATGCAGCTGTGGTGGTGTCCCTTAAAGAAAAGAGGGCACTGACCCAGCTTGATCCTTCCTCCCTACAGGAGTTCTTGCCCTTTGGCGTGCCACACGAGCAGACAACACAACTTTTCCAGCAAAGTCAGGAAGGATGGGAAAGCTGACGAGCTTTGTGTTCAGGTGCATGTGGCCAGAGTGCTACGCAATGTCAAAAGAAACTGCTGCTGAATTCCCAGGATTCGGGATACAACAATAACACACAGCACTATATTTCATTCTTTTAACAAGTGCTGAATATGCAAAGGCTCCTTTCCCAGCTTCTGTCTTCGTCTTGGAAGCCGGAGAAGAGCTGTGTGTATAATTATTTTCAGATGCCATCCACTTTTATTGATTATCTGAGTAGGATGCACAAATAATGGAAGCTAATGCCAGGGCAGAGGTCAAGTGAAGCTCACTCCCTTTTTGGAAAAGCTGAAAGTAACCCACCATGTGAATGGGTCATTGAAAACAGCCTGGGATATATTCCCTATAGTCATTCTGAAAGTTCAAGGGCAGGGGAAAAAAGAGGAAAAGAAAAAAAGAAGCTGTCTCTGTGTTCACTAAACTTCTAATATCTGAAAGTGCTTAAAAAAACACTCACACTTTTTTTCATACACTCATGGAAAAACACACTAAGCTTTTGACTCGATGGTTTTGTTTTTCCAGCGAGTCCCTTCCAAGCTCCACGCGCCCTCTCACAGTCACGTCTGCTGGGTGAGCTGGGAGCTGACAAACTCGAGAGGAGCTCTCTGTGATTCTGCCACATCGGGTTTCAAGTATCAGCTTGCTGGAAGTGTGGTGGAGAGGGAGGAGGGAAGGAAGTGGTGCGAGCTTTGCCAGCACACCTGCACAAGCTTTGGGCTCTCCTGGACACTCTGTGTGCTAATGATGTATAACCTGCAGAGCCTGGCAGCTTGCTCACTGAAGACTCTACCAGACAAGCTATGCATGCCTCTGATTCCTAATTTCTTAAAACAAGTGAGAAACTGCCCCCCACTCCCAGCCCCGTGCTGTAGGTAAATGCCCAGGATGGAAACTGAGATGTGCTCAGCTGGGCAGAGCTTCTACTAAGGCAAGGAATAAATGACAATTTAATTATGGTGCTTTAGGTCTATGTAATTCCTCTTACAAAGCAAAAGGGAGGAAAAAAGCTGAAAGAGAGACAGTTCATTTCAGCTCCAATGTTCTGCTAATTTTTCTTTTCACTATTTGAGATGCAGCTGGATCCTATTTCTAATCCACTCTCAAATTTGCTTGAATTAAAATCCCAGATCACTGCTGTGTTTTCAAGTTGAAGTGTGCATAGTAGCCAAGGTTTATATTGCAATTTCTGGAGTTATGGAACGATGAGCTCCAAAAGTGGAAAGTGTGTTGTATGCCTGAGTCCTGGGGAAAAAAAACCTGGTTGGCATCAGTGTTATTTGGAATTGGAGCCCATTTGTAGAATAAATAGCCCTGAAGTTCAAACACAGCTACATTTTACACGTAGTTCTGCCCACTGGAGCTGGTCGGTGTGCAAGAGCAAAGGCTGCCATGCTGAAGATGTAGGAATGGGAAGTGCTATTTAATGATAAAGCCTGGATATTTTTCAACTTTTCCCTGGCATTTAAAAGTTCCCCCATTAGTTTGGGGCTTATTTTAATAAGAAATTAACTTTCTGACTAAAACAGCACTTGCTTTGAAATACCTGTACTTTCTCTATTGCTCCCCAAATTCCTGCCCAGCATGCTGCTTATGTCTAAATCCAATAATCTCGTTAGACTGGAAAACACCATAGCTGTCATGGAGTTATGAATCCCCATATTCTCTGGGCTTTCATCTCTGACATGACAATTCCCAGCCTCTGCCAGGTGAAGCCAGCCAGCCAATATTTATGGAAAATGAACAGACTAATCATTTCCAATAGCGGGCCACGATTATGATATAATTGCAGCAGTTTACGTTGACATCCAAGCGGACGGATAAGAGCCAAAAAATTGGAGTAATGGCTCCACCCATCTACCACCCAAATGTAAACAAGCCAGCATGGTTAAAAAGAGCACTGGAAGTCAGGGCTGGGGCGTTCTCCTTCAGCTGTGTTACGGTGGGATAGCCAAACTTCCACACAACCTTCCTGCCAGGCAATTCATCCAGCCTTAAACTGACCTTACCTCACTCAGAAAGTTCAGTGGCTTCTCTCAGTATCAGCTTCTTCTCAAAGAGGGCTAGAAGTGCACTACTGTCAATAAGAGCAAGAGATCCTATTTTGGAGATTGGCTGTTGCAGGGTCATGATTTAAACCTGTTAAGTACCTAAAATGCAGTTCAGCCCAAGCCACGGTTAGCCCTGGTGTTGTGTGAACACGTCTGGACAGCGGAATAGCTGCACAGGGGAAGGGAGGCCTGAGAAGAGCCCTGAACTTACCCTTAAAACTTTCTTCCTTGCCCTTCTCCAAGCTGCCCTAAATTCAACTAAATTAAAGTGTTCCCCAAATTACATTTCCAGTAAATTCACAACCCTGAGCAAAACAGCATCTGCTGTTCGTTGAGGCATCCTCACATGCCGTGGTTGATCCGTTCCTCCTGGTACCATCACCTGGAGAAAAAGGATTCTGCTCAGCTGCCAGTTCCCACCACTCCTAACCACGAGACCAGCTTGGCCTAAGCATAGCCTGTTTCTCTGGATGCCACAAGCCTGCTCAGATGGGCTGGCTCAGAGGAGGGAGCTCTCATGGAACCTGGGGCAGTTCATACCGGTGAGGGTCTGGCCTGTGAACACTTGCACCTGCAGAGTGAGGACAAATAAAGCTCATGCTCCGAAGCGTGGTGAGCTCCAGTCTCCTAAGCTGTATGAAATCCCACTTCCTCTCCACTCGTGCTAAATGTAAAAACAGAAACAAAGACACACACCTAAATAAACAGAAAAGCAGAGAGCAGAAGGGGAGGGAGGCCCTGGGGCACGCCAACTAGTACAGAGAGATGTTTTCTATTTGCGGTCCTCCGTGTCAGACCTTGCCATGTCACGTGGACCAGAATGTGAGTGGGAGACTTGTTGGACACACTGGCTTTACAAATGTCTCACAATTGCAGAAACACCTGCTTTACATTATTTTTTTTGCTGGTCCACAACAAAATTCCTCTTTGGTCAACAGTTCTCAGCAGACCTCCTTTCCTCATTCTCTGTGGATGGCTCAAATCACTGGTTTCTAAATCCTGGGCCACCATGAGATCACACTGGAACCTCCTAGAGTAGGAGGGTGCATCAGAAGGCAGAAAGGCCAGTTCTGCTCAGCATTATGCCAAAATGTTGGCTAGAGGACCAAACCCGCAGGAGGCTGCTCATGGCCAGGTGGGGGGAACGGGCAGAGGGGTTACCCAGCCCAAAGAGACCAGTCTGTCAGACCCATCTGTTTTCAGCATGAACCCCCCTGGCCACATCTCTGCAACTCACACCACTCCAGCCACCACGAGTTATTGCTCTTGGTCTCCACTGCTTCCTGTGAAGCTGGAATGGGTCTGAGACAGCGTCCAATGAAACCAAAGGGAGCCTTTCCACTAGCTCAATGGGCTCTGGATCAGGCCCAACATCTGTTTGGCCCTCTCCGTACACAGCACAGCCAATTTATTCTTTATCCATTCCTGGGCCTCTCTCTCCAATAGCATCCATATTTTTCCTGCTTATGGTTGTCATTAGCCCCACTAAGCACCACCCCAAGAAGGAGACTGCCTGTGCCCCTTTGGCAGCCAATCCCCTGGTGTGGCACAGTGATGAGTGCTGCCCCAGTCCCTTATCATTTCAGCAAGGCTCTCCTCTCTCCTTGTTCAGGTTTCCAGCACATCCCTTTGAGCTGCCAAGCTCTTCCTACTCTCCCCTTCCCACCAAGTAATGGGCTGGTTGTGCCCTCTCTTCTATTAAAAACCTGATGAAGAATCAGTGCCAAAACCAAACAACAAGGTCCAAAAGCTTGTAGGACACCTGAAGAGCACTGCCAGAGCAGGGACAGGCTCTCTGAACAGACATTTCCACCTTGGCTGATGACAGCCCAGGCAATGGTTCCCTAGAGATCTGGAGTGTGAGGGAGAACAGCCAACACTCAGGTCCTTTGTCATGTATTGGAGTCCAGGGCTACAGTAAGAGACCAAGCAACAATTCTTCAAACTGGCTGTATCAGACCACAGAATATCTCGTGTTGGGCAGGACCCATAAAGTTCATTGAGTCCAGCTCCCCACCTCCTCACAGGATTATTTAAAACTAAACCATATGACTGCAAGCATCATCCAGACACTCCTTGAACTCTGACAGGCTTGGTGTTGTTACAACTTCCCTGGGGTTCTTTCCCCACCATCCCCATATCTCCTCAAGTGTGAATTTATGTGTTGTGCCAGTTCACAGCACTTCAGTTTCCAATGGTTCCCACCAAATTCATGACTTACATTGCACAGACAATTATGGGACTGGGAATAAGTCTTCTTTTGGTCCCACACTGACAGCGACAGCAATGGTCCACAAGACACCATCCATTCACTGAGCAATACACAGGATTAACTTCTTTATGACTTTGCCGAGCCCTTGGATTCCAGGATCTTGTTTTCAACCGGCACACATGGATTCCCATGCTGTGACATGCATGTCATTGCTAAGCAGAGCAACAGCCTTCGCTCACAAGCCAAGCTGCTTCTTACAACAGAAAAACAAGTCTCCAGTCCTAAGTCTAGAGATTCTTCCAGGCATGGAGCTGTGGATTCATTTTGGGCACTGCCATTGCCTAAGTGAGAACCCCATGCAAAAATACCTCCACAACATATCCCCAAAATCACATGGGTTTGGAAATAGGAGTGTGTCGCCTGAGGCCATATGTGGGGACTAGCAGGCTGCTGGCACTGTGCAGAGGCACATCTGCATGTCAGGCAGTTACTCATTCCTGCATACTTCCCTGATAAAATCTGGATTGCTTAAAGCTGGTATTTTCACTCCAGTTTCCTTATCAAGGTATTTACCACCTCCTGTCTGTGTCTTGCAGACTGAGGGTGTTAAATGCTCCCTTATTCTCTCCCCGTACAGGCAGCTGGAGCTGCTGTACAGGATGGGATTTCTAACCCCACTGGCACAGGCAGTGTGTGGCTGCTGGCCTGGGCTCCGTGGGATCTCACCCTCTTTGTACCTGGGATGTTGCTCTGTTGATCCTCATGCTGGCTTCCTGCAGCTGGCAGGCTCCTTCCTGTGTTTTGGGGAGTTCGTTGTGGTGTTTTCTGGTAGTCCCCGATCACATCTTAGAAACTGTTGTGTCCTGTGCAGGGTTCTCTCCTGGTGTAGCTGTTGTACAGCCCTAGGAAGAGAAGGATAGTTTGGGATGAAGTTATCTCAGGAACAGCAGAAGTGTATATGGCACCTCGATACATACACAGAATGTCTTATTTTCTCTAAAGCAAAAAGCAGATCTCTGTCTCTTAAATATCAGTACTGAGACAGGCCCCTGATCACAAAGGTAAGGTGTAGTTGGAATTTTGAGCAGTCCCTTTCCAAGAGCACGCCACACCTTTTTCCCACCCACTGCTGATATCAATCACCTATTTCAGCCACTGGTTCTCACAACCCCCTCTTCCTTTGGGAGAGCCTGAACCCTTCACAGGGTGTCCTTGAGGGCTCCGCTGTTCCCCTCTAAGCTTCATAAAAGGGGAGAAAGAGAGACATTGTTATGAAACACAGTATCCTAAAAAATATTCATTTCCCTGGGAAAAAAACACTACTGGATTACTCACTGGTCAAACCTAAGCAACAGATCTGTTTCAGTTTGGTTTCACAAACATGGGAAATACTTCATCGGTTTAAGAACATTTGTGGAGATTGATCAGCTGGGTTCACACTGCCTTGAGGGAGGATGTAGTTTATTTTGGGATGCTGATTCTACAGACAAGGCTGTCCTCAGCCCCTCCCGTGAGCATTATTCTATTGGTATATAGCTTGTACCAATCAGACTTAAAAAAATGCTTTTCAGCTAAATTCAAAAATAATGAAATGAAATGCAACTTGATTTCAGAAATGCCACCAAGTTATTTTAGCCCAAAAGACCCACAATGCAGAGCTTTACGGACCTCCTATAGAAAGATTTTCTTCTGACATTTTTGCTCCAGTTTTGAATTGGTGCTTGGGATGCAGAAGAAAAATCAGAACTATCACATGGGAGAGATTCCTAATTTGAAATTTGTTTTGACATAGGCTGGCTGAAGAAAGTGAGATCTCTCCCGATGTTACTGCCCAGCTGTTACCAACTTGAGCAAACTTGTTTAAATCCCACCACTATACTTCTCCATACATGGAAATGCTCTTGGGATGCTGGACAATGCTTAATGAGAGCCAAGGAAAAAAGCTCTGCTTTAGTGCAGAACCCCTCTGCTGGCAGATGTCAGACTTGGATCTGAGGTTGTTGTCTCACTTGGCAGTGCCATCCTGGTGAGAGCCCTCTGACCCAGATAGGCAAAGCAAGCCCTGTCACTGGCAGCAGTCCAAGAGAGCCAGGCAGGGTTCACAAGTTGTTTTTTCCCCTCTCTCTGGTGTTTGCACAAGCCAACACTGAAATCAGCGAGATGGCTGCTATCAGTGGTGGCGTTAACTGGGTGCCAATTGCAGAGAAGACAGGATGACAACGACCCTGCTTGGGACTGTATCCTGCATCCAAGCTCTAACTTCCTTTGCATCCTCCCTCCCGCTGGTATTAAGTCTAGCTAGGCTAAAACCAGCTCGAGACATGGCCACTCTTGCTGCGGTTTCTCCTTGGACTCTCTCAGGCACTGCAATATTTTGGAGGTGTTGTGCACCTGCTGCAACCCCTGCCCAGGTGCTCAGAGCATGGGGAGGAGCAGCCCTGAGACCCCTGGAGCCAGAAGTACAGGAAAGCAGAGGCTTTTGCACTGCCCTGCAACCTCCAGAGACAGTGCATGAGAATAAAATGTAGGAAACCTTGTAGTGTGAGAGAGTAACTCAAAAATTACTCCTGTAGTGAAGAAACCACATAATATATTCAAGATGTCAGAGGTTAGCCATGGTGCATGTGAATCATGCTGCAAATACCTCACCTTTAACTCTGCCGTCGTAATTAGATTACTAAGTTTTTATTACGGTTTTAAATTCTGCCTTTATAGGTTGCTGTCCAGCTGTGCACTTAAATCTGGTTTTATCACACTTTCTGAGCTCATCACATTTAATTCTGCCCCTACAATGCTGGATTAACTTTAAGGGTCGCTGGAGTCAGAAGTCACTCACCCTTGCCCTACTAATGGATTCACAGCAGCCCTGCACGGCCCGAGCAGTGACGTGTACAGTAACCCAAATTTATCACTGGGGCCGAGGGGAAGGCCAAGGGGGCTGTTTGCTTATTTGCTCCTCTGCTGGGTTCGCTGTCGGGACATTTGCAGAGATTACTGCATCGAAGAGGTGTTGTTTACCTCCTCCTGTAGGAGCCTAATGCAATGCAGCCTGCCCAGCACTGCTCGGGAGCTGAAAGGGAGAATATTTAGGCCTGCCTGGGAGAAGGGGATGGCTGATTCATGAGGCCCAGAGACCTCCATCACCTGAGGAAATGATCAGCTCTCTCCATTCAGAAATCACACCCTGCTGCCCCACTCGCTCCTAGAAGAACTCCCAGCCCTGCTATTGTACAGGTCCCATCTCTGATATTTGAGGCAGTCCCAGAAGACTGAAAAAACATTATTTTTTTATTCCAAGGGTGGCTTTTTTGTTGTTGCCTATCATCAAGAAAGCAGGACAGGGCACAAATGAAACTCTTCGTCTAAACAACGCTCATCCCCAGGTTTTACCTCAATCTGTTTTTAGTCTCCGATGAGCAAAGATCAGAGAGGCTGGTGTTAGATTCCACCAGAACAAGATGATTCATTGCCATGAAAAAATCATCCTGTAAATAAGCAAATAAAGGGGAAATCATATTCTATTAAAAAAAAGAAACCCCAAACCATGGAGAAATAAAGCGCTGAAGAACCAAGTGATTTACATGAAGTCACAGGGAGTCTGAAAAGGATCTGGGAAATCAAACTTGCTCCAGTGGAAAGGACATTTCTCTTTTTCTTGCTGAGGAATTCTTTATTAGGGCAGACCTGAGCCAGAGATGGACAGCAGGGAGTTCAGTGGAAAGTGGAGGGCAAACTTTGTCACTGAGTAACGCCATGACAATTTTTGACCTTTGCCATCCAATGACTAGACACATTTTTGGAACCAAGGTTAATAATCTTCAGCAATATACAACCTTCTCCCAAGGAATGTGTGGTGATTAGGGCAAAGAATTTCACATGGTCACAAAATATCTATCTCAGAGTCCTGGGCTTATAAAATACTCTATTTCCTCCATTAATTGTGTCCACGTGGAGCTGTAACTAAGTAGCTGAAACAAATAAAACCAAAGTAATATTGTTTCCTTTTAAAATATTTCACTTAATTTGTGGAAGAGGTTTGGGCTCATTAAAAATAGGCCATCTCCCATGAGGGCTTTTTCCTTTTCTTCTCCGAGCCCCTGGCCCAATGCTCAGTAACATGTAGAGCAGCACGTTGCTCCTTGGCACAGCCCTGGCTGGAGCCGCTCTCCCGCTCGGCTCGGCAGCTCCTGGGCAGGCAGCGCTCGCTTGGCCAAGCAGTTCCTGATGTGCCATTGCCCTGAGAGGAACAGTCCCTGACTGAAATTTCCTCCTTCCCTCTCCAGCTCATTAGGAAACTCCACTCCTTGCTCCCACAGAAAGATGTGACTGTCAATCCCTCAGTTTCTTTTGGGGAAATGACAATATTTTGACTGCGACCAGAGGTGCAAGCAAAGCCCGGTCCTGAGCTAGAGCCTACCTGAAGGCACCGTGCAGGCACTCGGCTGCTTCTGGTGGATCTCAGACTGTTCCCTGCTCCTTGAGAGCAGGCTGTGAGTCTGCTGCATCAGGGTGACACCAGGAACTGCTCTCATCACCAGACTGTGACAGCTCCTTTCCCCGAGCTGGTGTCAGTCACTGAACGGGCACAAAGCACACAAGGCAGAGGTAAAGAGCAACCTCTGGAGCAAGGGTGCCAGGCTGCCACAACAACCTCCACAACAACAAATGATTCCACATTCCTTTCCTGGGGAACGTCATTTTTCCTCCTTCGCTGGGGTATCTTTTCCAAGTCCACTCCTCCAAAAGGTTGCACCCTCAACCACTACTCTCTCTAAGCAAAACCAGGAGAAGATCTGGTGATTCCACAGTCCCTTGTGAACTCTCCCATTGCTCTGACCTGGAAAGTGCTTGTGCTGCAGTGGGACTGGGGCAATGCTCCAAGAGTGGGTGAGGGAAGGATCCAAGCAAAGGGGGCCAAACAAGCACATGTTTGCTGAAGACAGAGAAAGCTTAGGGCAGAACCTGAGATTGTGATCTTCTCTGCACTGGCACGTTTCACAAGGTGCCCTGTTGGCACCAAACATCCCTTCCTTCTCCCCCCACTACTGATGCGTCTCCAAATGCTCGTCAGGTATCTGGGACAGATGTCACGGTATGCACGCTTCAGCTCTGTTTTATGAGGACATTTCCATAAAATTAGAACCTATGATCCCTCTCCCAGTTTCTCCTTTTCTCTTGAGGGCTCAGTCACACTGGAGAAGAATTTATGCCAGTGTTACCAGGCAACAACCAAACTATTCATGAGAGCATCCCAATCAAAAGGAGTTCAGAGGCTCCCCCAGCGCTGGGTCACTCCAGTTCTTCTCACTGGTTTTGTTCTCCTTCTAGGGGGGAAGCCACATCTGGAAAATTACTGATGTCCTGCTGTTCACTATGGACACCACTGGGAACTGGCATATGGTCTTGTAAACTGTGATTAGATCTACAAAGTAAACTCTCATTATGACCTCTCTCAAGGTCTTTAAAAACACGTTTCCCTAACTGCTATGATTATATCCAAATTCTTTCATTTTAGTAATAACAACAACATCATCCACATTTTCCTCTCTCCCTCCTCTTTTTTCTGATCATAACCTTGTTACTCACAATAGGAAAATCATTCCATAACTCTCTTTTCTCCCTGTGGACCCAATCTCTGGGCATGTACACTCCTCCCACCAGAAATCAGTATAAACATAAACAGTTCCTCTGCTCCGGATGAGCAGAACCTGAGGCATGTGGCTTTTCTGGACCATAAGAAAAAATCACTATCATCAGACTCTCATTAGCATCATCATCATCATCAGTGCTATTATTGCTTATGTTAGAGCCCCATTTAGAGATGACAGCCAAGATCAAGGCCTGATAAGTGTTCAGATGCTGTACAAACACAACATGAGGACAGTCCTTGCCCTCCACAGCCTGAAATATCTCTGACACTCTCAGGACCCAGCTCAATTAACCCCCTGTCACTGCCATTCCTCTGTTGCCTCCCTGTATGATTTGAATTCTTCCTTCTGCAGCCCCTGTGATCACCAGCATGGCTGTACCAAATTTCTCCTCTCAAAACACAGCAAAAGCCCAGAATTGCCATCACTCAGCTCCATCAAATGCTCCCAGCAACTGACTGGGATGGCAATGAGGTTTTGCCCAAAATCTTGTCCCCACCATAAAAGCCATGGGAGAACTTGAGTGGGAAGGAGATTTCTGCCCCAAGTATGTTTATTCCAGAGTATAATGTTCTGCTCCAGGCAGGCAGGCAGCAGTTCCCAGACGACTTCAAAAGAACTAATTCAGGATCACCTCTGAGCCCAGAGGGAGAGCTGGACCTGCCAAATCTGCAAGGACCAGTTTAGGAACTGCAGCACCTGGGAAAAGGCAGCTGACCACAGCAGGATAACTTGGCCTAAGTCATTCTGGCATTCTCTGAGGGACAATGTGCAAAACTCACATACCTGACTGGGAGCTGTGCTTTGCTTCTATCAGATCTGTAAAGAATCATGTGATGGTGTTAAATATTTAAAACATTATGATTGCAACAGAATATCCCACTTGGATGACTCATGGGAACCAAAGAGGTAAAAATATCCAGCAGCAGTTCCCTGTGCAGTGGGACTGTGCGTGCAGGTCACATCTGTCTATACAGGCATTTTCTGGATCATGTTCTCCGGGTGTGTTAAATGGAGACATAAATGAACACTTGGTTTGAAGGCCTGAATCATTTGACTTTGATAAGATTTTATCTTGATGAACACAGAATTGATTGACATCTCATATTTCTTGGGTTTAATGAGCTCATAACTGCACTTTAATTGGTTTAATTACCAGAGCATAATATTGCAGGTATGTAATGCAGACCTGTAATACTGAGTTATACAATATATTATATTTGCTGTACATCATAAATTACAACACGTAATGTAACACAGTTTTTCATGAGAATTATTACCAGGATTATCAGTAGTGAATATTCAGCGACATGAATAGAAATTTCCTTTAAGTAATGTCTTCAGGATTCACCCTCCTTGTACAAGCTTCTAAGAACAACATTCATCTGAGGAAAATGTGAAGGCTGTGAAATATGAAATTATTTCTAGGCTAGGGTGGGATTTGGCTTCAGAAAGCTCAGGGTCTAAGTTCCTCCAAGATGTTTAGGCACCTCACTCCCATTTCAAATTTCCATGTTTGCGTCAGAAATACAGATTTTCCTCTAGCTTTTTCCAAGGCTGGCTCAACGCTCACAGCATTTTCTCAATCTATTTATTGTCCACATTTTGGAAATTACTGTTAACAGTCCCCCAGTGTTTTTCTACTATAATTGTTTGGATCTCTCTGGTGACACAATTAGCAGCTGGGAGAAGCATCAGAGCGTGGCACTGTGTCTTTAATTATCCTTCCATTGTGAGCAGGGATGCCATGTGCCCAGGCAGTTATTACACCTGACAGGGACAATGTATTTACAATGGGTGTTTATACAGGCTAATTCCTTACAAAAATACCTTGACAGAAAGTGCTCCACCTGCCTCATGTTCCCTATTGCAATTGCTAATTAATATTATTGTGCTGAAAATGATCCTATCAACTAAAGCCTCTTCTGTCATAACTGCAGCTCCCTGCCCAGCTATGCCTAATTAACCTGCTGCTGACTCACTCAGCAGGAAGGATGTTCAGCAGACCTGGTCTCACTGCTGTTTTACAGAGCCTCTGCTCAGCTCAGCCTCCTCGAAGCTGCCCCGGCTGCCTCCACTCGACTCCTGCTGCTGACTCAGGGTCTAAAGCCATAATCAGGTTCCTGGTAATGTTCTCGTGGGTTTAACTGCTCAGCAGAGCTGGACATACACATGCATTTGAAGCCAAGCACCATCTGATTCCCTTTTCCCCTCACACTGGTTAAAATATAGCTGCGAGGGCAAAATTATTCTGCAGGACATTGCACACAACAACTGCAGCTGTTGTGAATTTTCTGTGTATTTGTCAAACTAAAATGATGTTTACACTGCTGGCATAAGTAAGACCTGAGCCTTCAAAGTGAATCAGAGTGGAACTGCGCTGCAGTTCTCTGGGAATTGTGCTGGGGACTGGGGAGGACAGTGGTGAAAGGCTGCCATCAGTCCCGGAAGGGTCAGGTTCCGTGACTTTGGGCTTGTCTCTAGGTGTGTGAGGATACAACCAGGAGTCTAATGGGATCGACAAAAGGACATTACTCACCCCTCTGGGAGGCCGATGCCAAAGAGCTCCTGCTCCTGCGTGGCCCAGCTCAAATCGCAAAAGCTCTGTGTTCTTCTGTTTCTCATCTGCTACAGAGAGATAATTACAGAGGTGCTAAGAGGATAAACGTAGGAAAGCCTGGAAGGAGAAAAGAGCAGTAAGAGAGATGGGGCATGACCAGCTGCTCTTATCTCGGGCACGCCTGGGCTCTGCAGTGACACAGACAGGGCTTCTGGCCAGCAGGAAAATCAGCCACAGTGTCCTCGTGGCCAAGGGGGCTGGTGAGGGCTCTGAGGGTCCAGGGCTGTCCTCACCAGGTTTGCTTCAGCTCAGCTACTGATGTAGGACCCCCAGCCTTTTCTCCTGTGGAGCAGCTCTGCAGTGCATGCTACAGATAAATTCTAGGGGAATGTAACGAAATCCCGGGGAGGGATGGCAAAGTAGGAAACCCACATGCCTGTGCCTTTGGGCAGATAAAGCATCCAGGCTGCTCCTTCTGGAGCTAACCAATAGCAACAAAAAGAAACAGAAAAAGGGAAAAAAAATTAAGCTTAAAAATTGAGTGCAACTTCCAGTGTATTAAATGAATCAGTGAATCAAACAGGCTAAAGGAATACAAAGAAATGCAGAAAAATCAAGACTTTCTTTATGCCCACGGAATCAAGGGATTCCTGTGAAGACCAGGAGAGGAAATATTTATTCCCCAAGATATGCAACAGTGCTGCTGTGAAATGAAGCAGGTGGTCAGCACACTGTGTCTGGGCATCTTCAGCACTAACCAGGATTAAGGCACTGCAGAAAATGTTCCCAAAGCACCCTGGGACCCCCTGCCTGTGAGGAGCACCTTAACCCCAGAATTCTCCCTCTGTGGCAATGCCCTTCTTCCTCCTGCATTTGGAGAAGGGCTGGAAGGTGGCCAGGGTTGACCACAGTGCCTGGCAACTATCCTTCATGGAGTCAGGGACTCCCACGGGAGCTGAAGATGTGCAGCACCACATTGGACAGCACTTGCTATTGCCACTAATAATAACGATAATAACAAAGGGCAGGGAAGAAATAATGCTGCAGCTTCCTTCCAACCTTGAGGTCTGTGTGTGTTGGGATAGCGAGGATTCCAAAAGGCACTTGGACCCTGCTTTGTCTGCAGCAGTAGTAAGTAGAAATGGTTGGTAAAACTTCAGAATAACCATATATGTATGTGGTTAACGGGCTACATATAAGGAATACACATCTCTTTCTTTGAAATACGCCAAAAGGGAATCACTAAGCAAAAAAAGATTGCTTTTTTTGACTGTACTTTGCTTTGAGAGGAAAACATCCAGAAGAAAACCAAAAATGCCAAGAGCGCTGCAATCGTGCCATTTTAAAATTTACAGCATGAAGCTTTTGGCTTTTTCATCTTCAAGTTTTCATGCAGATTGTTTTATACAAGACCATGGAAAGCAGGAATGGAGACAACTGACTTGGGCTCACTTTTCAGGAGGGAAGGTAAAAGAAGAATTTTTCTTCTAGGGTTATTCTTGAACTCAAGTCAGGCTTCAAAATTCCTTCTTGTCAGGGATTCCATTTGGAGTATTACTCAAATGTCTCTCTCTGTGTCACCACAGTAGCCACCCATGACATGTCCCATTGTGCCAATCCCTACAGAGCCCACAGCCACAGCTGTGGAAAACAGGCAAGGAGCAAGGAGGTGACTTCTATAACTCAGCAGAGAGCATCACTGGCAGCAGTAGCCAGTGATGAGCTGTATATTGTGACTGCAATCTGCAGCTCTGCCAAAAAAATCCCCTTTTCTACTCCACTTTGAGCCAGCCTGGGTAATGACAAGGAGCCTTTTGTTGCCATTTGAGGAGCTGGCTGTTGGTCCAGGCTGTCTCACTCTCATTAAGGAGGCAGTGAGGGGGGAGCAAGCACCGATCCCAGCGGGAACACATGTCCTAGGTTGGCCCATCTGCAAAATAATTCTGAGTGTCATCCAGGCCAAAAGCTGAGTCTGGGATCAGACATGGCTAAGTTCCCTGACCACGGTGGCCAGAGCAAGCATGGTGACAGTTACAGGGAAGGAAATGGAAGTGTTTTGGGGAATTATGGCATAGAGAGTGACATCTGTGGCAGTAGGCTCATCACAACTGAAGGATTTGGTGTAATACATATTGCAACAAGGTTGTATTCTCAGAAATCCATGGCTTGTCAGAAAAACAAATGAAATCAGCCAGGCTTACAATTTAGTTTGATTGCTTCCAAACTCATCTTTAATCCAAGTTATTTTCATGGTCATTACAACAGGACTTGCTTGAATCTCGGGGCCTAATCCTCAGCTGGTGCAAGTTGGAGTGAACCCATTTAATTCATGTGAGCCTTGCCAGTTTACATCAGATTGTGGCTATATTTAAGTGTAGGTCATTTAGAAATATGCAATTGCTTATTTCCAGCTCTACTTTTTGAATAAAGCAAATAAATCTGAAACCTACCAGGATAGAGAGCATCCCAGTTATATTTTCTTCTTGAAGGGACAAATACAATTAATGGATCACTTACACTGTAATGCAGGAAACTCAAGGATGTAAACGGCATCAAGGTCTCCCCAGTCCATCTTTTGCCAGGAAGGGATACCCAGAAGGGTGCTAGGTTGGTCACTGTGCTTAGAATGGTGGCAGTCCAATGTGCAACCTGGAGAGAAACTGTAGGAGAGCAAAGGAGACATTGCTCACCTGCAGCCTCCACAACTTTCCACATCCCAGCCCTGTTGCTCCACCTTCAGCATCCCTGCATTCCCACTGGCTCCTTCCAGGCTCCCCCACAGACTGAGGGGGTGCAGATCCCTGGAAATAAATGGGGCCCTTTCAGATTTTACCAGATGAGGATTTGGCCATGGGATTCAGACAAGCCCTGGTCTGACACTCTCAGGAAAGAACTTGGATGAAAGACGTACCTAGAAGGAACAAAGCCTTGAACAAACACTAACACTGGGTCCTTCCTCACATTTCAAAACTGGTCAGCTCAGCTTCCAGAACCCCAAATAGCCCCTCTCCAGACAATTTTGCAGTGTCAGGGAGGAAGAACAACCACAATATCTCTCACTGCTGAGATGGGCTCATTCTGAATGGGCCCCTCATTCTAGAGGGAGCATAGACTGGGAATTACTTGTGATTCTTCATCTCTAGGGGCAATTCCACTTCCCACATCCTAATTTCTAGCCATGGAGGATTGCTTTGACCTCAGTGCCACAGACCTGTATCCACAGGAACATTCCCCAGTCACAGGAACAGTCACAAGGTAATGAATAAATGCATTTCCCCAGGACAGGGAGACTGTTCACAACTTTAAGACGAAAAAAGGTGATTACCTGGATCGAACATAGTTCCACAGGCTGGAAGAAGTAACAGCAGCTCCCTGAAAGAGAAGGAAAAGGGAAATAAGTTTTCAGCCCGAGAGACCAGCAGCTCTTCCACTGCCTATTGGCAGTAGGCTCTAAAAACCTCAGTGCAATGGTCTCCGAACAAGACTAAAACCTCTGGGTAATATCTGAGCATCAAGAGAACAAACAGTGTCACCTAATGAAGTCCTGAGTAAGAGAAATACTGATTTTGCTCTATGTTTTGTTGTTGTTTTGGGTTTTTTTAACATCCTTTGCACTTGATAATTGTCTCCCTGAGTGAAAGCGGTGCACGTAATACATGGCAGAGGCAAAAGAGCTACATTAAAAGCCATAATTACTGCTGTTTCACAATTAGTAGTTCTATTTGAAGATGTTTTGAGTAAGATTTATGATATGTTCTCTAATTTTTAATTTATAATTATGAGGAAGAAACTTAGCCTTGAGTATTTCTTCTCTAAAAAGTTTAAAATAACATATAGCACAGTTTAGGTCTGTAAAGGGGGATACAAAAACAGGAAAAAACATGTAGGAAGAAAAGGATAAGCTTTTTTTGTGTGTGTGTAAGCAAGGTTTAAATGGAATAATTAAATTTACCATAATCAATAAAATGTGTGAGTCGAGTTTATTGAAGTGGCTATTTCCCATTGCATAATTTCCCTGGGGAACTTTCATTTTTAATTCAAAAATAAAAAAATAATAATTAAAAAAACAACCCCCTGAGCACTTACTGTAAATATGCCAGCATATGTGTGAGGTTAAGAAAAGCACGAGCCTACACCCAGGAATCAAAGAGGGGCTTACCACTGCTTTGACACTAATTGTAAAAGCTGAACATTTTCTAGAACCATAATCAAACCTTAACTGCCATGGGGGACTCGTTCAGCAGCTCACAGTAATTCTAATAAGATGCAGAGCCTTTCACCTTTAGGTCACCAGTTCAAACCCACTTTGGGTTGGGTAGTAAACAGAAGGTAAATCCCGAGCCCCGTGGAGTGCCAGAGCATCCAGAGTAGATGCCAGAACAGATTTTGGGCAGGAGTAGGAAAGGGTTTTCCCATGTCATCCACGTTTCCCCTGGGATTGATGCACCCACCTCCTTGGAGAGCTCATCTCCTCTAGGCCTCAGATCCTCCCCTGTGGAAGGGGGATGGGAAACCCTTCTTGCTCCATTTCCTCCATTTCAGCTGGAACCTCCCCAGGTGCCCAAATGCACCCACCCCAGACACCCTGGAATTGCCATGGGATTTTCCAACACTTCTGTAATTCCCCTCCCAAGAAAACACAAATCATGATATCATCGCAGTCCCACTTCCATGTACACAATTCCTCTTCATTAAAGGGTTCATTTACTCAAGCACCTCACGGAAAACAGACGGATCAAACAGGCAATTGGAACAACCAGGGCCTCACTCTCCTGTCCTGGGCCGCACAACAAACAGCTCTGCTAACCCTGGCAGCACTTGAAACCCAAAACTGAGCCCTCATCTCAGCATTTTCAGGTAGAACTCCTTGCATCACTCTGAGCTGCTCCTATGGGAAATCCCAGCTCCAGCTGAGACCCTGGCCCTGCCAACAGCCCCACAGTACCTGAAGTTTTGTGGTAAGCATCCCACTGCACCCCCCGCTACACCGACACACCGGATGGGTCCTGGCGTCTTCCTTGGGGAAGCCATGGACATTGGTGCTCCAAGCTGTGTGAATATCAAACAACAGCTACATGATCCAAGGAGCCTGGAGACAGATTCACCTCCAGCACCAACGGCAGCTGTCCCTCAGACACAACTCAGAGGCTGCTTTATGGTCTCTGGCTGTAGGATGCAACCCCATTGTTCTGGCTGCAATGGTGCGTGCAGCTCTGCGCGTGTGTGTGAGGGAATAGAATAGTCTGAGGCCTTAATTGTGTCTCGTGTTACTCCAGCTGAGAAGTTGAGGAGCTCTAAGGAACAATTCATTCATTGTCCTCTACACATCTGGGCTAATGTTTCCTCCTTGGATTAGGCCATACCAGCGTGTTCCCTCTCTGCTTGCCACAAGCCAGCAATGCCAATTTCCCTCCGTGGCAGCTCCAGTGACAGCTGTTTACTTGGAAGCTCATGAATTTGATATATGGGTGCTAGCCACAAATTAATGGAATACTTTCCAGATGCAATGTCTTTAAATATTCAAACAATAAGACAAAAACACTAAGATGTCTTGGTCATTTTTTTTCTCTGAGCTCTGGATGTCTGTCAGAGAAGATGTAAACACAGTTCCTTGTGCCACTGGCCAGAACGCTTCAGATGTTTGGAAGGCCATCAGCAGCACAGGGTGCTGGGTGGGAGATGGCTGATGGTCTTTGGCACCTGAAGCCAAACCCAAAATGGCCAAGAAAGAGCAGAATGAAGCAAAAGGAATCCTTGAGGCTGACCCATAGGAGGTTGTCTCGCCAGCCTGCTCTGGAGAGGGGCTGCGTGTGCTGGCCTGGACCCTGAGCTCAGGGGAGCTGCACAAGCTCCAAAGAGGGGCTTCCCAAAACATCTCCAGAGCCTCGTCTGGAATAGTTCAAAGCAACACCAGCAGTCTGTTGAGGATGTTTAGTGGGCAGTGGACTAGGACTACAAAATGCCCCAAACCTCTCTGTGCTGGATACCACCTAGAAATCCTTCTGAGCAGAGGAGTGGAGACCCAGCTCAGAAATGGAGACAAGAGCTGCCCAGGTGTGCCTCTCTGCTCAGCCCAGCTTTCAGCAATGGCATCACTTTGTGACCTCAGTTTACATCCACAGCCACCCTAATGCCGAGGACTGGAACAAAAGCATTTGAGGGCGAAGATCAGCATTCAGAAGTGAGCAAATTTGCTTTGGGGCTGGTGTAACTTTAATTGTTACCTCTTCTGCTGCAAGGTGACAACCGGTCAAGCTGAAAACTGGTGAAGTGGAATGGCTACACCGACGCCGTGTGGTGATGATTTATACCACCGCAGAGCCTGGGCCAGGAAGCGTAACTTAGCTCTTGGCCAACTTACATCACTTTTTCTTCCCTCCTTGCATTTTCTTTGGCATTTTCTTCTTTGCATTTACTTATTTTCTTCCACTGAAATTTAACATGATCTGGACAGTTGAGCTACCAGGATATGGATTTTCTATCCAGTAGTTAAAGGGAGGAACTGTCTTACATACTTTTATCTACTTAAAAATACCAACAAACATGGGCTGCACGGCCTTAGATTGGAGGAGGGCAGGAGAGAGCTCCAAGAAATCCTGTCTGAATTTGAAACCAGTTCAAGCCTGAAATACTGCCGGCTTGAAGATTTCTCCTTTGTTCCCTCCAATGCTGTTATTAATTAGAGAATGAATAGCCATCACAGTTATCAGCAACTTCATGGAACTGAAAAATTAAAGTTCATTATCTTATGGGAGGAAAATAAACATCATTTTACAAGGTTTTAAAAGCAACAACAGTAATAACAAACCACCCCAAACTCCAGTCCACAGGCAGAATGGACATCTGCTAGAAAAATATGATTATTCCCCCACCCGCCACCCTCAAATTTAGGGATTTGTGGAATATGGGCCTTGCCTAAAGTTGCTTGGCAGAAATCCCTGTTTTAAGTTCTTATTTAATGAAATCATGTGGTAGTAAATCAAACACAGAAAAAGGAATAAGTAAATCCACCACATCCTTTGAAAAAAGTATGGTTTGACTCCGTCAGCTCAAGTTGCCTGGGCAAGGAATTATCTCTATTTGTCAATCAAAAAGCGATCACCCAACAGTGACCCACCTTTCGTGTTCGCCTCCGAATGCCACACGAAATGTGGCAAACGAGTGTCAAACACCAAGAGGAAAGCGGGCAAAGAATGGAAGAACAACATCAACATCATGTTAGAAAAACCAGGAGCTTGTCAAGATTTAGTACCTATTAAAGCTGACAGAAATCTTGGCCCGGATCCTCTCTCTGTGGTTTTCTCCAGGCCCTCGGTGCCCTCATGAGCTTCAGAGCCAGAGACAGGTCTTGGGTAGACTTTATCACCTGAGAAATTCATTACTTGGTCCTACAGAAACTGTGTCTGTTGAACTGACAATATTTGCAATAATTGATCCCCACTAAGGTACGTTTCCATTTTCTGTCCCATCTTCCCTCTCTTCCCCCAGAACAGAGATATTTAAATTTTAGTGCCTCAAAACTCTATGGAAAAAGTAAGTTCAGTGAAATTTTCAACATTTTTGGAAGGAAACTTAGATGTGACCTGGAAACTCATGACAAAAAATACAGTTTTCTTGTCAACATTTGCCTTAGGAGTATGAAAACATGGATTTCGTTCACTGATATGTCCAAGAAAGCAACTGCAGAGGAGAGATCATCAAATAAGGTGTACAAAGAGGGTGATCTTGTTGAAAGCAGTTGAAAAATGCATTGTATCAGATGCTGCTGGGTGCCCATTCTGATCCCAATCCACTTAGATTGCTGTTTTACCCATGGCTGCCACTTGGAATTAACTTGGTCACTCAACCACATGTGGAGCCCCTCAGCTCTCCAGTTTTTAAAGTAACTTCAATGACAAAATACACAGAATTTGGTATCCCACCTCATCTCCTGCCATTGCCAACTTCTAATTTAAGGTTTTTATTTTTATAACTTGGACATGCTAAGATCATGGTTTCATGCTTGTTAGTGTGTCCTGGATCCATAATTGTTTCGGAGTTGTGATTCGTCACTGTGAAATCCACGTGAAAGGAACTTCCCAGAAATCCCAGGATTTCTCAGAATCTGACTGAAGGCCATTTAAGAAGATATGACTCTGTAATTAACATTTTCTGAGGGAGTTAAAATATATAAACAGCTCAAACGTGGCATTTTTACAACCTTAATAAACCCAAAGGCAGCATTTACCAGGTACACACTTTAAGGACAATAAAAAGGTCGCTATGGAGGACTCTATTTGAACTATAGTTTGCATTTGAACTATTTTTTGTTTGACCTGAAATTCTCCCTGTATTAAATTCACAGCCCAGTTCTAAGGAAAAAAAAAAAAAAAAAGACAGGCATTCTAAAATTAGCAAATATTCAAGTATTTTCATTCTTACACTAAGGAATGTGCTTGTTTATTTAAATTTCAAAATCTGTTTGTTTCCAAAAGCCTTTTCTTTCACTAAAATTGTAAATTTCAAACATTTGGGGCTGAACAAATGATACTTTTTAATTGTAATTTTTTTCTCCTTTATTCCATTTACTGAAAAAACCCACAAATTGAGGAAAATAATTTGCTCCAGCACTGCCCCCCTACAGAGGGTGCCCTGCCATTACCATGAGTTACTGTGCCCTGTCAGACATGATGCTCTGGGATTACGACTCAGGCTTCACAGCTTCCACTCATCCCATTTCAGAGCAAAGAGGAGATGAATTTGGAATGAGCCTTCTGAGCTGACTGACCTCCTCCTCCTGTGGCAGCAGGAACTGGTGCAGCCATCAGGGTGGAAGTGGGTCCCGTGTAACCCTACTCGAGCTCCGGAGCACCACGAGCATTACGTTTTATGGCTCCTGCAGAATACTGGGGGATACTAATTTTACAGGTGCATTCTAGCAAACTGCAGTCCCTAATATCAGAATGCCATTAAAAATAATGCACTCCTTATGCCCAGGCAGTTAATTTAATATTAAATCAATAAAACATTTACTAGAGCTGGTCAGGGGCCTGGTTGCTGACAGCAGACTCAACTCACGGCAACAAACGTCTCCTCACCCTTCGCAGACAGCTGCTGGTTTATTGTGGAAGACGTCTTTGGTCCTGACAAATAGCCTCCCTAAGCCCTAATGAGTGCAGAAATTCAAAACATTTGTGGGACATTTATTAGCAGGAAAATACACCACCCTTTTGGGAGATTTGGATCGACAGCAGCAATCTTCTGTGGGCCGAGTTCAGTCCAGCTTGTGCAGGGAACACAAAATTATTTTCTTGGCTACAGGGAAAGGGATTGGAGCTCTTTCCAGTTGGTTTCATCTCTGGGATATGGAGACTGGAGTGAGAGCTTTTCCCTATGATGAATTTTCACTGGTGGAGTCATTTTACACTCCATCAGGTTTCCAACAAAGTCCTGACATGGCAGAGGTCACTGGGATGGGATCCATCACATCCAATCTGCTGCTGAACTTGAGCGAATCACCTGGCACCGCCACCTTTCCCTCTCCCTGGTCGCTCCCAAATTAACTCAAGCACAAAAGACAGGATTTTGCCAGCATGCCTGACAGGGAATGTGGTACAGTGACATTAAAAGGTAAAATTAGGGAACTGTTTTCTTGGTTTTTCGGTTGGTTTGGCTTTTGGCTTTCTTTTTCATAAAAGAATAGAGGTCAACTTTCTACCAAGAATCTGAGAAGCAAAGCAGAACTTTTAGAACAACTGCAAATGATGCATGAAATAAATGACAACAACAAAAAAGATAAAAAAAGGAAAATACTCAAGAAGTATCAAAATGAAAAGAACTGCTCCCAGGGAGCAGCAATCTGGCACTTCTCTCTGAAGAACGAGCAGATATCTTCTACCCAAATAGTTTCGTGCAGAAAGTGCAATTACTTGAAAAATCCCTGCACAAGCTGTTTCCCATCATTGTTCTCAGAAGGCTGGATCTGCCCTGAGCCGACAGAGCTCCAGGGACCTACGGCCAAGATCCTTCACTCAAGAGAGCAGATTTGGGATGCCGATTTCCATGAGAGTGGCAGCAAGCACTGTTTTAGGCACATTGCCCCAAACCCAATGCCAGCAGACTCATCTCCAGCACTGAGGACACAGGTACTGGGGCAGCTGGTGGAGTCATCTGGTGCAGGCAGGTGTCTGCCTGGGGGCCAAGGTGCTTCCTGTGCCTTCCCAAAAGCCCGAGGCCCTAGGATGAGCAGGGTATGCCCAGCTCTGACTTGTCCTGACCCCGCTGACGTTGTTTGTGCAAGGAGCAGCCCTGCTGCGCTCATAGAAACGCTTCCGCCGTAACCCACAAAGCCAAGCCTGGCCAGAATTAATATTCAACTCAATCCCTGGGAGCTTCCCTTGGACATCATCATTCCAGCACATCTAATAGGATGAAAACAAATTTCATGCCATGAAAGCAGAAAACTGGGTGAGGTCTGGGAACATAGTTAGGATGTGGTTTTCATAAGCTCTCAGTGCTGGCTTAACTGCTCTGATTACAGTCCAGGGCTAAGAGAGTCCCACTGACTTCAACAGGAGAAGAATTAGGGCAGAACCAAGTGGTTTTGAAAAATCCCATCCTTAGATTTATATAATGTAGAAAATAAGAATCACGTGCCAACCTTCAGAGGGGAAACTGGCCCGTTAAAATGCGTATCATTATTTTAGCCACCATTTTTAACTGGAGGATTTGTGGCACGGATGGATGTGGCCTGATGGTGGCTGGGGAATGGCCTCCAGCTGGGGAGAGGCAAATTTCACTGGAGAGAGTCACAAGGATGCCACAGGGCAGCTAAAAGCAATGTGTTGATGCTTTCCTTTGTTTTTTTTTTTTAAAGTATTTTTAAAAACCCAAACATATTTGCAGAGGGAAAGAACTTTCCATTGAAAGGAAAACAAAATCTCCTACCCCCATGTAACAGTCCATTTCTCTGTTCTTGTGTTCTTCCTGATTTATGACAAAAACACCTCTGGAAACCAAACAAACATCTCCATTCCACCTTGCCCGTGGAATGAACTCTACAAAAATTGTACTGGAAAATGCAGGCTAAAGCTTTTTTCACCAGTAGCCTTTGATAGGGAGGTGCCAGTGTCCCAGCTGGCCACTGGTCCTGCTGGGATAGAGGTAGCAGGTAGGACATGGTGTGATGCAGAGCTGAAGGGGCAGGACTCACTGCTCCAATCTGGAACACGTTATTCACCTGCCCATGTTCCAGGCAAGAAAATGAAGAGTAGGACAAAAATGTTAGTTAAAGGCTGTAAACCCCAAGCTGTTCCCTGAAGCAGGGCTTTGGAGCACACTGCCATTTCCTTGGGAGGTCTCAGTAGGAAGCAGAGAGTGAGGTGGTTTCCAAAGGGTCTGAACCCCCGTGGTCAAGGCTGGGTGTCCCACAGAGACAACAGCCTCCCGCATCTGTCCCCAGGTGTGTGGGGACCTGGCACGTCCTTCAAGTGGGAGTGAGTCAGGAATGACTCACAAAGAGGACAGGCTCGTGGAAGCTCAAACAGAAGAAGAGGACAACGAGGACACGATGGCACCTTAGCTGTGCAAGAGGAGACGCTCCCAGCTGTATTCACCAGTATTAGCAGAGCAAATAGCAGGGGTGGGCAGTGCACTGTTTCAGGGATTCGCCATCACCAGGGACAGGGGGAAAAGGCCACTGACCTGTTCCTTTTTTACCCCAAGTGCTCCAGCTGAATGTGGGACCTCCCCAGGCGTCTTGACTGGAAAGTGCTGTCACCTTAATCCCAACACTGTCAGCAGAGCACTTATCAAGCTGATGGATCAGGTTGGGATAAAAACAGTGCCTATGCTTTGGAGCACTGCAGTTAAGTCGTCCCATCACTCCCAACTCCCTGCTGGTCTCTCTCTGCCCTGCCCTGCTCCCAGACACACTGACTGTGTTTTGCTGGTGCCCTGGCATCTGCTGGGCTCACTGTTGCAGGCTCCTGCCTTGTAAACCCTCACCCACACCCTCCACACAGAGTCCTTGTCAGCAGAAATGTTCCATGGGTCAGGCTCAGCTGGTGACAGCTCTGCAAAACCAGGTCTGGTCTCTGGTCCCACCACTGCACAGGCATTGAGTGGGAAAAAAATCACCGTGAACAAGCCATTAACAGTGCTGGATGCAGAGACTGGAGCCCCAGCGGAGATGTTACCACCCTGCCCGGGTTCAGGCTCCTCACTCACCTCCAAGAGCACAGTGAAGGTTTCTCAGCTCTGTTCTGAGGAGCCTGGGGAGCCTAGCTGAGGCTCCCGGCACCCATGACCCAACCAAGATCTTCATCTACCACACGAGATGCCAACTCAGAAGCTTCAGGGGAAAGGATGCTTTTATCAAATATTTTGGCCACAGCAGACACAAGGAGCTCTTGGCCGGGTTCCTCCACTCTCTTTCCCCCTGCTTTATTTGCACAGATGTTTTTGCCAAGGCTTGTCATCAGCCTGGGGAGGGGGCAGTTGAAAAAAAAATAAAAATAATAAAAATGACCGAACAAGTTGAAGAAATTGCAAACAGTAAATCTGGTGCTCACTAGGCTGAGCCCAATAAGTTGCTGAGGTTGTACTTTTCAGATTCGGTTTTAGGCTCTTGTAAATTTTCAGTTATTTTTAACCCACCTTTCTGAGCGAGTCTAGGAATGAGAAAGTAATTGTTTCATCAGCTCGGGCTATATAAATCTCCTTGGGGTTTATTATTTGCTGTTTCATTTTACTGGCACAAGAGCTCCTAGGAAAGTACAATAACCCACTCCTTGATTTACAACTTGGAAGCAGGCGCACGCTGAAAACCCGAGCGCGCAGCACCTGAGGAAAAGTGCTCTGAGTTAATTGAAAAGCTTCAGGAAACTGGAATTCCTCGCAGTGATACTGTCACATGCGTCAGCCACCAGATGTAACTCCAATTTTCTGCTTTCATAATAAGAATCCAATTGATATCCCCAGAAATAAAAACCTGCAGCCAGAGTAACAGCACATTCATCACAGGCAGGTTTAAACTCTACAGGAGAGCTGCCCTCAGCACAGGGGTTAGGAAGTGCTGGGGGTGCTTTTTCTTGTAAAAAAGCTTTTTTGTGCATATACCCGTGCATACAGACACACAGGTATCTAGATCTCCAAAGGAAGTCTAAGATGAGAAAAAGGATGTTGCATCTGGAGAGGAAACACAGGGAATGGCATTTTATTTGGGCCAGATTAGAGGTTACCACCTTAGGCAAGTTTCACACTACCTTCAGTGGGGTATGCATTTTGTCGGGATGGGGTTTGCTGTGCAGTGTTTAAACTGCAGAACCACCCACCTTCCTGCCTTGAAATTCCCTGGGATGCCAAGACGCAGCATCCCTGAAAACAAAACCACTTGGCTCTCTATCCTTAAGAAACAGGCTGTGCACCATGCTCTGGTGAGACCTCACCTCAGCCAATAGACTCTGGGGTATCCAGCGTCCCCAGTGGGATTTAGCTGTCCTCGTAAAGCTGGCAGACACTTGTCTAACGTAAACATTCCCATGGAGATTTTACATACATTAGGATGAAAAAACCCCTTTGGTTGTTTTCTGAGCAGTTTTAGGCATGTCTGACTTTACTCAGACCGGATGGAGGTGCTTTAAGGATTTCAGTTTCCAAAAGGACAGCTCTGCCTGTGGATGAATCACAAGTGCCCCTTTGCCCCTTTCTACAGCTGAAATGTGCTAGTTCAGACAGAAACCACAAAATGCAATAAAATTAGTGACCTTACTGGAATTTAAACTCTTTCATATATTTCCACAGTCAACGATCTTAATATATTGCACCCACATGTGTGCACAAAAGCATTTATCGATATATATATGCAAGACATATAAATAAAAAAGCATTATACTAATATTGTCACTTAAGCTGCATGTTTGCAATGCCAGTCCCTTCCACATCAGAGCAGGTTGTTCTGCTCCTCCCTGCATCTCCTCCAAGACTATTGCAAGCTGAGGTTTTTTTTAAAAAACCCTAAACTATCAAAATTGTAGCAGTTTAATTATGTCAGCTAACTTTTGTTCTGTCACCTTATTTAATAGTCTCATCTTCGTTAGCATCACACATATTGTGCTCAGGAGTAATTCAGCTCAAATATAAGAGGCCAAATTACTTCTCAGGTTTGTCAGACTTCTGACATGGGCTGATTTCTCCCAGCAAACCCACTCCAAAGCCACTTATGGATAATGCTACTGGGATAAAATGCTGCCTTGGGAAGTGGCCCCCACTCGGCCCTGCCAGAGGAAGACCAGGACAGGCTGCAAGCCTCCCTCCTGGTCATGAGGGCTTGGTGAGAAACATCATCCTCCTGCTGGCTGTAGGGAGCTGGGAAGGTCCCTTCTTACAGCTCCTGGATAACTAAATCCAACTTTGCAATATGTTGGGATAAGACGGTTTCCAGTACTTTATTCAAACTGTCCCTTTCACATCTGAGACCCTCTATTTTCATTTTTTAATCGATTGCCCAAATCTCACTGATGCCTGTTTCTTCATGAGATCTGGAAGGATGTACCTGGCTCAGGAACGACTGATCTCCGGGAGCAGACTAACGAGGCAATTCCACAGAGGAGAGGAGAGCACCCGTAATGCTCTGCCCTCTCCAAGAAGAGCCATTCCAAGGAGTCAGTCCAAAGTACTCTCATATTAACCTGCCTCTGAAGTTTAGGTAAACTTCCTGATCACTTAGACTTTCAATTTATTTTTAGGGAACTATTTCCAGTAAGTGGTTCAAGATGGATTACAGTTTAACTGGAAGCTTGGGAATAAAAAGATAGTCACAGAAAAGCTGGGTTCAATTCTTGCCTCTGCCACAGACTTCCTGTATAAATCTGGACATGCTGCTCCGGGGGGGAATTCACCCACCTAACTCAAAACATCGAATTTCAATGGCTCTATTAAAGAGCTCAGGCTTCCATTAGAGCCAGAGGAGTGAGATGGACTGGGGGGATCCAGAGCACTTCCAGGAGAGCTGAACTCCCTGCCTGCATAGGAAGCACAGGCCCCCAGTAAATCACCTCTGCCCTCCTGCCATCCTTGGGGCTCCGTTTCTCACTTGTGAAATATTTTCTGCATTAGTGACAGGAAGAAAGTGGTACTCAAACTGAGCTCGAGTTCCGGACAGATGCGGGAGATGCACCAGGCAAGATCAAAGTTTGGATTTAAAATTTTTCATTGGTGTCTGTGATTTATCAAATTTCATATAAAAAAAAAAAGTTATAAAATGAAAATATTTCAAGCATATTTTTATAAATTTGCTTCTCCCTCCCTTTTTTTTCCTCTCTTAATGGTTATCCCTGGAATCTTGAGAAACACAGCATCACTGCAAAAGTACTTCTGGTGACATTAGTGAAAATACTGTCACAAAACTTCTGAGCTTCATGAGCGGGCCCCCAAAACCAAACATCTTTCCTGTCAGTGCTTTCGAAATGAAAAAAAGTAGACCATGTAGGCAACTGAAGTAAATTCAAATTCTTCTGTTCTTGTTCTTCCCCAGACATTTGTTGTAAGGACTTTTTTTGTTCACCTTTAATTCTGAAGGACTGAGAACACTGCTCCCTACATCTCCAGAATGAAATTATTTGAGAACACTGAAATGCCTAAGAAAAGAGAGCAACACCACAGATCAGCATCCAATACTGGTTAAGGAATTTTAAAATGAGAGGCTTCGCATATATCAAGTTCAGCCCTTAACAATACACACGTTGAACATTCCTGGGGCACTTCTTTTTCCTGGGGATTGGTTTTGGTTTTTTTGGGTTTTTTTGGTGGTTTTTTTTTTTTTTTTATGACTGTAAGTAAATTCTCCCTTCACAAAATGTCCCATTTGGGATTGATGCTATATCAGTATCTGAAAATTGTGCTACTGAGCAGCTACTCAGAATCCTGCTGGTGATAAATTAAACCAGAGGAAACGGATCATTTCTACTATCAGGGTCACTGTTGTCAACTCCTAACAGGGCAATTGACTTGTCAAGTTGTCTCTGAAAGCCTGAGCTCAGGTTTCATTGCCTTTCACATTTTTTTTTCAGAATTGTATACAAGGGGTCTCTGAGCCTGTCTTTCACCCGGCACTTTGGGAAATTCCAGGCACTGATCCTGCTCATAAATTGCAGAGGAACGGTCTCAGCTCGAGACTCTCCTCCTGGAGCAGCTCTGTGGAAATATTAAGGACAAGAAAAGATCCAATAGGGATGTGCATGGGAACAGATGGGGATTTGCTTGTGTGTCATTATCAGACACGAGCAAGAACTTAAATGGTGAAAGGTCACTTGGAAAAGCCACAGGACACCTCCAACAGCACGAGGAGAAAAGGAAAGCTGTAGCACGGAGGATCACTGTATTATTATGAATAACAACCAAATCCACCTGCTAGAGACCCACCAATAACATTTCCTAGTGACATTTTTATAACTTATGTAACAAACTTATAAATAACTATGGTAGTTAGAAACCAAAACAAGACTAGTTCTGTGTAACATTCATTCAGCAGGAAAGAAATCCTCTGTTTTAACCAAATTCCAGGCTAAAGAAATAGGCACACCAGGACCTATAGCATCGCAGAGAGTAATGTGAGAGAGCAGAGGCAAAGCCATCTCAAGTTCTTTGCCATAATGCTTGGGTCATACTGCTACCCAAATTAGAGTTTCAGTTTTCCAATAATGCTCTGGAGTAATGCAGAAACTCAAGCGATTACTTAAGGGAAATGTCACTATTATAAAAAATGCTCTTGTTCCAAACCCAAAATTGGTCAGTGGTCAACTAAAAAGTTTCTTTTGTTGTTACAGATTTCTTTTGGTGGTGGTATCGCTGCTGCTGCAACTAAATTGAAAGGGTTCTATTAAGATGATTAACATCCTTGGTCTTATTACTGATTAAATAAATAGTTCAACTTTCTTTTCCCCCCAGAAGTAAGCCACATCAATTTTTCCATGGAAAACCTCAGTTTCAATGCAAATCATTCCCGGAGGAAAAATGTCCTGTTGAAAAATAGTGACCAAGTCTTATAATTATGGTTGAAAATCCAAACACACTCAGAGGTACCATAAACCCTTGTTGTCTTTGGGATGTCTGAGTTTCTCCGGCATCTTCATATACAGCCATGGCACCTCAAACAGAGGAGGTGAAACAAGAATATGTTTCTCTGCTCAGCCCTGTGAGAATTCCTCTTCTCTCCACCCCCAAAAAGTCTGCCTTCCCCTCAATTCCATGCTCTTTACCACCTCACCCCCAGTTTACCCTCTTGTCATTTCCTCTTGCCCTCTTCCCGCAGTATCACGTTTCCAGTTCAGAATCTGTAGATCCACAATTGTTTAAAAAGCAGCTCAAACTTCCAACTTATAAACATCGCTTCCTCTGTCTCCTGAATTTATTTTAATAGCTGATATTTGAGCCCAGGGGATTGTTTTAACTAACACTGTATAGTCAGAAGGAATCACTTTCCTCCAGGCTACCTCTGGGTCAACAGCATAAGGCAAGACCCCCTCACATTTCATTACCCAGGGATCAGATCCCCTTTCCCAATCCATCACTCTGAAGCTCATTCCTCCTGTTCCTCTCAGATTTGCCTGCATGATTCATGCGGTGCCAAATCAACAGTATATTTGCTTTTTTCTCAGTTCATTGTTTTTATTTGCTTACATGTTCCCTGTCATAGTTCAACTCATAAATCAAGGCTGGTTTATTTTTTACAAACCCGTTGAAAGTTTGAGCCGGTTTCCACTGTTATGAAAGACTCCCAATACTACATGTCCTCTAACAGGTGGAAAATGTCTGTGGAGGCTGTTTGGATGGGAATGATTTTCTAACTTAAAGACAAAGTAGTGTTTATTTATGGCTTAATCTCATTCCAAAACAAAGTAACAGTTCTCTGTACCGAATTATCTCCTCGTGATGCTATCCCACTCCCATATGGCTTTATTATTTAAATAAAAAATGTAATATCGAAACAACTTCTAGCTATTAAACTCATGTAACTGATTACAGTGAAACAATGTTCCTGAGACATTCTAACAGACTATTTTCCCTTAAGACAACCACTAAGCATCTGTCCTAAGTAAATTTGGCACTAAAAAAAGCAAGCAAACATCCCAAACACACTCTCCCCTGCCCCAACGCTTTTACTTAACCTTTACTTTTTCAGGCTCAGACCAAGAGCTGTTAATTTACCAGGTTATCAGTGGAACACAAACACCCCTTTCTTGGTGATCTAGACATGGAGAAAAAGAGACTGCAAAGAACCTCCCCCCTCAAGCTGAGTTTTGTGCACATCCAGGCAGTTCCTGCTGGGAACAAGGCTCACCTATCCCACCAGCTACAACAGAGAGGAACTGCCTCTGAAGGTCCATCCTGCCTCAATCCTACTCGCCAGTTTCGAGGGCAATTGGCTGCTGGGAGTGACAGCTCCACCCCCATCCTGGCAATTTTGTGTGCTGTGGGAGTTTAGGAAATAATTTAGAATAACTGAAATGTTTCATTTCTGTAGCGTTTCCTTCGGATTTGGACACACAACTGTTTCCCAATGTTTTTATTACAGTGAGAATGAAATGTTTTATACATCATGTTGTTTTAGACAAGAAAGCCATAATATTTATCGAAAAAACACAAGAAAATTTTGTTTGATAATTATGAGCTTTGCTACCTTGCTTTTTCTTCAGATGAAAAATTGACTGAAACTGACCTTTTTTCTTGTAAGATATTTCAGATTTGACAAATCAGCATTTTCCAACCACAGCACACTTTGAAAAAACTCACCCAACTTGGACAGTCCCTGTGAACTTGTACTCTCTGCTTGCTCCTTTCCAGCTTTGAGATCACTAGGGATGAATCCAATACTGGGTTTCCATATGCCAAGAATCCCTTTGTCCTGCACACAAGCTGCATCTCACAGAAAAATCACTTCCAAGTCTCCTACTTGGTGGAGTCAGCAACCTGTCCTTCAAGTCTTTGCAAAAATCCTGAAGTACTGTGCTGTAGAGCCATTAGAAATAGTTCCTTCTTCCTAACCACTGATACTGTTTTTAATCAAGATCAGCTATAGGTTCAGATCAGGTGTTTGAGAAGCCACATTAAGTTTCTGCCATTCAATAAAAATGACAAGAAACATACAGGAAAATTAAGAAAGCAGGTAAAATTAAGATAGCAGAAACCTATTTTCCTCCCCAAAAAGCAGCACACACCTTTTGTGCTGAGTTTTCACAGGCTCAGCTCCCAAGCTGAAGATGGCACTGCACTAATCCTTGTCAGTGGGATGGGGGAGAGGCAGCGTTTGGAGGCGAGACCAGACACATTCAGATGGAGATGGGGATATTTTGTGATGAGAACAAATAGCCAGTGGCCCAGGACTCCCTGCCACAGGCTGATACATTCCTATCTGGAAGCAAGACCAGGGAGGTGATTTCTGGATGCGGCTCCATAGTCAAACACGCAGTTATACGTCCTGTGCTCCAACACCTAACAAAATTCTGTAGGCCAGAAATATGGATTGTCCAGCTGAGTATTTCCTAATGTTTTAAAACGTATTATTTACTTTTTCTTTCTGTTTGCCAGACCAAGAAGGTAACTCTGCCCACAAACCTTAATTAGATGAGCTATAACGGCTGGAAAAAATAATCCCATTTTCAGGCACACAAACCTTTTCTGTGTGGGTCTGTGTGCCCAAAACTGTTCCAGCTGTACCTAACAAAGAAGATTACCTGTACCTGAGAGCCTTGTCTGCCTTATGTCCACAGACAGTCCAGGCTCCTGCAGCACCACTACTTTAACTGTGCTTTTCAACATTCCTGGCACAGCGAGACTTTAAGCTTGGGTTTTACCTCTGGAAGTAACAACATACTGGAGGCAATTAAAAATATAAAAAAAAAAAAAAAAAAGGGTGCTTGGCTTCTATTTGTCCCTTTCAAAACCTCCTCCACTGAAACTAAAATTATATAAATCCAATTAGGAAAGGAACTAAAAAGGTTTAGATTTTTATACACTCCTCTAAAAGACTGGATTAGTTGCTGCAGCCCCAGTGACACACGGCAGGATGCCGCTGGTGGACATAGAGCCGGCTTGGAGAATTCTTGCTTGCTGCCATGAAAACAAGAAGGTTGTTGCAATGCACACAGACCCGTTATTATTAATCTCCTCCAGCTTCTGGGCAATTTTTGAATTGTTCCTCAATTTTTTAAAAAGTGATTTATGGGTTACAGGGAGAGAAAAAAGCAGGGGTTTTGCAAATAGCCCCTCCTTTTCATTCCATTTGAGGGCATTGATTGCTCATTGTCTGTAACTGGAAACAAAGTGCATTCCTACTCGGATCACACGCAAGCAGCTGCCCTGATGTGACTCCATGTACAATAAACCTCCAGCGTGGTCCTGCAGACTTCCTTGCATTAAAGGTAACATGCATGGATCTGAAATCCATGGAATTATGTCTAAAGGGCACCTCTGGATGAGCAGATCATTTAAGTTGCTGCTTTGAGAATATTCCTCCACTTTGGAGGTGTACAGATTAAGGCAATGACCTGAGATACCCGAAGCATTCCCAACATCTCCCTCTTCTAGTTCAAAGTCAAGGTCTTGGGTAGGATGTCGCCTTTCCTACATCAAGGCAGGCCCCAGAAAATTCCCTTAGAAAGGAAGAAAAGAAAAATAAAGAGACATAAATGGCTTTCTAAAACACGGAGTTTTCCATTTCTCCGGGTTTATCTCCATTTCTAAGCCTGGTAAAAGCAAAAAGGTGAAATGCGACCACATGATTTTATTGGCTTGACAGCCAATTTCCCAGGCTGTAACTTGCCTTTAGGAAATGTGGCTGAGAAAGTCAGTCCATTAACTTCCCTGCTGCTGTGAGCAAGCAGGAGAGCAATGGTTTCCACAGACAGAAGGGAAGGGGAATGATTCCCCGCTCCATACCTTGCTTCAGTTTTAAGGAGACTCCCATTGGACTAAACATCTTTTACAGTAGGAACTATTTATAAAACCACAGCTAAACCAAACTTTTCCTGTAGTTTCAGAGGAAGTCAAATAAAAACAAGTTATTTTGAGTCAACCTTTCTGGAGAAAAGTAGGTAAAGAGAAGGCTCCACAACAAGGTCAGAAACTGAATCCCTGGAAGGATCGTGGGCTTACTCGGAAAGCCTCTTCACACAGGGGGAGTCATTCAAGAGTCTGCAAACCACCTTTGTTTGCCACACAAGTTAAGCTTGAGGATTTTGCCTGAAGCAGCATAGGAAAAACACATCTCATTTGTTCTGTGAGCAGATTTGTGGGACTGCTAAGCTCTGGTGTCAGCCAGTCTGGAAGAAGGAAGATGTGCTTGGGTAGGTGCTGGCACCCGAGGGCAGCAGGTGACAGAGAAAAGTGAGACCCTGAAATCCTGAATGTGGGCCAGGCGTGGTGATCCACCAGATGTGCCACAGCCACAAGCAAAGAGAACATGAAATAGTTAAAATTCCCAGGGACAGTTGTGTTTATTTTAAAGCTCACAGCAGCCCTTTAAATGAAGAAATAAAAACCTTCATCTCCAACTGCAGATAGACATAAGCATGAAAGTTTTGGGGGGAACTCATTATTAAAATACAGACCACACAGTAAAGGCTGAAACAACTGAGAAGGTATTTTTGTTTCCAATGCTAAATTCACTAGAAATGTTTGTTTCACTCACAGGAACATCACTCTTGCTAGGCACCGTACAGAAAAACGGCAACAGGCAGTCCCTCATGAGCCCCTCAACCATCCATACAGGCATGAAACAACTTCTGAAAACTAACCTCCCTTTAAAAAAAAACCAAAACAAATTAATTTATGCCCCATATCATCCCCTGATTATTCCAGACTTAGACAGAAATGACTTTTTTTTTTTGTTTAAAAAGGAAACAAAAGCTGGCGCGCTGCGAGAAAAGCGATTGCCTCAATAGAGAAGTGCCCATTTATGTCATCCCACAATTATTTTGAGCACTGTAGTTGAGGTTAGTCCCTCCAAGGCATGTACAAATTGCAAATACACACAAATAATAATGCTCATACTTTTGGAAAATGTGAAACCCTTTGTTTTGGAAAGGTTGTTCCTATTATTTGTGGCTTGCAACTGTCATCATTATTCAAGCCATGTCTTCTTTCATGATTGTTCTGCAGCTACCGGGTGCTTGAGAACTTCCCCAAAATTAATATACTTCAAAGAACCAGACATTTTGTATATAGCTTAATTGCAGCCTATATAATTAAGTTTTAAAATGATAAAAACTCTTCTACGCCATAAGTGTACTCAGACTTCTGCTCACAGGCAAGCCACTACATATCATCCGACTGAGCGAAGGGCCAAGAAATTCCATTTCATTAATTGTTTCCTCCAAATCCAAAATGTAATTACATATTTTCCAGGGACCTTTGACATTTTCACACTGTGGCTTGGAATCTGATCATACCCTGAAGTAAACTGCCTGGCTGGTCACAGACTTCACAAAAAAAGATGGTTAGAGAGGTAGACTTGGCATTTTGCAGACTGCAGAGAGGAGGGAGCTGCACGGCTTCGGGTCAGGTTTTGTTAACAGAACCTTGCAAGGAATGAGGAAGAGATGACCAGCTGAGCTGCTGCACCAAGTAATCACTTTCAGAGGATCACAAAAGACTCTGGGAGAGAGGAGAGTTTTTCTTTGTCACAGCCACAGCTGGTTCACACAGAAGATAGAAAGGATTTCCGAACTATGCCTTTCCCTGAGTTTTGGCCCTGCCGTTTTTCTGGACTCTCTTTTTGAGCACCAGACCCAGCCTGGGTGAGCAGACAAATCTGATCCACACGGATGCAATGCTCCAACACTTGATGCCTCCAAGGAACATCCCACCAGGTAAGTGCTGCCAGGAACTGGCACCAAGAAGCAGTGCTGCCATCCTCATCCGGAGTGGGCAGGTCCTTGGCTCTATCAGAAGGTGCAGTGATTTTATTAATGAATAACTTCTTACTAATGAATAAACATGAATGAACTCACTGGCTGAGAACTCCCTGACTCCCATCAGCGGGCCCAGCCCTCTGTTAGTGTCAGATGAGCGTGCTGTGTACACACACGCGTTAGCAAATAGTTGGTTCATTTACTTTCATTCAGAGAACATTAGACCTCAGTGCAATCAGCCCTAAACTTCTGCAAATGCTAAATTCACATTAAAATTCCATTTTTAACATAACACCACATGGGGTTTTTTAATCTCAAAATGCTTTTCTTGTGTTGCTTTGGATGCCTCAGCTCCTAGACAAAACATATTTCTTCAAAACGTCACTCTGTTTCCCCTCAGTTTCACGTACCCGAGAACAGCACCTTATTAGAAACAAAATCCATGGGTCTCCATGAATCATTACGTGGAGTTTGGAAAGGAAAAAAGAAATTTGGCAAGCCTTTAGTCAGTAATATGTGCTTCTAAAACCTACTCTTTGAAAGGGCCAAGTTATTACATTGTGAAAAGTAGTTACTCAGCACGTGCTGTAACTTTTCATAGGGATTTTTAGGCCAAATTTAAAGAGTGCTAATGATTTTGAATGCCAGACTTGAGACCCTACAGCAGGACGAGGTTTTAACAAAACTTGAACAACTGCCTTCCCTCCCCCAGGTCGTGCCTCTTTAAAGAGCTGGAGTTTTGGTGCCTTAAAATTAAAGTACCCCACGTCTCCAGGCATGGAAAGTCTCGGCCTTCATATCCCTTTCATTGAGAGTAATCTCCCACTCAAGGCAGTGGGAAAGCTCCCAGCAGCCACCAAAATATGCTGGCATCCTGGGAGCATCATTTATGATTAGAAATAAGGAGACACCACAACTGGAAGTGCCTTGTTCAGCAATGTGAGCAGTGATGGGGCACATCAGTTCCTTTCAGACTGCCTGGTTCTGGTACTGGGAGCAATCTCGCCATGGAAACTTGGAGCTAATTTATCCAGCTTCTCAATTCCTTCCCCTGGCTCACCTACCACTCCAGGGAAACCTGGCAAAAGGTTCTCTGACAGAGGCTTGTACTGAATGCTTTAGAAGATGGCATAACCCAAGGGTGATGTGGGGTAACGGCCAGCACCTACTACTTATGTATTCTTCTTGCTCATTTATTTTAATAAATAAATAAAAACACTTGCAAAGGCAGGCTACAGATAACATATAATTAATTAGATCACAATTCTTGGAGCCTGCTGAACATCCACAGACAGGTGCTGTTGTGGGGAGAAGCACGGGAGCTGAACCTGATTCCTCTACCTCCAGAGCTCTGGCTCAGGGGAGGCCTGCAAAGCTGGAGCCCTGCAGTGAAGTGGGCAGGCAAGAAATCCCTATTTTATGAACCCCAGTGCACATCCAGCCAGGCATCAGCTCCAAGCCCCTGAATTGCCTCCAGGTTCCCCATCCACCATCTGGTTCCCGGCGATGATGCAGCTCCACTGCAATCCGAACCCTTCTTTAACATTTCCCAAAGAAAGGGGAGACGAAAACAAAAGGATCATTTACTTCCTCTAATTGAGAAACAAGATAGGAAGACAGATAAGCCAAGGAAAATTGGCACAATTCCACGGACTTCAACTGATCCTAGACAGCAGGGTGATGAGCGTGGCATAAAGAATATGAGCTTGCTACTCTTACTGCCCTGTGATAGCAATACCAGGCTGTCACCTTACACATCTCATCTGGGGACAGAAAACTGCTTTATAAGGGAGGTGAATACTACCAAAATGAAGTCGCCTCCATTTAACCCAGAAGGAGCTGCCCCAACACTTTTTCCCTTGTCATTCACAATCTGATTCTTTCCTTGCTGGGACAAAAATAATACAGTGCTAGTTGTTGCCAAATATCCACTTTTGAAACTCAGGCCCAGTCATTTTTAGCTAAGCAAACTTGGCACAAAACGAATGTTGCCTATGGACAGAGTTTATAACGTGGGAAGTTTGCCAGGATCCTATTGCAGCCTACTTTGAGGTCTGGTGCTTCACCTTCTCACCCTACAACAAAGATTAAATAGTCTTCTAACGAGGGAAAAAAAAAAAAGAACACCTGATACTATTTTTCTCTTCCCTCCCTAGGAATTACAGTCCACAGGAGATGAATTTCAATAATGCCGTGAGCAAAAACATGGCTTTGCCTGAAGCCAGCAGAACCTCTTCAGGCTGGGATTATGTATGTGCAACACACATGTAAACACACATGCACACACAGCCAGCTTCTACAGGAGCGTGGGAGAAGAGCTCTGCTCTCACCGGGTTAAGGGCACAAAGAAAAATATGCTGTTAAAAATAAAAGATAAATAACTGCTGTGAAATAACACAAAGCCACGGGAACTTTGCTTTAGAAAGATACTGGACAGCCCCAGGGTGCTGCAGAGGAAGGAGTGTAGCACACCAAAGCTCACATGTCACCCCATCAGGGCAGAATGGATCCCAAAACCATCTCCTGAGGAGTAGACCTGACAAATTCCTCTGGGCATTGTTTGGATCTCTTTGCTGACAAGGGAGATGGAAGTGGAAGACACAGCACCATCTGCCCCCATCTCTTCTCACTTGCAGCATCAGCAAGTCTTCAACAAATTCCCCGCTTTCCTCTCTGCAGAGGGGAAACCGCAAAGGACCAAAACCAGCTGTGACATCCCACCAGGAAGGAGAGTCTCCACTCTGTTAGAGCCCGTGCACAGCTCCCACCTCAACAACCTCAGCAAAGCATTTGGCATTTTGTGGGTGTGACACGACACAGAAAAAGAGCAGGATGAGGATGTTCCCTGGACCAACTCTGCTTCACCTCTCTGAAAGAACAGCTGAGACAAGAGGGGAGGGTGTGGGTGGGAGGGAGCCACGGAAAGACTGATGCAAATTCATTTTTAAAAGCCAAACAGATGAAAATAATTTTCACAGCCCCACAGCTGTTCCGTGGATTTTTTTCAGACCAAGCCTGAACAAAACGTGGTGCAGATAACACCCCAAACTTGGGGCAGACCAGGGCTGTGGAATCAAGGGCCCTGGGCTCTTGCTGCCAGAGGGTACTCTGGGAGAGATGAGCCTCTCTCGTCTCTCACAGCCCTTTTCCTCCACCTGACACAACCACACTCAGCATGCTGCCCTTTGCCCATCCCTCTCCCCTTCCCACCTGCTCTCCAGGTGTGCTGGAGAGGATAGGCAGCCCTGCTCCAGGCCTCCTCCAGCTCCCTGTCAGCACCTCTCAGCACAAGACATGTAGGGGAAGAAAACCCAGGACAGGGAACAGACAAACCCCGACACTGCACTTCAGGGCGATGCTGCCAAGCCTCGGACCACAGGACTGACAGACGGACTCACAGCCGCACTTAGCCTGGTTATTTTCCTATAAACCAGCCCTGCCAACAGCCAGCCAGTGCTTTCTGCAGCTTCCACTGCACTTTGTGGAGCAAGATCTTACACTGGTTTTTAAAGGCTACAAAAATCTCTCTGTTTTGGAGCCAGGCAACACATGTTCGGGAACTTACTGTTGTGCTCCACGTCCTGGTGCCTGGTAGGAGGCAGAAGTGCCTTTTCCAACACAGGGAAAGCAGGAAGGCCCCTGGGCACACCAGCTCCCTGTGGGCTCCTTCTGGCCAAAGACAAGGCCCAGTACAAAAGCGATGGTGCTGCTCTGCATTGGTCCCAAGGATTTCCTCCCTGAAGTCAGACTGAGCCTGTCCCTCATCCTCACCAGGCTCTGGGAATAGCCTCAAAGAAATGATGGGGAATATAAAAAACTACGATGCTTTCAGAAGTCCAAGCTGGCACCTTTGCCTGCCTAGAGGTTCCTAAGTGGAATTGAAAACCTTGCTCTGAATGTTTTCTCTGGGACTGTTTCATTAAATGGAAGTGTTCAAAACCGCTTTTATAAAAATTGCTGAGGCCCTGAAAGCAATACCTGGAGCAGACATGAGCAGGGCGACTGGAAAGCAACCGCTGACGGCAACACCAAACAGGGCTGAGCACGACTGCTAAGCCTTGAAGCGGGTTTAGGGCACCTAGGCTTAGCAGCTCCCCTACCTCAGCATATTTAACCCCAAAACACACCTGAACCCCTCGAGGCAGGGAACAAGAGGCCTGGAAGGGCTTCCTGTCCTCAGGGTGCTTCCCCCTCGGTGCAGCCACCCCAGCCCTGGGCTATCACATTGCACGTTGTTTATACATCATGGCACAATATAAAATCCATTTGGAACCTGGGCTCACTCACTGCTATTAAAGAATCCATCAGTGAATTTCATTTTTTATTGGTTCACTTACAAAACTCACAGCGGTGTGTTGTGTTTATTTTTCCAGAGCACCAATAAAAATCTTTTTGATTAAAAAAAAAAAAAAAGAGAGGGAAAGAGAAAGAAAGAAAAAGAAAGAAATGAAAAGCTGACCTGGTATAACCCAGGCAAGCACTGAACCTCAGCAGTGCTGGATAAAATGAGCTGAGAGGCAGCAGAGCCAATTGCTGAGCAAATGCTCGACTGTAGCTGGAACCAGCAAGGATTGAAACCTGTTTATGGCAGAATTTTTGCTTTATAAAAATAAGCACAATCAAACCCTGCCATATTAAACCAGGTTCTGTCATGGACTGATCACTGAAGGGAGGGCAGAGCAGATCTAGAGCCTAAGAGTCAAACACACAAGCCCAATCCTGACGGATGGGCAAATACCCAGTGTGGCAAATACCCCAGATATTTATGGTGCTCCACTGCCACACTGCTCCAGAAACAGCAAATGATCTATGCTTGGGGTTTCTTCAGGCTTTTTTCCTTCCTTTTCTCATTTACAGACATGCCTATATCTCAAACCCAGCATCCTTTAGCTTGTGTGGTCTGCAGGACCCACTTGGCCTTTGTTCAATCTTGCTATTGCTGCCTGCAACTGAGCTGGAAATTGCATGTGAGGTGAAAACCACCATTAAATCCTGTAATGACAACGACCTCCGTTATTATAAAGTCACCCAGGCACCACACTGTGCCTGTAGGGGTAGAGAAAAACTCTATGATATGGCCTAAGCCAGGGCCACCAAGTCCTGCACAGGGAGGTGACAGCCTGGCTGCACTGCAGTTACGGCCCAGGTTTCCAAAATTATGTCTATGATGAGCAAATCTAATAAGTTATTCAGTCATAGGATTTTAACTTCCAGGGATATGAACTGGTTGCCACCCTACACAACTGCAAACATTGTAGCTACGTTATTATAAAAGAATAAGAAATAAAATTCGTATCTTTAGGGCAAAAATATATCCAAATGTAATTTCCTAAACACAAAATATCAATTCTATATTTAAGAGAGCTGGTTATTTTTTTTTTCCTTTAAAATCAGGTTAATCCTGCCCTTTTTCACCTATTATTTCTCAAAATATAAATTTGTGCACTGTTTAAGAGCAAGTAATTAAAGGAAACAACTTGCTTAAAACCGACATGATTTTTCCCAGCTTATTTAAGAGAATATTCAAAATACCAGCTAAAATCTATCTACAGTTCAAATATTTGACAAAAATGCAAGTAGAGTAAAGAGAAAAGAGCAGCATTTTAGATGTTTCATTTCTGTTCTTATTTTTTTAATTCACCTTAGAAAAAGTTAGAAAATAAATCCTATTTTAGACACAAGTTAATCACATATTTCACCTATTACACCTTATGGGATGTTAGTAAACTGCTCACTTTGGCTATTCATTATTAGTTACTAATTCTTGGCTGGCCAACATAGGGAGCAGCCTCACAGTACCATGGGCATGGGGTTTGGGTGGGAATTCCATGGACTTTCATAAACCAGAAACATCTCTCTGGGCAAGAACCAAGGCACAGGGTGCACAACTGGAACAGCTGTCCAGGACCAGAAAGAATATTTGCACTCACTTTGTCATCTCTGGTTATCTTTATGGGTGATCTTTAGAGGACCACAGATCTTGCCGAAAATCAGCTCATGTTGTTAAACCCCTCAAGAAGCTTTCAGAAGTCCTCACTCTGGGGCTTGCCTACCTTGGAAAACAAATCAGGCCAGTTATCAAGGGACAGGAACTTATCGATACCTGCCTGGGTGGACACCGACAGTGCGTTCATCCACTTGGGAAACAAGCCATTGAATAACCCACAGAAGGCAGCTGAGGAGGAGCATCCACTGTAGGCAGTGTTGGGATTTATATTCACTTGCCAGTTCCTCCTCCCGCCACCCAAGCACTTGCCCTGCAGATAAGGGGCTGTCAACCGAGCGGGAAGTTTGTCCCATCAAAATCTCTAAACTCTTGGGAAAAGCCAAACTGTATAAGAGCTGGAGCCTGTGTTTTCTTGCCTCTTTCTCGTGGGTGGGGAAAAAACCCAGCCTACACAAATAACATGAGGCAGGAAGCCTTTGGGGATTAAAACATGATACACCGTATTTCAGCAGGGAATTGGACAGGCTGGCAGGGGGAAGAATTCCTCATGGAAGGAGGAATGCCTCTCTTACCATCTCTAAATTAGCTCAGTGCTTCTCTTGCTTTCTTCTTTCACCAGGAACTTTCACTCGGAGAGAAGTCATTTGCCACCGGGATGAGTGTGGAGAGAGCAGCAAAATCAAACCACTATTTTTACAGAGGCCTTTTCCTTTCCGCCCCATTGGCAGAACAAATCTTACACAGACACAAGAAAACTATTATGCTAAGCCTGTTCCCAGGACAGGAAAAGTCCTCTCCCATCCTCATTAACATTGTACAAAGTATCTCAGGCTTGCAAGTACTATAGGGTAGGCTTGACAGACGTGACTGTTGACCTGAAACATTAGCGAGGACTGGAAAACACCCGGCTGAAGCTTTCTGAACATGACCATCAGCGTGACTGCCAAAGAAAGCATCAGCACCCTTTACTTCATGAACCAACATGTGATTTGCAGAAACACTTACACGGCTTAAAAAGTCTAAATCCTGCTTTCAAAGGAGCTTAGTCACCGCAAAGTGATTTCAGTATCTCGGTACATTCAGGGGCTGGCCCTTGGAAGTGCAACTCTCCATGGAAATGAGTCGTTGGTGATGAATTTCACTGAGGGAAATTCCTGCTGCACGGATATCTCAGGAACACTAAAGCTTCTGTGAAATCCATGTCCTCCAGCACAACCCCTACACATCCACTCCTGGACAGAGTGGGCTGAAACAGCAGCAGCTGAGTCTGATAACAATTACAAAGGTGGTAAACGTGGAGATTCCAAATGAGACTGGGATAATGGGACGGTCACATCAGGATGGATTAACTTACTGCACGTGCACAAAACAATCAACACACAAATTCTTTGCCCATGAAGACAACAGAAAATCACCACCCCCAACACTGAACTTGCACACAAAACTCAGAAAAAAACCCACGACATTCACATAATACAAGAAAATTATCGATTCCATTCATCAACCAGTCCTAGAGAGAATGAGATGCCTTAAAATTAGTTAAACAAGATCAGACTTTCCTTGCATTTTGTTCAAGCCATTCAAGAGCTTTAGACCTGCCCTGGGAGACTGTTATTCTAATATGGAATCCACACATTGTTTTAAGGCAACTATTTCCAGAAAGGCTGTTGCCACAGTTAAAACTCCAGCCATGTGCTTGAGACCCTTTCCTGAGCCCCTACCATCTTCTCATTCCTTGCTATTGTAACTCAGAGACATTAACTGCTGAAATCCTTTGCCAGGAATGGGAAGAGCTGCTATGCCAACATCCTAGCAAAAATCAGCACAGCTTACACCCTGGCAGAAAGGATAACAAACCCCAATCAGTGCCATAAGGAACAGAAATGAATGAGAATTTGTGTCCTTTTCCCAAAGGAGCATAGGCAGGTAGAAAGATGGAACTGAAAAGGCAAACCCCAGACGTCTGAGTTCTGAAGTTTGAAACAGCTCTGAAAGGGAAAGCGGCATGGAAAGTCACTGAAAACCACAAATCAAGCTGCAGGCCAAACCCTTTGTCATTTAAAAGCCTTAGATCAGTGCTGGAGTGGCATTATTCGAATTTAATGGGCACACAGTAAAGGGCTGTTTAATTAAGCATTGAAAACTCGACATGACTGTTTAAAATACCCTTCAATCTGCCATTAGCTTTAACATATATTAATAGCTAGAGCTTCCTGGAAATGCTCCACTGGGAGAAATTTTGGAGTGAGGAAAGCTCCAAAAATTTCTCCATGAAAATTTCCGCTTTGTTAACTCTAAAAATCATGGAAAAACACCTTAAAGCAAAATATTTCATTTTGAATCAGCTCAGTAGTAATGGAAAAACCCCACACAAGTATGTTCATCTCTAATGACATGCTGCCTGATGCAAATCTAAGTTTTGATCACTAAAATCTTGAATTTATTTTTTTCTCTTCTTTATGAGCTGGGCTCTTTGCTTGCACTACCCAGAACACCAAAATCCTACTACCTTGAGCTGTTTGGAAGATGTCTGGAGGAATGTGCCTCTTGTCTGATGGTTGCTTCTCATTATCACTCATACCTGAACAAATCCCCACCAAAACAAGCAGAAAAAAACCCCAGGGAAATCTAAGAGGTGCCAATGAACAACTTCAAACGCTAATGGAAAGATACTGTGAGACAACCAGAAGAGCTGAAGGCATCTTTTTTCCATTTACAATAGAAACAGCAGGTCTGAAAGTCAGCTGAGATCGTATTAATGGTCTGCCTAAAGACTCCCATGGCACAGGTTTGTCCATGTGAGCACGGTGGTTTCCTAGTCCAAGGAAAAGCACTGTTTTCAGAAGGTGAGAGCATTGTCTTCACCCATAACATCAGCTGAGCAGGCTGGTGAACTCATTCCTGCTTACCAACACCTTCTTATTTGGTTTTCCACCGTGAGATTAGATCATGCAGGAAAACTTCACCAAATACTACTGTAAAAAGAGATGAACTCACACAAGATTTTGTTGGTCATTGAGAAAAAAAAAAAGAAGTGCCTTCTGTCAAACTACTGGAAATTAATTAACTTTGAATACTCAAATACATAAACATTTCTGCAAAAACACTTTGGGATGAAAAAATTATTTACTGTGCCCTCCAGGGAAATGTACCTTGTCAATCCCTTGTCACTAAATCACTTGCTAACAGTTATGGTGTGAGGTAAATCACTGTTTAACCCTGATGAGTTTAAAGGCCTTGAAGCCTAATGAATTCTCCCATTCATTCTGGAGGTTACATCTGCTCCCCAGCTCTCTTTTAACAACCTGGTGCTGAAAAGATGTGATGTAATTTTGCTGTTTACTAAACAGGTGTCAGTAATCCTACCCAGTGATGTCAGGCCACTTGCTTGGAACTCATTTTAACACAACTATCCGAGCTGGCGCTCTGGGATCATAAAAAGGCTCTTCCCTGGGGAGCTACATCCTCCCAGTGAATCCATCTCAGAGACAGTGAGGTGTGGTTAATGCCACCATGGACAGCAGGAAGAACCAGGAATATTTCACAAACTGATGAGGTTAGTTCTGCAAACCGCGTTAATCAGGTCACCTGCCCAGCTCTTGGTTTGCTCCATAGCAGGGCTCTGCTCACATGAGTGAGTGTCCCAGCAAGGGGCCCTGGGTGTTCCCTTCCCACTGAAAAACCCAGGACCACAGCCAGGGAGATGGTGCACTCCCGGAACAGAGCAAATGGGCTCAAGAGGTAACAGAAGAGGTCCTGGAGTGGCAGTGCTGCCCTGGTATCAGCTGTCCTAAATCTCCCTGGATAATTTCTGAGTTACCTCCCACATAACCCAAAGGCTGAGTGTGGCCCCCTGACCACCCTTTCAGCAAGGCTGACACAGAGCCCAGGGCTGGGCTGCTGCTCCTCTCCCATGGGCTCCAGTAGCCTCTCTAGGGAGCTGCAGGAATATCCCACATGGAGCCTTTGGGACCTCCCCATCTCCAACAGCCCAAGAAATAGGGTGGGCACAGCACTGATGCCCACTGTGTTACATCCCTGGGAGCACCTACCCAAAACTGCACTGGCCCCAGGCTGCTGGAGGGGCACTGCACATGGCCCAGGCAACACCCAGCTCTGCATGAAAGAAAGAATGTCTTGGGCAGTCAGGGTTGGACTCCAGGAATGTCTTAATTTCATTGAGAAATGGTATTTGGTGTTAACAACGTGGTATTTTAATTGTTTAATGCTCACTTACTCATGCAGCATTGGGCTGTCGGGGCTTTCCAAGGATTTTGGCTATGTAATACTGCTGCCTTGGCAGGAGGGGAATTTGAGGCAAAAAAAAAAAAAAAAAAAAAAGAAAGAACGCTGGATTTGGGTGAACAGTGATGCTTGGCCCCCATGCAACATGAGGTTCCTTAGCCCATCTAGCTTATTACCTCCATAAACTGAATAATCCTAATTAGGCTATCAAATATTTCTGGATTTAGACAGAAAATGTCTGGTTTAACTAAACAAAACCTTTCACAGAAAATGCAAAAAGTAGATTTTTACAGCACAAAAAGTTTTAACTGAAAGCTTTCCCATTTTAACCCCACACTGAAAGTATTCCAGGTTAGACTAAAAATGTTTAGTCTTTAATGACCATGTTAAATATTCCATGCAAAAAAAAAAAAGTGTTGCTTATTAAAATATCTGCAAAACAAGCTGTGTTCCTCACTGTTGGAAACACGTTCCTCTGACCATATAATTTTGGGCTCTAATTTAGCATTCATATGCCTGGAGTTTTAAAGGGAAATTGTTTATTTTCATCAGACCAGTAAAACAGCATCAAAACTCAATGCAGGCATTTGTGCAGATATAAAATCATCCTAATTTGCTCAGCTGAACTTGTAAATTAAAGGCAATGCAAAGGGACATTTGAGCTCAAGTCCAAGCAACCTTGCTACTCGTTATCAGACCTCCACGTGGATGGTCTTACTTGGCCCTAGGAAATGCTGGTGTTTGGTTTAAGAGACTCTCTAAAACTCATTACATTAAATCAGACACTTCAGACCTGAGGAGCTCATAAGCCTGGAAGTTTGTGTCCATTTTTTCCAGCTATACCGGCTGCATTTAACAAAACACATCACCAAAGTCACATCTTGCTGCAGAAAGTGAGCATTGACTTAATTTTGCTTTGTAGAACCAGCTTCCTGACAATCTTTTTTATCGTGGCAATGGATGTGAAACAGTAAATTTCAGTGTTTTGTTTGCTTAAATAGAACATTTTCTGCTCTGCACAAACTAATTTTCCAGGCCTGAGCCTACGTGTTTTTTAGATTTCTTCCCCTTTCAGCTTCTTTACTGGGTATTTAGCTCTTCCTTCCTTAATGGGAATTTAATAAGACCCAGCTGACAAGTGCTCAGTGAAGTGACCAAGCAGCACCTGAAGGAGATGGGATGTAAGATCCATATAAAATGCCTGAGTACCATCATTGTTATTAAAAGGATAACCAAATGAATTCATAATGATGGTACACTCATTTCAAAGTGTTTCCATAGCTGTTACACATCAGGAAAAATACAGAAGTTACCTCATTTTCTCCAATCCTAAATAACCTTATAAACTCACCAAAGAAATTAATTAGCCAATATTTCTTGAAAATTCATAACAAAGTTTCCATTTTTCCATCAGATAATTCCTTAGTGCATTCTGGTTTTTAACTTCCTTCGAGTCTGGATCATTTTGGTGTGTGAAAAGACATTTTGTGTTTCCATGGGTTATTTCCACAGGTTCAAATATCTTCTGTAATTGACATTTTCCTGCTTACAAAAGTTGTCAAACTTGAAAGTAGCAGTTGATTGATAAAACATGGGTTTTGTCTGTAACTTAACTTCATTGTTGGGGCTTACTGCTCAAGCTCTGAATAACTTCTCTCTTCAAAGTGACCTGCATTGAGGGTTTTTGGTCTGGGTTTTAGGGTTTTTTCTTAACCACCTCTGTTTTAAGCTACTGTTATAAAATAGAAAGCAGCAGCTGCTTTTCCCCTTTTCCTACAGGTAAATCTATCCAACAGTTTGCTTCCACTTTAGAATTACTACTCTCTAAATAAAGGAGTGTAACTTGACTTTTAAAATAAAGTCTTCCAAAGTCAACTTCATAATCATTCAGAAGCATTTATCCTTTCCAATCCTGACTATAAAGAAAAAAGGAAAAAAAGAAGAAAGCACTGAGGAGAGCACTGATATTTGCAGCATCACAGAGGACAGCAGCTACACAGGCCATAAAGCAGCACCACAGATGTTATTTAATATTTAAAAACTCCACAATGATGTTATTTAATATTAAAATCCCCCCACACAATAACTACAGAAGGAGCATTTCTTCTAGTGATGAGAAATGCATAAAAGCATGACCCAGAGCCGAGTAAGGTCTTTTTGTTGGCTTTAGTGGATTCTGGGCCTTGTTTGTAATAAAGACACAAACAAGCCAGTACAGTGCTGAAGTGACCAGTGCTGGCACAGATGGGGATGCCTTTGCCTCTGAACAAGTCATCACCAATACAACTCTTAGTGGTGGGCAAATTTTCACAATTTCCACCTGGATGTCACTGAACTATAACACAGACACTCAGCAGCACCATAAGGACACCTCACCATTCTCCTCTGTGGTGAGGTCACACCACCCTTCTGCTGACCGCAAGTTCTTCCTGCATGTCATAGAATCATAGAATGGTTTGGACCTTAGAGACAATCTGGCTCCAACCCCCTGCCATGGGCAGGGACACCTCCACTATCCCAGGTTGCTCAGAGCTCCATCCAGCCCAGCATTGAACACTTCCAGGGATGGGGCATCCACAGCTTCTCTGGGCAACCTCTGCCAGGGCCTCACCACGTTCAACATAAAGAATTCCTAATATCTAATCTAAACATACTCTCTTCCAGTTTGAAGCTGTTCCCCACCCTGTCCTGTCACTCCAGGCCCTTGTCAAAAATCTCCTTCCACCTCTCTTGTTGGCTGCTTCAGGTACTGCCATAAGGCTGTAAGCAGGTCATCCAAAGCCTTCTCTCTTCCAGGCTGAACAACCCCAACTCTCTCAGCCTTCCCTCATAGCACGGGTGGTCCATCCCACAATCAAGTAGCTGGCCCTCCTTTGGGCTTGGCTGCAACAAGTCCCTGTCCTTCCTGTGCTGGAGACCCCAGAGCTGGGTACAGCACTCAGTAGTGCAAGGCCCTGGTTTAATTCACTCGGGGCAGGACCTGGATGCAGGAAGTGAGGGACACAAGATTTGATAAAGCCACAGAGCATGAGGGAGCTGGAGAGGCCGAGCTCTGCCCAGGCACAGCTCTCCCACAGAGATCACCTCCAACCTCTCTGCTCTCTAACACAAGCCCCTGTGCTCGGAGATGGCTCATTGACACTGTGCCATTGCCAGTCTGGGCTTTAATTTGGCCCCACTGTAACCAGTGCAGTTTCAGAATTAGGCTCAATTGTCCTGGATAGCAATGGATTAAAGCAAGAGACAATTTTTTTTTTTTTTGGAGTCCCAGCCCAGACACAGTAGTTTCACATGCCTTTGGCACAAAACTGTTATTGCTTTCTGAAGCAGTTGTTGTTTCAGTGACATGACTTCCTGCAGGGGCGTTTTAATTATGGTTGGTGTATCACCTAACTTCGTTATGTATTGCTTTGAAGTTGTCCTTTGTATCTGACAGCAAGAGGATAGAAAACAAACATGACTGTTTATTCCCTTCCCCTTGCCTTGCATTGGCTTAGTGCAGCCTTTGCTTTGATTACACAAACACGGAGCAGATGGAAAAGGAGATCCCAAAGAAGAGGCCAAAGTGCATGTATCTTTGTGCTGGCAGGTGTTTTCTCTTAAGCTGCCCTTGTGAAGAGTCAAGCAGATATATAAACCCCACAAATGGCAGGTCAGGCCCTGAAGACACAAAATTGCTGAAAACTGTGTTAAATGACTACTTCCAGCAGAAAAAAAAAAAAATTAAAAAAATAAAACCACAGTTCCTGAACTGAGCACATCAGTGTTGTACTGGGAGATGCTTCACTATGGCAGAGAGGTGACACTTGCAAGCATTTTCATGTAATTGCATGAATTGATATCCCAGCCACTCACAAAGGAGAGGCAAGGAAAGCTTCCTGGTTGGACTGCCAAGGCAGGGAGGAAGTATTCCACGTTAGCCAGATGGCAGCAGAGTATGCACAACCTACAGTGGGCTGCCAGAGTACACCCCAGCCTCGGCCTCCTGCGTATTTCTAATGAATTTAGGTATCCAGGGCTGGGTGATGGCACTCAACTCACCATCTTCAAACACAATCCTCCTCCTCCACATCCACATATATATATGTGGATGTGTGCGTGTGCATATTTAATTCAATTTTTTTTTAAAAAAAAGCAATTCAGGAAAAAAGATGGTTCCTAAAAGCCCCTGTGCCAGCAACTACATAAAGCATTTCACACCATCTTCTGCAAAGCATGTGCCCAAAGAAGCCGCCAACTGGGATATTCACTTAGGTGGAACCCTCTTTCCTTATCTTGAGTGAATTTCAGCAGCTTCAAAGACAGACAGGAGAGATCTTGTAGGTTCATCAAAATCTTCCCCCTCCCTATCAAAGACACCAAGAGAAGGCACCACAAGAACAGCTTCTAACACAGTCAATTATTATTAATGGTTTCTTCATTAACAGGACAACTTCATTCCCATTCTGCCTCTCCCATGGAGGACAGATGTTCTCATCTTTCAAAAGGAATCTGAGCAAGCCATGTGGAGATTTCACCATTTGTGGCTTGGGAAAGTGGAGATGAAAGACTTCTGAGACCTTTAACTTGGGTTTGTTTTCTACTCTGGGATGATTATGACATTACTCACCACATGTATCATCTTCCAGCCCCAGGAGACCATCCTGGGGAGACCCAGTAAGCTACAGAAATCACTTCTTATTTTAGGACTTTTGGTTTCCCTGCAGTTTCCACCACCACAGCCAGAGATCCCAACCTGAGAGTTTGGAAGGTGGATATTTAAGGTGATATGTACACTGAAATTTCAAAGAAGGGTCACAATGCTGCTTCAGGGCTACGTGCAGTCAGAGAGTCTCTGTTTCTATAACAAACTGGTTTTGAAGGGGGTTTTTTGGTTTTGTTTTTTTTGCCTTGAATGTTACACCATGTTAAGGAAATACCTTAAAATGAAGGTGCACCTACACCACTTCTGCAAGAGCTCGGTGATTGGAACTCTCTGCTCATGGGAAACAGAAGTCCAAACACACAGAAAAATCTTCCAGCCAGCTCTCCACTCCCCTTTCCCAACCGCACACACCTGGTGTTTAACATACACAGAGGAGTCTCTCACCTTCTCCCACAACCCAAAGTCTGGACTTGAGCAGTAAAGCTGAGCAGGACACAAACCTGGCACATCCTCTACTTGCTGGTCCCTCTCTTTCTTTATTATTTGCTGAGGCGTCTTTTCAGGTTCAAAGCCTTTCCATGGTGCCCCAGTGAATAAACCTCATTAAAGAGGAAGAGAAGAGTCAACTCCTGATGCTGAAACCCCTCAGCTCACACGCCACAGTCACACCAGCTGCCCACGCTCACAGCCACAACATGAAAAACCATCCCAAAATCCTATTGCTTCAGAATCTTTGAACCGAGACAGATGTCCAGGGATGAAAGGGGAAGTGAAGCTGCCGAGCTCCTTCCCTGCCATGACAGAAGCATACACACAAGTCGACTACTTCCTATGGCCAGCCCCACCCTCTGAAATTCTGAGAAAAAAGGGAAAAAAAAGCTCAGCTAATGAGAATTGCAGCACCGTTCACACCACAGTAGTTTAGGTTGTATTCATTATAAATCCCCTTTTCAAGGTTTCTGTCACTCCGCCATAAAAATCATTCTGGGTTGAAATTTAGCATCCAAGCTTTCTGCCCAAGGACAATATTTTTGACAGAATTTGGAAACAATTGGTTTGGCAAAGCGCAGCTGGAGTTTTAAACAGTGCAAAAAAGAATAGTGGTTAGTGGTGTCAGATATTATTATTTTATGCTCTCATAACTTAAAAACAACTAATTTAGGTTCTGTGGTTGTTATTACTCCATAATTTCCTCTGAAATAGTTGGCCCATTCCTAATAACAAGCTCCTGCAAACTGCTAGCACTTCTCTAAATAGAGAAATAGTAATATTCCTGGGCCAAATCTAGGGCTGCCATAAATTAGCTTAGTGTCACTGCTGCCCATTTACATCAGCTGAGGGCTTGGCCCCCAGGTGTTAAGCAAAACTCATTTTTGGTGTGGGCATGTGTCTGGTTGGTTCCAGCTGGGCAGCTCCCAGGAATTCAGAAAGCTGATGGTTAGGTAATGTCTTCAGGGCCCGACAGAAGGGATGGTGCTCTCATCAAAGGCTGTTGCTAAACACGGCTTGACTTCATGCGCTGCAATCAGCGCCTCCACCTAGAATAGGCAAGGATTTCTTGGGAAGCACGGTCACACCGGGAAGCCACGCCGGCCATCTCCAAGCCCAAGCTGAAGCCAGGCTCCCTCACTGCAGTGAATCACTCATGTTTAGCTTCTATTTGCCTCTGAAGAACCTGGTGTTTACTCCTCCTGAGTACGTCTCACACAGGACCGTGCATTTTGGAGGCCGCTGCTTCCCAAGGCACAGGAACCCAGGGGTGGTACTGGTCAGAAGGTGGTTCTGCAGTGCCTTGGCAAGCCGGGTACTTGCTTTTGAACTTAGGCAGCACCAGGGTTTTTTGAGTGGCCTATAGAATGCTACAAGTGGGATTTGGATATTTTCAGAGAGGCCCACCACAATAACCATCTGTGCACTCCTCCTTGAACCCATATAAACAATATTTTCTTACTGAAAAATAGCACTCGGATAAATAAGTACTTCTAAAAGATACTTTTGTTTTATCAAAGTTTCTCATTCACACATCTCACCAAGGTATTTGGATTGGAATCTGCAGGTCTTTTGTATATACACCAGAGAAAAAGTGGTTTTCTTTCTAGTTGGGGTAATTTGTTAGTTAACCTGATAAAATTTATCTAGGCCTGAACCCTTGAAATTCAGCTATTCCTTCTGTATTTCTCTCAAGTTTAATATCTACATTTAAAATAAGCATTGCTCAGAGGAATGGAGTCAAAGAGCAGCGACAGTAAAAATTAGCCAAGTACCAGGTACAGGACACTCGGGTCCTTATCTAAAATTCACACTACTTATGTAATTTAATCCTGGTCTACAATTCCCTGTCCTGCCAGATCCCCTTTGACAATCCATAGCTATGTACATAGTGATGGGATGCTGAAGTTGGCATGTTCAGCATGAAAAACAACAGCCAGAGATGAGCTGACTCCTCATGTCAGTATGAGAATTTTTAGGTGATCCCACACCTATCAATTCCTCTGTGTCCACAGCCTCCTGAACTCAAAATGGCACAAGTTTACAAAGCAACTTTCCACTTAAAGGTTGCTCATTTAGATACAAAAGAGCCCAATTACATGATTAAACAGTGTAATTTTTCTCCTGATCTTTGACAAGGCCCTTGAGCAGGTCGGAGATGGCTCCTGGGCAGCTGGAACTTCTGTCCACAGAGGGACGAAAGGAGCGGGGCAGAGGTATTAAAACGCCCATCACCAGTGCAGCAGGGACCAGTGCTGGTCACCAGAGACAAACCTACTCACCTGACAAGACTAGTAAATTGCACAGTGTCAGATGTCAAGAGACCTTCCCAAACACTGTTTGGAAAGTCCAGGGACTGTTTATGTTGGGGTGGGGGGAAAAGTATTCATTTCCCCTTGCAATGGGTTAAGCAGCTCTTACCCCTAAGATAAGCTACTTGTGCTAAAATGTCAACAACTGATCTAATTTATTTTAGATATGGAGCAAAAGTGGCCTCTGCTATTCAAGTTTCGGTGGACAGCTTAGGGGAGGATAAAAACCTGAAGAAAAGGGATCCCTTTTCACAAAAAGGCACTATACCATCCTGTCAGTCGATGAGGTTTTTCTGCTTGAGCTACTCCATCTTCCTAAATTATACCAAAGAAGTCCTCTCGGTTTTGAAAGTAACAATCTGAAAGCAGCGTAGAAAGCAAGCCCTTCCTGAGAACTGGTTAAAAATTCAGTGATAAAAATAGCAGCTTTCTGCTTTGACACAGCAGCTATAGCTTGTTCCTGTCAAGGTGGTTTTAAAATAGTATTTCGGGTCACAGCCAGAGAAAGCCCCTCTCAGCTACCATTTCAGAACTCTGCCTGGCTTCTTCCTAATCCCTGTAGCAACAAGAGCAGGCTCCTAAAAATACCCAGGAAAAAATACAGGAGCTCAATCAATCCATTACTTTCAGAATAATATTTGTAGATTCCCCATTTCCCTCTGCGATACCATCACATTTCATCATGAAAGTCAGGTTAAGGTTTTACTTGGCATCTGCACCTCTTGTGGTGAAGGGAATAGAAATTTTGGGCTTCCAACAGCTGTGGAGAAGGGCCTTGAATATTACATCATTTATCAGTAGTGTTTCCAGAAAAAAGGAAACATTCCATGAAAAGATAATTTACTTGTTTTAATAATGTAAGCAGGAATTAAAGTGGAGAAATCCCTTCTGGCAGGATTTTTGACAGTTACCTTCATTTTCAGCCTTGCTGACTGCACATGTCTACTTTGAAAATGAATACAGTTTCCACTTCAAAAGGAAAAAAAAACAGGAAAAGAGTGCGAGAGGGAGCCTGTGATGTAAAACTCATTGACTACAATATTTTCTGGGAAGCTTACCTGCTCTAAAGTCCTCATAGACAGGCACCTTAGAGAATATTAGGGAAATGTTTAAGCACATTCAGTAGGAGCACATGTCAGGGTTTGGCTTCAAATAAAACGTGCATTTAGGCAAAGAAAAGTGATAGATCCAAAACTGTACAGAATAGGTACACACTAATGACTTTTTCCTAGTCAGAAGAGTCAGAAATAGCTCAGGAGAAGAGGAAATGGTAACTTGTCAGTTCCCATGTTATCACTACTGCAGCTGTCAGTGGCAGGACCCAGTTTTCTCTGCTCCCATGAGATCCCTTCTGTGCCAGGCACTGTGTGAACACAGAAATCCAGAGGCAAAGAGCCAGCACTTTCCTGCACGTGCAGTCAAAAGGCATTTTTGGATGGCAGGTCCCTTCTTGCACCAGGAGAACCAAAGGCCAGGGAGGCCAAACCTCATTCTCTGGCCTAATGAGGGCCTAGCTAAATATTGCAGGGAAAATGTCCACAAGAGAGCAGGATAAAACAGACTCCAGGCTGGATATAACTGCACTCAGCACAAGTCACCTGGTGATTCCTGTAGAAGGGACAATGAAGCAGGTCCCACTTGGGACTAACCCTTTGTGGATGCTCCTGCCCACCTGAGTCTTCAACTCTTTTGGTAGAGTGAAAACTTAGGGCCTGATCTCTCAACTGTTTTCCAATTTCCATTAAATCCAAGGTGCTTATATGGTTTAAAATTTACGATTCGGCAATTTCCAACATTGCTTAGAATGAGAGATTTCCATACATTAATTCCACTCACATAAACTTGTTCATGAATGCAGTTCAAAAAGAGAAAAAAATATCTGCAAGTCATACTGAAACCAACATACCCTACTGCAGAAAAGGTGGCTGGGGTAGAAAGCCTGTCATGTAACACAGCCCCAGTTAAATAAAACTATGATGTTTGCACAGTGTTTTTAAAATCCAAGTATTTTTTTGCAGACCTGCATGTTAACTCAGTCACTCAGGGTAAGCTGGTGCAAACTTATCCCTGAAGCTATAATAAGGTATTAATTTTTGCCAGAATGAAGATTCAAAAATCCTTGCTTGGCCACTGAGGGATGAGATTGCCTTACGAACGGCAAACTTGAAATAAGATAGATTTATGTTTTGCTGGTCTCTCCAGCATGTGTTTTCAAACCTTTCTGTGCAACCACAAGGAACAGAACCCCAAATATAGAAGCACCATCAGACAGATCTATTTATCAGGATCCTGTACTGATTTTTTCAGACACAGAGCTTGGCTTCCTACCCAAGGCACTGCCAAGCTCTAAAACAAGTTTCTGACAGCTCCTCAGAGGTGGTGGAGAAGAGAGGGCATTTCTGACCCCAGCCCAGCAAGGCTGTGCTACCTCAAAGCCACGTGGGTCCAAATGGGGAACAAGAGCTGCCCTGGGAGAGAGAAGACAGGGAGCAGGGAGATCAAGGCACGGGGATCTCACCAAGCACACAGTTTCCAGGCAAGCTGGGAAGCTGTACTGGACTATTTTAATCCCCTCTTAAAGTGGAGGCTGCAAAATATAAGATACTTTAACATAGACAACTGATGTAACACAGGACTGGAGCCCCTGGGTTCACTTTGAGCACCAGATATTGAGCACAGAACACACCAGACATGTCACAGCCTGAGGAGCCACAGGCAGGAGGTGGACACTTCCATAGGCGTGTGTCTGGAGTCCAGGTCTCTGCCCCAGCCACAGGGCTAAAGGGATAAAGACTTTTTCCCCAGTCTGGCTGGCTCTCCCTGTTTGAGCAGCCTCATCCAGCTCCCCAGTGAGACCCCAAAGCCCCAGCACAGCCAGCAGCAGCAGCAGCACTGCTCCCCTCCCTTTGTAGGGTGGCTGGAATGGAAACCCCACAGGCTCTTCCCCATGGCTTTGGATGAGGAAGGGTGACCAGCCCTAAGCAGTTTAACAAATGCACAATCCCCTGCACAGAAGCCCTTTATGTGAAATCAGTGAACCACTGGCTGTTTCAAATCTCAAACAAAATACAGGAGAGTTTTGATTGTGGTTTAGAAAGAAAACTGGAAGGAACGTGTTGGAAGGGGAGCAGATCTCACCCAACGAGATCCATGTGAGTGCTGGGATTAACACACTGCTGGCGATTCCTCCCGAATACTGACAGCTTTGTCACACAGCTTCCAGCAAACCCAGGAAGATTTGCAGTTTCACTGCATGATTTTAAACCTTAGGAACTCCTTGTGCATTTTAAAAAAAAAATAAAAGGTCAGTGTGAAGTGACCTATGTGACATGGCTTCAGTGTCCAATGCTAGGACCACAGGGAACAGCATGAGGAAAAGGATAGGTTTGTGGGATGCTCAGCAGCATCTCCAGACAGCAATGTGGATTTAGAAGCTACTTGAAGAACTTCTTCCAGCTCTTTTTATCCACTCCCATTTTCCCCTATATGAATGATTTTGAGCAAATCACAGCCTCCACTCTCCTCCCCTTTCTGAAGGGCTGGGATCCAGCTGGAAGCTGGTCCACTGGGAAATAAAATGAGGAAAGGAGTACGCTGGCAGCACGATCCCTTGGCAGCTGGCGCTGGAGACAACATTCCCCTCTAATTCACAGCATCACAGAGTTCAGATTTCAAGGGAACGGCTGCCTCAGTTCCTGCCAAGGCACCTTGCAATGGCACAGCGGTGCCCTACCAGGATGCGCCAGCGGCCAAATCCTCCACAGGGCTTTGATGGACCTCAGCTGACAAAGGAATGGCTTTACACTGCTGTGCAAAGCCTCCTCAGATAACTGCTATCTGCAACATAAACCACCATCAGCTAACAAGGACTAGCTGTTCCCAGCACAGCTGAGATTTTACTTGAGGTATTTACACTGCTCTTTGCCATAGATAAGGAATTATGATAAGAATTCAAGAGATTGTGTTAAAGAAAAAAAAGAAAAAGAAAAAAAGCAAAAGCACCCAACCAGGCAGATTACAAACCCAAGAGATTTCTCAGGGAGGAACTGAGAAAAAAGTTTGGGTGTCCTAAAAGCAAGGGCTGGGACTTTGAGTCTGGGTTGTCTCCCTTCCAATTGCTTGTGAGACTCCAGACAATCCATTTAACTCTGGACCATTGAATCTCACAGTTCTGTGAGAACTGAGGTGACTGGAAATTAGAGAACAGTAATAGAAGAAATACTTTTATAATCACAAAGCCTCATTCTATTGATACAAGGCCATTTTACAGAAGGAATTTCAAACTGATATCCTTCTTCTGATACCCAGGATAGGTTCTGGGATAATCCACTGCAGACAACCCTGCAGGGCTGAGGGTTTTGGGTTCCTATCAGGGGAATTGTGAGGACACCAGGTTTCCTCAATCTTGCACCTCCAAGAGCATCCTCCCTATACACACAGAGCCCTGAAGGTGGCAATCCCTGCCCCATCAACCTCCCTGCTGGAAGACTCCCAGGGATACCAGAAAGACAGGATATTTAGGGTCACCTCACAGTTTTGCAAAACTGAACATAGAAAAGTGGTCACTTCCATGGAGGCATTTAGGAGATCCTGAGGATCTATTCCTTCTAAAAAAAACCCAAATAAAAATGCCCCAAGCCTAAGCAGTCCCTTCACTACAAGTGGTTGGCACGACTTGACTTTTGCAAAAGGTGCAGAAGACTTCTTGCCCAGTATATTTTGAAAATACTATTTTAATCTCGAATCAGAATGAAAACTTAAGAAAAATATTAAAACAAGGCAGCATTTCAAGTGGAACAGAGACTCCAAACTCAACCAGCTGCAGCCAGGCCTGAATGGAACCCTGGGGCAGAGCTCTCCCCATCCCTCCTGGCTGGGGTCCATAACTACTGTGGGGAGCCATCTGCTCCATGCAAAGGTGTGCAGCACATTCTGCTCTCCTCTGCTTCCTCCTTACACAGCAAAAAAGTAATTTAGCTCCCAAGTGCTTGTCTGATCTTGGGAAGGTGCTAATTTTAATATTATTTCTCTTCTTTGCAGGTCTTTGCACCTCTGCTTTCATGGTGGAGATAGCATCAGCTCCACCAATCCCTTGTGACACATACGGGGATAACACGTGCTTCCTGCCCTTCTGTTTTTGTGAGAGACATCTGGACACTGCCTGGCACGAGGGGGATCTCGCTTTTGGTTGGAGCATCTGTGAGCAGCTCTTGCAGCGATCGCGTGACATCGCTCAGACAGAGATGATGTTGACTTTGCAGAGTGTTCCCACCCCAAAGTTGCATCTTGATTTTGGGAAGATTTTAACATCACCCAGGGCTAAACCACCCAGTGTGGTATCAAAAGGCTCGCTTTGGACTTGAAGGAGACTGCGATTTCAAGCCCTGCCTCTCTGATCCAAGCACTTCACAGTGAACAGTAGCAAAGCAAACACTCCTGTTTTTACTGCTAGTGCAAAGAAAACTCCACTTTTCAGGGGTTTATGCATTGAGCACAGCAGATCATATTTCTGTGACTCCACCCCACCTTTTTCCCCCCCTTTTCTTTTTCACAATGACATTGGCATTTCTTTGGAGGATATTTAATTGCAGAAGGGTTCAACAGACGCTCCCCACTCAGAGCCCTGTTTGCAAGTGTCAACCCCAGCTTGGAGTTCAACCCTCAGTCAGCAGAGCAGTAAAGCTGGCAGGCTTAAGTACTACAGGAATGCTAACATGGCAGATCTGAGAGAGTTAATTTGGCCAGAATGCACTCTAGTAATGTTTATGTTTTAGATAAAGTGCCTACAATGTTGCAGCTTGCCCTTCTGACCCCATTTCCTCATTCGTGTGCAGCTCAGAGAAAGTGATACTTAATTCCAAATCTTTGCTTTTATTAGCTCCCAGAGAGGGATAGGATTTCATCCCAGCCTTATCTCTGTTATAAACATCCTGTTACCATTCATATCAAGGGGATATCTTTGGGAAAATGATTAAATACTTTTCTCCAGACACAAATAGCATCCCCCGATTGATTCCGCACAGTTCGGGGTGATTTTGCACGTGCGTGTGGTGTCAAACAGCACGAGCCTCAGTGTTCCAAAAGGGTGGAAATTTTACATGCAAGTGTGAAAACTCGAGGGGCTCTTCTACGAAATCCTGATATCTGTGCATTTAAGAGCTCAGACCTCAGTGCTGTATCTAGACCCAGCTTAACCAGAGAGGTTGAATTCTTCACTCTACCTTTTGCTCAGTCTGCTGCAAACCACCTCTGATTACATAAGTCACGAGCAAGCATGACATAAGTGCTGGTGCTTTTCCAACTGGTTTCAGGATTGAATCAACTTGGACACATTCCTGCAGTAGCATTAACAATATTTACTGTGTATTTCTAAGGTAATTTTCAATTAAGCAAACAAAATGATGAAGCACTGTGTACTCAAGGCAGCTGACTCCTGAAAAGCCCCTTCCTCCCACCCCACAGATGACAACCACATATCACTGCTCTAAAGCAGCAGCTCTTCAGACAAGGCACATTCCCAAACTTGAAGCCCACAAAAGGGACTGAAAGAACAAGTCTCCCCAGGCTGTCCAGCAATACACGTAGGTGGTACTTCTAGAACCTCTGGTCTGTGCATCTCAAAGGACTCACAAAAGAAAGCCTTCACCACAGAATCACAGAATGGCCTGGGTGGGAAGCGACTTTAAAGCTCCTCTCATTCCAACCTCCTTGCCATGGGTAGAGACACCTTCCCCTATTCCAGGGTGCTCAGAGGTCCATCCAGCCCGGCCTTGAATGTTTCCAGGGATAGGGCAGCCACAACTTCTCCAGGCAATCTGTTCCAGTGCTTCAGCACCCTCACAGCCAAGAATTTCTTCCCAATATCCAATGTAACCCTACTTCCTGTCAGTTTTAAGCCATTCCCCTTCATCCTGTCACCACACGCCCTCATCAATAGTGCTGGGGAGGCTGAGAGTTAGAGGGAGACTCTCTGGATGTGCCTGCACAGAGTCTGTAAAAGATAAAGGGCCTGGTAACATACTGCACTTAGCACATGGCGAAGTTGGATGCTTTGGCAGTGCAAGGATGGGGTTTCCTCACGTCACAGCTGCATTTCCCGTGCACAGTTCACAGAGATGGACACGGAGAGGAGGAGGTGTGATGGGACAAGCCCGTGTGCAGAAGGCTCTCTCTGCTGTGGCTGGACCCAGTGCTGACACACCAACTCCTTGTGACATCTTGCCAGTTTCTTGTCTAGCTCTACACTCACCCTCCACTTTATGCAAGAGGGCTGGGCCAAGACCATAAAACCCCATATGTCCAACATTAAACCCTTGAATTCAGTCATTCAGAAACACATTTTCAGTGTCACAAAGAGCGGGTAGGAAGCCAGTTCTCCATGACTTTCCACCAGAGCCGAGTGCCAAATGATGCTCTTTTTGACCTAGAAAATAGATATCCTGCTCAACTAAACCCCTGGATTTCCAAACATGCTCAGCAGGCAGCACTGCTCCTCGATCAGGAGCCATGGTTCAGCTCCACATTCCCCAGCATGCATCTGCAAACACTTCCATATGGCAGACAGTGCCTGGAGCTGGGGCTCACCCCGGCTCCCCACCAAAATACATCCAAATTCTGAAAACAAACGTAAACCTGGGTCTATACGACTTTTACAGGGTAAACTGAGTATTAACACGTACATGGAATTTGGGGTAAAAGAGCAAAAAATGCTTCCAATAGCTGGAATATCATTGGTTGGAAAATCACAATTATTTTATGTGGAAGTTCAAAAGACATTTTTTTAATGTACATGGATAAAAGGAGACACATCTCATTTTGCAATTATTTTTTAACAAGTTAGTGAAGACACAAAGAAAAGAACCCCAACAACAAAACATTTTTTCATGTTCCATAATTAGCTTCTAATTCCTTTTAGCTTTGGAGGTTTGACTAAACCGAGTAATTTGGTAATTTAATGGAAACAAAATCCCAAAGTGAAAAATTTAAACAAAAACTGAATTTTACATGGAAAGTTAGTTCCTGCTTCTTTCTTTCTTTTCTGTCCAAGATTGAAAGATACGAACTAAAACTGAACATTTTTCAGAATTTCTCTCTCTCCTCTTGCTGGAGGCTGTAATAAATCAAGCAGACTTCCAATCTAATCTTTTGATTTTTAACAGCCTTTGTACCTAATTAAATAAGATGTCCTCCAGGGGACAAGAAGAGGGAACAGCCCCTCTGTTCTCCATCCTTTTCAGCCTTTCCTTCTCGGAGAAGCAGAACGAGATGCCTTGTGCAACAGGGGATGATCGTGACCAGGGGAAAGTCTTTTTGCACACCTTGACACATCACCCCATTGCCTGCTCAGGCCCGGCTCAGATGGGCAGGAGCACTATGGGGCCACAGCAGCACCAGCTCATCCCACAGCTCCCAGCACTGCACATCCCAGTTTCCTGTACCACCTGGAAAGGGTCATTCTCAAGCAACCAAAAAAAAAACCAAACCATTCATGGCTTGTACCTAAGGAACCTTTCCTAAGAAGAGCCTCCACATGGGCACAAATAACAATGAAAACAGAGCCCTTTGGGACACCACCAACAGATTCAGTCCCCTCAGGAGGAAGAGAGACAAAGTGGGTTCAGGAAGGTAGAAACTGGCTCAGAGGGGTGCAGAGAGCACCCCTTTATCTCCCCACCAACCACTCTTCCTGTCCCCAAGCAGGGTTAAGCTCCCCCAGCAAACACCACTCATTTCCCTACTTGGCCCTCAGCCAGAAGATTTTGCCTTCCAGTCATGTGAACTTTTCAATTTGAGATTCTTACAAGCCGAGCTTACATGAAACTGTTTCCTGAAACAAACTGTTCCCATTCCCCCTCCACCCCACCATTCCTGCTAGAGCAAAGCCAAGCCCATTTATTGATCAGCCAACAATAAAGAAAGGCCCAGAAAGTCTGATGCACCCTTTAAAAGCTGTGGAGACATGGTCTCCTATCAGGTTTGCTCAGTTTAACTACACTCCCTCAAACATTACATCCCTTAATGTGTATTTAAACAGGTCTTAACCTCTTGGGTACATTTTCTAATGACCTTTATTTTAACCCAGAGCATTCATTCACTGGTGCAAATGAGATGCTGTGAGCCATGTGTGAGTCATGAGTTTTGCTGAAGTGAGAACTTGATCACTGATTCCAATGAAAACCAGATCAGATCCTATATCTTTATTTCCAAAATCCAGCCTGCCTGCTGTTTTTACCATGGCTGGATATAAGAAATATGACATTACATAGCAGGATGTTGGGCAGAAGAAAATTAGACACGAAATTATTTATTTCACTCGGTCCCAGGACACCCATTAAGTAAGCAGAAAGCTTTTTTGAAGAAAGGTGAATGGGCAGTGGAAGAGGAGAAGTGTTGATGGTTGTTGCTAGATACAGCACATCAGGGGGCCTGACTTATGGGATGAAGAGTCAACATTAGATCCAGACATTGTGTGTGTCATCCCTGCCTGCAGCACAAGGAGCAGCTCTGCCATGACAGCAGGAGAGAAAAGAGCCAGGAGAATGTGAGGTCAGAGAGTAAAGTAATACAAATCTGGTTATGTCACAGGCGGATGGTAGAACTTCACCTGGAATAACATGTGAACATCTGCTCGTTCTTTGCTTAAGATGAAGCGTATCAAAAGGAATTAAAGGCATGGAGGGGTACAAAGAAAGTGAAAGCTAGAAGAACGTATTCAAAAGACTAGATAATGTTAAAAAAAAAGTCGTTAGAAAAGTCCCTATCACCTCTGCTAAAAACAATACTTTCCTAGGAACGACTGTTTCTCACTTTTATATTACTTTTTGAGAAAAGAAAACCTGTATCCTAGAAAAGGACAGAGAAACTTTTGCTGAACTTTTCAATCAGAACAGAAGCCTGACTTTCTCAGTCCAAGCCAGGTCTCCAAAGCAGTTTCTAGGTGCATTTTCTAGGCATATATTTCATTTTCATGAATTTAAACATGCATTTAAGCCTGGGCTTTTCCAGGACTTGGTGACTAAATCTCCTCAGTCTCACCGAGAGAGCTGAGCCGAGCCCTGCATTGGCCATGTGTCTCAAGGAGCCCACAGCCAGCCCATGGGAAGCATCATGTCCCAGGATCTGGGAAGAGGGAATGCACGGTTAGGCTGGGCTTAGGCAATCCTGGGAGCCAGTGGAATGCAGGTCCTGCATTCCTATCAAACCCTTTGCTAAACTGAGAACTTAAGTGTGCTCCAGGGTACAAATGTGGTAGCTCTGGGACAGGAACAGCCACGATGAAAAGTGCCCGAGTGTAGCAGAGAGGATTTGGGGACCTGCAGGGTCATTTGCACTGCCTTGGAGTCAGCTTTGGCCAGCTGCTGCAAGGTCTGACGTACTCAAACGACAAAGGATTGCTGGTGGTCACCCTGACCTTTCCAGAGAGCCTCAGCCCAGCTTTCTCCACAGCAAATTGCCCTCCTTCCATGGTAATGGTGATTCTAATCAGGAATACACAAAGGTTTCCAAACACAGAGCTTACACCCGCTTTTTAAAAAAAAACAAACACCTTTTTCCAGTTTAATATTCGGTCTCTGCTCCACCTCTTCCCTATATTTTCTCAATTAGAACGTTTTGGTGTTCAAGGAGCTGTCAGCCTGGGTTGGAAATGCTGAGACCTGACATTTCTAGATTAAATGTCAACCAGATGTTTGCGTACTTCCCTCATGAGCCCTTCAAGAAGCTTCAATTTGGTATTGTGTTTCATTATTAGGGAAAACCCAAGTTCATACCTTCAGTTGGAGCTGAAAGGGATTGAAAACCTTGGGGGAAGAGAAAAGGGAGAAGCAATGACAGGTACCTGAGCAATAGGAAATATTAAGCCAAACTGCAACACACAATAACTAGTGTCCATCTTTTCTTTTTTTCTAATGTATTTGAAGCCTGACTGAAATAAATTGGTTTTGATTCCAGGGACTATTCTTATATAATACTAACATTTTCCCTCAAACACTGAAGGAAGGGAAATGTGGAATGGGACGTTGCCCTTCCCTTAATCCTCTCAGTCTCAGTGCCAGAGGTGGCACTGCTTCTGACAATGGAGAGCAGGATCCAGGGGAAAAGCTGTAAGGAGATTTATCCATGAAAAGAGAAGAGACAAGGAAGCATTACTGGAGCTGGAACTGTCTCTAAAGCCCCTACCTGAGATGCAGAAGGACACTCTGGGTTTCTTCTGCTCTCTCATTTCTTTGTGCAGCTTTGCCAGAGAGAAGCCTCAGCTCCTGCTACCTAAAATGGGATTTATAGGAAGATTTTTTTGTGTTTGTTGTGTCTTGTATGGTCTTCACAGCCAGGGACTCATCCTTACTATGCTTCTCACATGTACTGCAACAGGGCCTCAGGCTGAGATGGAAGCTCTAGGTGCCAATGTAGTCAATAAATAAGGACATAAATAATACAGTTACAACATGTGGCTGAGAACTGGCTCTCATCCCAGAAATTCAGAGTGAACTTTCCTGGTTTCATTGGTTTAGTTTGATTCTAGTTTCTCAGACAAAGTAACAATTTTTTAAACTGCATTTATTAAAGAAATCAACAGGGAGACCTGGAAAATGACCCTACAAAATGGGCCTCATGAACATCTCCAAGAGGCAAGGAAAGAGGCAGCTAAGGGCTGTTCATGCAGCAGGCAGGATCAACACCCCCTCCCAAGCCAGATCCCTCACTTACAGCTGCATCCAAATTCCAGAATCCACATTTTTTGGATCAAGCATATCTATAGAAAGAAAGGCATTAACACACGTACACACCCTGCTGGAGTTAAGGTTTGTGGTAAAGGCCAAATTCTTCTTCTCTACATAGAACAAGCTCCAAAAGATGCTGTTAGAAGCAAGACCCCAGAAAAATCCCCACCGGAGCAAACATTCTGCGAGAAGCAAACACCTCCATAGCCTCTCAATCCATCATCCATGAGCACGGTGTGAGCCGTGCTGATCGGCTGAGAGCTGGTTCCTAACCCACGAATGCACAGGCAAGAATTCCACCGAATTTCATTACTGAGAACAAGGAACAATTCCACAAGACTCGGCAAATGGCTTTCAGAATGTGGCACAGTGGGACCATGACGAGAGCCTGACCTTGCACACTCGCGCACCGGGAGGCTGGGAAATAAATTGGGTGAAACCCTGGCTGTGATTGGATGAAATCATTGACTTCAGGCACGGCCGGGATTTCACCCATTATATTTTTGAATGTCAGGGCAGCAACCGAGTACCAGATCTCATTCCAGCCTCCCAGGTCTGTGTGGAGCCACTTGTCAAGGTTCAGTGACCACTCCAGAGCAGCAATCCATTCCCTAGCAGGCTCACAAGATTCTGGTTAGCCCAGGGGAGGTGAGCAGGTTGGAGGACTCTCTATAAATGTGTCACCCAAAATGGAGCAGACAGAGAAATCTGATAACTTAGAGCAACTCCTGTGTTACTCTGCATGGTGGGGAGCAGCAGGGACACTGCTGAAGGCTTTTGAAAACAAAAATACTTCATCACTGCAAGTGCTGGGTGACTCATTGTGCTGTGTGAAGTCTCTTTTGACAACACAATGGCATCTGAAGAGAACAGACAGATGAGATGCTCAGCACAAAGATATACTGAAGGGAATAACAAAGGGAAATGAAACCCAGGCAATCAATCCATCCACACTGTTACAGAACAATCCAATGGTACTGTCTTTGCAAGAATCCAAAGACTGGGAAAGTGCTAAAGTCAGTCCATAACCCTCTGACAAAAATGCACAGGTTTATCCACGTCCTGCTGATGTGAATGAAGGCAATTTCAGTGCCACAGAGCATGTATGTTTTAATGCATTGGTTTGCCACTCATTTAAAGCTAAAACACTTCCTAGGAAGTAAGATTCTCTAAGTCATACACTTATTCACTGCTGAAGACATGTTGGGAAGCATCTACTTAGAACTACTTTTAGGTGACAGTTGTTCTCTGGGAAAAGTTGCTAACGGATCCGCTGGAGAGCAGCAGATAGAAAACACAGAGTGTGGGTTTGCTAACAAGATACAGGAAAAAAGTAAACCAAGAGTACCATTTTCTCCAGTCAAGCCAGTTCAGAAGCTGGCCATGTCACCTACAGAATAAATAATTTTGTCTTTATGATCCTATTCAAGGATTTGAAGTGAGAATTTAATGTTTGGTCCAGCTCTAACAGGAAAAGTATTGCCAGAGAGTAGATAAAATCCAGCATCTAAACTGCAAACCATACCTCTCATAGTTCACATCCCTGGAGTGAAGAATATTAAACATATCCCCAGCAAGTTTTCCTCATTCCTAAATATGAAAATTTAACACCTACCAACTTCTTAGACAAGACAACAGCAAGCCTTGAATGAGCCATGACCTGGTCTCTCATTGAAGAACCCAGACTTTGCTCCAAGAAAATAAATTGTTTCTAGTTACCAAAAATCACAGCTACTTAAATAGCACCAACTGCTCAACCACAGATGAATCTTCACTACTTGGTGCATACTTGAGCAGGGATATGCTGCCTGACTTTGTTTACAAATAATTAAAAGCCCCACCTGTAAAATCTGCCTTGGTGAATTTACATTGCTCGAATGGTTTTCTCCAAACCCAACTTCTTTTGTAGTGTTGAGGCCTGAAGTAAAAAAAGTTCTGCCTGTTTACAATCAACAACTCCCAAGACCTTATACAATATACAATCACCTTAGTCCAACACACACACAGGCAAGAACACGCAGAATCAGAGTTCATCTTGCAAGGTGGGAGATGCTGGAATGCTAAGAGATACAACCAGAAAGCACATTCCAGCGTGTTAAAATTATTCCTGAACACTGGAATGATCCTGTGCTCCTCAGACCTACAAGTAAATATTGGAGGAAAGGATGGTTGTTGAATTGAACCAGTAACAACTTGGCCCTCTTAGACCCAGGAAAAGCAATGGTGAGAAACACATCACAGTTCCCTCTACCCCGAGGTGGATTCTTCTCAGTGGTGCCTGCTAGAAGCATTCCATGTTTATCAATCTCCCTCCTGAGCTTCTCATATAAAAACAACAAACAACCCACAAAACCCCAACGCAGGTCTCAAACTACACATATCCATCCTGTCCTAACACAGGGGGTAAAGGCACCCAGCTAAGTGGTAACAGCACAGGAAATGCAGGTGTGTGGCTGGATGCAGCTTCCCCTGCAGATTTTGGCTCAGACACGTCATGACACAAGCCTTATACAACCACAAGTCATCCTGGGTTGCAGAGATGGTGCTCATAGTTGCAAAATAATTGTGCACACAGCAATAAAAACATGCACGTTTTGCAGTACCGGTTGAAAGAAGAAGATTTCCCTTGTGAAACTTATTCCCTTTGGGTTAGCTGAGGATGAATTTGTCAGGAGGAGGGAGGGAAAGAGAGGAAAAACATTTGAGGAAGCAATAGTTGAGCTGTTTTCAAAACCAATTTTGTTTTTAATGAGCAAAACAACCTCCACATGAATATCCCTACAAATCACATTTTTCAGCCTTTAAAAACTAAGTTAAGAGAGTTGTAACTCCCAGCAAGTGGTGAGGACACCTGGTGTTATTTGTGTCTAGTGCACAGACACCCCAATCCCCCAGCCTTGCCTGAGCAAGGCCCAGGGTGATGCTGCAGAGCAAACACAGGTAACACATGACCTTAAGCCCTCAGCACCTAAAGCAGGCAGGCAGGGAAGCACCACTGTTTGCAGCTGAGAAATAAAACACAGGATAAAGGACAACTTATCTGTGGTCAAAAAGGGAGCTTGTGGCAGAAACAAGAGCAAAACCCAGCCCCACTACTGCCCATCAAATTGTCTTCACCACAGAAGACAAATGCGTTCTGGGTGGGGAACTCAGATGCCAGACCTGTGTCCACATAAAATCCATCTCTTTGCACTATTGGTGCACATACAGTGAAGTAATATTCCTCAGAGAGGCAACATGAGACAATATTCCTAAATTTAAGACACAAAACTGAGCCTGTATTTCAATACGGGCCTCCCCCGACCTCCTTCCAGCTGCTGAGGTAAAGCTCTTTCTGGAGACATCAACATAGCCAGGCAAACTTCTCACCACACCGTTAATTTGCCACCAAAGCATCCCTTACTCCAAGATTACACATGCTAAGGGTGTGTCTCCCCGCTTTATCCTTCACAACGCCTCAGAAGGGCACCCCCAGCACTCCTGGCACAAGGGCTGGTGGCACCCCCTCCCCAGCACTGTACCTCAAGCTCCAGGAGCTGCTCCACACTCCAGTGCCAGCACAGTGCAGTTCTCCAGTTCCTTTCCAGGAGCAAAGAGGAGAAATGGCTGCGGGTACTGCTGCAGGTGGGCTGTGAGGGCACAGCCTTGCAGCATTCCCTGCTCTGGGCCAATTAATTGCCTTAATGTGGATCACCTGGAGCAGTTAACGAGGCACAAGCCTTGGTCGGTGATTTCTCAACCGCTCTGAGATCAGCTGCTGAACAACCCCCAAATCTCAGAGTTTGGGGCATTGGTTCTGCTGGCTTGAACTCTGGTTATTTGTCCTAAAGGCACAGCAACACAGCTGGTGGCCAAAGCTTGTCCTTGAGCCTGTTTAGTGTGCAGGTGAGTGCCTGGGCCTGGTGAGTGGGTGGGTGGCTCTTTGCATAGTGAGTGCAGGTGTTTCTCATAAGAGCAGAGAATTCCGCCTCTCTCCCTGTGTGCTTTCCTAGGCATCCATCTGGATTTGGGCTCTGGAGGGAGCTTGAATGTCTCAGAGAAACTCCCTTTTGAAATGCCATTTTCATACAAATTAAAAAATGAAAGCCTTTTAAAATGACCTCCCAATAAAGTACCAAAACATTAAAATAACAGAATTGGCTGGAAGTGCTATTTTTTGAAGAAAAAAATGCCATTGTGTTCTGTATTTGACCTGAGTTTACACTTTAACCACTCAACGAGTGTCAATTTTAGAACAGTCTGCTTCAAAAACACTGATAATTTTTTCCTTCACATTTTTAGAAACAAAACTCCTTTTCCTCCCATGTTAGTTACAGATCAACCTAGACAACAAGGCAAAATTTGTATATGTTAAAACATACCTGGTGTAGCTCCACAACAAAATTCAGCACCTCCTGCTGAGCTCCAGGAATCTTGTAACATGTTATTGTGAACCCACTGACCTGTCAAAACACAAAATGCCCTCAGAACCTCTAACACTGACTATCTGTGCAATAGATCACTGTACATCAGTATCTCTGGATATACTTTGTCTGTCCACTCTCTACTTGTTTGGAGCAGAGAGTAAGCAAAACGAGATGGTTTAGGCAGATGCTAACATGCCCTGAACTAGGTTTAAAGTCTTTGGACAGTAAAATACTCTTTATTTATAGTGTAGTGCTTCTTTCACAGTTCAGGCATAGTTCAGTCCCAGTCATATAAATAATACTCTGACTATTATAATAGAAAGAAAACAGTGTATAGACCTACTTATTACACCAACCAGATAAGCCCTTTAAGGCCAGGGTAATTTATGGACTATGCTGGAACGTTTATGGGCTAATTAGGCAGAGCTACAATGATAATGAATTTTATGGACACTGAAAAAAACCCCGCAGATGAGCAGCCTGGCAAAGCACAGAATGTCACACAGCTTTGAAGACCATTCATCCATCACTAGTAAAACATGGCCCTGTGAGAGCTGGGGCTGTGCCAGCAAGCCAAACCAGGGCTGTAAACAACTCCTGCCCTGCAGAGAGATGGGAGCTGGGAGCTCCTGCAGCCTGTCCTCAGCCACTGGTCTTGCCTGGTAAATATGAGACATGAAAATATTACATTTGTTTGGATAACAAATAGTTGCCACCAAAGCACTAAGGCACCAGCCCAGCAAAGCAAGATCGATGCATTCCTAATTTTCGCATCTTTCAGGAGCCAACTATATCCTTCCTGAGATTAAAAACCATTACTTCAACCCTGATTTTCTGAGGATTGAAATTAGTCAAGAAAGGATACTTGTTTTGTTCTCTCTGGCTCTGGAAAGAAAAGGAGTCCAGGAAAGCTGGTGGATTTTCAGGGACAACCTTGTCCTAACTCAAGAACTGTCCATGCCGCCAATCTGAAAAACAATGGCAGCAGGAGCCTGCATGGATGAACACAGAACTCCTGACAAAACTGAGCCATAAAAAGGAAGCATACAAGAGCTCCAAGTAAGTGCAGGTGACCAGGAATACAGTGGGTGACCAGACACTGGAGCAGGTTGCCCAGAGAGGTTGTGGAGTCTCCACCCATGCAGACACTGAAACCCTGAGAGGCCCCGGGAAACTGACTCCAACTGTCCCTGCTCAGAGCAGGGGGTGGACAGGACGGTGTCCAGAGGCCCTTCCAAGATTGTGGCACTGGTGCACAGAGGGTGCTGAGCAGAGATGTGTGTGAAGTGCCACCCCACTGGTGTGCCAAAGACACCCGAATCAGAGCCGCCAGGGAGGTGCCTCCATCCCCGTCATGCCCAGAGCCCTCTTGGGAGGGTCAGCGTTCACGGCTTGTTTTCCCTCAGCTGCAGACAGACACAGGTGGGAAGGCCCTGCCCTTTGCACAACCATCCCATGGTCACAACTCTCAGCTGCATGTGGGGAGCTCTCCCAGGAGTGTTCATGCATTTTACAATAAACAATCTTGGCATAAAACAAACCAAAACAAAATGAAACCCAAGCAAAATAGTCTTGGGGATTGCGATGAGAAGCCAGGAACCCTACCTGCCAGCTGGATGCCCTGGGTGCTGTTACAGACCTTTTCTTCTCAGGGGATTCTCCTCCTTGGTTCATAGGGAGCTCTCTGAATCCCCAGTCTGAGCTAAACAGAGGCCTTTGACTGTGCCAGACAAGCCTGTAACCCCAAGGCCATTCAACACCATAAGCAGAAACAACTGGACATCTCAAAGACTCATCTGAAAGACTCTCCAATACATATCTCAGCTTTCCTGTAGTTGTTTTTTCTGATTCTGTTTGCCTGCTTTGCCTACAGCACATCTCAGCATGAAAGCAAACAGCTCAGAGATCCCTAATCCCCTCACTGCTGTTCCTACCTCGTTATCTCAGGGCAGAAGGTCTGGCTTTGCAGCCACACATTGCATGTCACACCTCGGTGTATTAATTTAGCAACAGCTTCCTCTGATTTATGGCTGCAACTGACATTAGAAGTGTTTCCTGTACAAAAAAATATGTGATAAAACGTGGCATAGTCATCAGAAATTAATTTAAAGCCACTAAACCTGCCCTGTGAATAGTCCTGTGCTTCTAAGTTAAGCACACTCTGGGGTTTGCAGGTATTTAAGCACGGCTCAGCTCTGTGTTGCCCAGTATTTCAAGTGGTGTTCTTAAAGGTGTTTAACCTACTACAATTGTAAATTGAAGGTAAATATAATTTTCAAAAGCTCCTCAAACAATGCTTTTGTTACTCTCAGTAGGAGTTAGTACCCACATCAACACAGACCTGAGAGTGTTTCCTCCAACTGAATGAGGAGACTTCAATCCTGAAATGAACTGGCTTAAAAAGCTCAAAGACTTGGTTTCTGGGAAGGATCTTTGGTGCCTTCTGGAAACCTCTCTCTGCCCAGTGAGGAAAGGTGGCCTTCAGCCATAGCAGCACCGAGCAGAGAATATCCAAATATGTGACTTAGTGACTTGGAATAGGCTTTCCCCCTGTAATGGTACTGAAGGTGGCACAGCTAAAACAGCAAAGGAAAAACACTCGCTTTGACCTAAAATCTGGACTCTGGGACAGGAACTGGGCCTGCTAATTCATTTCAGTGCCTGCTGACACAGATAATTCGAGATAGGAAAATCAGATGGGAGCCACCTCCCTCAGCACAGATCTCTGCAGCTGAATTCACCCTCTAACCCGACTTCACGGCCAACTAGAGATGATTTTTTTAGGGGCTGATTCCCTTGTCCCATTTCAGGGCGAGCTCTGGGCTCAGAGCCCATGTCTCTGCCCCAGGAGCACCGGGGGGACTGGTTCCCATGTGGCTCTGAGCATCAGCCTCTGTAGGTGGATAAATGCAGATGAGACAAATCCTCTCCCTCCTGAAGGGATGCCATTGAAATCACGCAGGGTTAGCCACCCCCGTGCTTTGGATATCCCTCCAGTCTCTGCTATTGATTTATATACTCATTAATACACATTCATTCATATACACATTAATATATGACCCTTTGTGTGCATCTGCTTGGGGTTTGGTTTATTGGGGCATCAAATAACATCACAGTTTCCCATGGGAATGCCTGAACGACTTGTAAATTCACATATATAAATGAGGGTATTAGAACAGAATTCAATGAAAAACAGAAATCCAGTGAAACACGTTGACAGTCAAAACACATTCTTGGAGATTCTCTATTTTCTGTACGTTTCTGAAACGCTGAACACACAAATGGTTTTGACATTATTACTAGGACCTTGTCAGGCTTTCCCCTCTTTTATTTTTTCCCTACTTGAAAATGGAGAGACATTGGAAGTATTCTGGTGTGTTTTGATCATCTTTCACATCTCATACTGTTTTCCAGTCAAAAAAAGTGGGAAAACAAGAAAACATTAAATGAAAAATAGGAGGCTGGAATTGCAGCTAAACCACGGCAATGCCACAACTGAATAAGGAAGCAAAAATTTGGTTTACAGAAAGCAAAATACATAAATCTTTCAGTCTAGTACTTCATTCTGATTTAGGAAAAAACCCCATTTTCCCATATTTCCTTCTCAGTCTGACTGGAGATGAAAACTTGTGGTGTATTAATCCCTTCCTAAATTAGATACGCCCTCTGAGAAGTACGGAATCGCGGCCTATAAATGGCCTAGCATTAATTGCAGTAATTTCCCCACGGCTAAAGTGGATGTTGCAGGGCCTTTTATTCCCTTGAATTCTCTTCATCCTTTCTTTAAATAGCTGGAGTGTGAATGTCGCCTGACATTTCTGTTCCTTTGGGGAGCTGTTGCACCCCCTGACCCTTGGCTGTGTCTCCCAGAAGCTGCAGTCATTTTCAGCTAAGGGTAATTGGCAGCAGAATACACTTTGTTCTGTATAGTGTTAAAAATGGGGGACTTTGTTTTGCCAACCTTCCTGAACTTCCTTTCAGTTCAACGAAGGAGTGCAACATTTGTATAAGAAAGAAATATTGTCTTCAATGGGAAATGTATTCCATGTGTGTTATAATTTATATTATGACAGATCTTTCTTAACGTACAATATTGTTATTCACTGGGTGGAAAGAAACTTTATCAACTTCTTTCTTTCTTCTGCAAAAAAATGAGTTCTTTGAGGCAACCATAATTTTTATTTGCGGAAATACGTGATAAATTTGAATAATAAATTTATATTAAACCTCCCATTTGTATTCGATTTCCTTCATAAATCTGGGTAAGATGTCAGCTGAGCTGTTCATATATAAAATATTAGAACAAACATTGCCTGTCTAATTGAAAAATCTGTCTTCATCAAGGACCTGGAGCTGAGCTTAAGAATGAAAGATGGAGGCTTTATTTAATGCAGCTCTGCCCCGACTGTCATGAATGCTGTCTTTTTCCTCCCCTTCACCACCTCAACAGGAACAGCAAAGCTCTATTCCCCAACTGGTCTTAAAGGCAGAAATACAAAGATATGCAGAGAAAGGAATGGTCGCTGGTGTCTGCGGAGTGCTTTAAGGGACTCATGTTCGCGAGCGTTAATCCTCCTGCACTTAGAGGATGGGAGTTGCAATCCCTACTGGATTGGCTGGCCCCGGCTCAAAATTTACAGCCAGTGTAATAATCTTCCAGGATCACCCCATGGGGTCACTCCTGTTATCACCAGAGGATGTAACGACAACAGTGGGGAGAGATAATGGCGAAAGCAAAAAGGGAAATGAAAAAGGAGGCTGGGAGGGTTTCACAGACCAAGGAAAGAAAAAAGGAGGAAAGGAAGAGGCAAAAAGAGAGCATATGTGTGTTTTCAGAACTGCTGGGGTTTTCCTGGCTGATTTAAAGCTCAGAGAGTGACTGTGAAAACCTGCCAACCCACCGGCATGCCCTGATCCAGCCAGGCTTTCACGAGAGCCACTGCAAAGTTGGTCCCGGTTAGAAATGGAGACAGGGGACTCTGGCCCCTGGAGCAGGCAAGGGTGAGAGCCAGAGAGACTGGGAGGGGACCCGGAGAGAGCAGCATCCCAGGGGGCCCAGCTGGAGGGTGAAGGGTGCTGTTCCGCTCACAGGGGCACGAGGCTCGACCCTGCTGAGCTTCACAGATGTGCAGCAGGGGTGAGCAGGACCCTCTGAGTTTATTATTCCAGAATAAAAATGCCCAAGTGCCTGGTAATTAACAATTCAAGGGGCTCTGAAGCTCTTTCAAAGTTCACTTGCAAAGATGTGCGTAAGACTTTTCTCTGCTGCCCTCAGGAAGCACTGAGATGAGTGAACGAGAAACAATGCTGGTTTGTAGAGAGCAGTCACCAAAGGAGATAAACCTCTACTTTTGTCAAGCTGGCTCCTTCCCAGGGCCTCACAAACAGCTCGGGGAGGGTGGAGGCCGCAGTACTATGGACAGGGAGGAGCTGCATCCAGATGTGGACTCAGCTGGCAGCAGACAGATTTGTGCAACGCTTTGAGCTGGATCAGATCAGAGATACGGCCTTGGCATCTCCTGCAGATGGGAGCAGCTGCTGGGCTGCTAATCCACAGCTCTGGAAACTGTGTTCAGTCTTTATCCCATCAGACACTTTCCCTGCCACCTTGTTCAAAGCACTCGGCTCCTCCACACCTTGGATTTCAGTTTTTTGCAAATTATATTTCATTGTCTTTCAGCTGTGGCCTTGGTGCTACCACCACAGAGCCAAGGGTCTCTGCACTGGCCTCGGAGCTGCTTTGTGCCCAGCCCTAAGCAAAGGGGCAACTTGAGTAACTGGGAGGAATTTGGAGAGGAGAAAGAACAAAGAACTGCCAAGGAAGACTAAGAAGATGTAACTTGCACAAGAAGCAAAATCTCAGTGTAAGCCATGGTCATGGCTCTATTCTGACGGATACTAAAGCTGGCATAACATCAATATTAATAAATAATCCTGTGGCCACTGAAAACTTTATCTTCCATCTTTTGGAAGGATATTCTGGACCAAAGGATTGAAGACATTTCTAAAAGTTCAATCTCTACTTGTGACTCTTCAAGCACCTCACCAGTACCTTCGTGAAGGGAGGAGGTGGGTGAAGAGCACCTATTTTAGAATGTCAAGCTCTCCTTTGACTCAAGGATCTCCCAACTCATAAAACTCCTGGTAAAGAGAAGTGCGAGTACATTAGAAAGACAGGAAAAGGGAACTGATGACTTCAACCAGTGTAAAGAAAACCAGAGACTAACGAATTTGTCAAAAAACTATCAGCCTGTCAAAAGAAAATAAACTACATTTCTGCTGCACTCAGAAATGAAACCAGTATCAGCCTCAGCCTTCAAAGTACTGGAGATCATGTGTCTCTTCTTGGTAGCTGGAAATTCATCCAAGGCTTAAGACAATCTCATTTGTCTCCTGTTGCAGGTTTTTGGCGCTAATAATTTTTCATGTAGGCAGTACTGCTACAGTGGAATTACAGCCCAGCAATGCCTTTCACCTCTCAGGGAGAAACTAGGGAGGGATAGGATGACTTGTGATAGAAATATTTTTTGTTCAGCCAAAAAGATAAGGAAAAAGCCCCCATTAACCGCAACACAAGTACTCAGTAAGAACCTAAGAAAACTGGAATGAATATTCTTCAACTCCTGAACAAATCTGCAAATTAAAATGTCTCATTTTCTGGTTTTGATGAAACACAGAAACACTCCAAGGAAAGTAGAAACTTTCTGTGATTTGCTTGCTTTGGCAGAAATGAAATAGTTTCTGATAATAATTTTTATGAACACTGCTTTTACCAGCCTTTGCTCTCACCATCTCTTTATTAAAATCTAGGGAAGCCTCTTATTAGAAGACATGTAAAGGAATAAGGTAAAAGCAAATCACCTCTGTGTTTGCATTAAGGGATAGTGGAGATGTACAGCAGGTGGCTTCTACCCAAAGTCAAAGGAAGACCCTGCCATGTCACTGGGGACAACGTTCAGGTGGCAGTAGGGAGTTCAGTCACAGAACTTCCTGCAGTGCTACATGTCAGGAGCACAAGCTTTTAACTAAGTTTCAAGAGTACCATAACAGACTGGGAGCAGACGCCAGAAATGGCTACCAACCATGCTAGAAATGGCCACCAACCATCCTGCCTCCCTGATAAGATGACCCAAAGCTAAAGGGTTCAGCATAGCACTGCTGCTCTTCTTACACCTCAGCAAGTGGGTTTGTTCTCAGGTCTCTCAACTACCGACACACACTTTATGAATACACGCTTACTTAGGTAACAAGAGGAAGGCAAGAGGTTAAAGCTGGCTCTGGAGGTTCCTGACTCGGAGAGATCCAGTGGCTAATGGGAGCAGTGTTCCCCCTTTACAGTTTCCATTCGATACTGTAATTTATGGAATGACCTGGCTATTAACCCTGCCCCACTCTCACTGCACCAGCAGCAATTCAGGTGGAGCTCAATAACCTCTGTCATTGTCTTGGCCTGCCATGAGGTTTCTCAGCTCAATGCCACACTTGAATGACACTCTGTCATTATGCTATATTTAGGTAATGAAAGGTGTAATTAGCTTTGTTCTGCTGCAAGCTGATCCGACCCTGTATGCATTATAAAAGGTAATAAAATAGGTGCCCAGATATAAAACCCTGAATAAGCATATTATTCGGTGTAATTTCACAAGCCAAAAACCGATGAAAGAACTGGGGTGAGGGAGCCTCAGCTGCTGCAGTGCCCAAACAGGCTCGCCGTGAGAAGCCACGCAGAAAGCGCAGCCAAGGGATGTCGAGGCATCAACAGAGCCAATATTGAACCAGTCCCCCGCTGGCGCAGCTTTTCTATAATTGATGGCATTTTGTGATGATTGCTTTCCTATTACAGCACTGTATCTTATCTCCCCATTGTGAGGGGAGCAGCTTTATGTTATTGTCAGCAGCCCTCCAGAGCCAGCATTATCCCGGGCCCATGGCCTTTGTGGGGCTGTCGGCTTGTCATTAATTGTCCTGCCTGACCTTTGTCTGGGACTTTGGCCATCTGCTTTATCGCACCCCATCAGCCTTCGGGAGGAATGAATGGAACTGATAATATAAAAGTCCTGGCAGGAGAGGTACTGGGCTAGAAGCTCTGGATGCCAAATGAGTCAGTCCTTGGGACATCACACATTTTCTTAGCATGAGTAATTCCAGTTGGGGAAAGGAGTTTTGTGGTATTTGCAAAAAAATGCTGGCGCATTTGATAGAGGTGCTATCCACACCAGCATGTCCTTGGTGATTTACACCAGGTGAGTGTCACCTCAGCTTTGGACTGTGCCTCAGCTTTTCAGGGAATATCCTGAACACTTTGCTTGTTTCCAAGACAGTGGACAAGCATGCAATGGCTCATACTCTCCCATGTCCAGGCCATGATCCTGGAGATGAGACACTCCTCCAATCCCCCCTTGATTCCAGCTGCAGCAAGACCAAGGCTCCATAGTGAAATATGCCAGTGGAAAAATCCCTCTTCTGCTATACCAGAGGCTGACCTGACATCTATGAGTGGTTGGGAGCCACTGAGAGGCTTGAGCAAGGACAGGAAGCCATGAAAATGTGGGCATCTGAGCCACCAGCTCCTGGCAGGGCAGCTGGTACTGCCCATCCATGAAGCTCTGGGACTTTGCAGTGCCTCACACATTTAGAAGCGACTTCAGCATTTGGGTGTGTTGGTTCATCCTCTCGTGCCCACGTCACACACTGTTCTCTTGGATGTGGCTGCTGTTGAGTGTCCCACAGACCATTCCCCAAGCATGGTGGGGGGCTGGGAGTGCCTGGCCCAGCGTACACACAAAACACACCCTGGAGGAGCTGACTCCAGGGTGCTGGACAACATTTACACACAGTGGCCATGATTAAAGGGCTTTTGGAGTCACGGGAAAGGCACATCCCTCCCATGGACTCCAGTGGGCTTCAAAGCAGGGCCTGTGATCAGCAGCCTATGAAGTCCCCTCAGGAAAGTCTCCCACAATAAAGATGTTTCACCTGATGCAGATGCTTGTAAAACATTTCTCAAGCAATTATAAACAGGTAATGCTGAAATTGCGTGGGAATAGACAAAGGGAAATGGTTCTGTTTGCTCTTTGCTAATAACCAGGACTATAGGTGTTTGCTCCCTGCTGGGAAGAAGGAGTTTCTCAGACATATTCCCCAGGTGAGGCAGGAGCTGATGGTGAGTATGACAGAAGTACCAAAGGCAAATATTCCAGTTATTGCCCTCTGGTCTGGCTGGGACCACCAAGTGACTCATGCACACTTACCCCTCCATCCCACTTTACCACCACTTGCTCTTCTTTCCCTCTGCTGGATCTCTAACCCCTAATTTGTTTGCCATGCATGAAGGAATAAATGTTTTCAATAGCTTGAATGTAGTTATCTCCTAAAAAAGGCACTGACTCTCAGGGAAGCCTTTAGACCAGCACTAAAAATCTCCTACAGCAACAATGGGAAGAGAGACATTAAAAAGAGTCCTTAAAAATTCACAGTATCTGCTTCTTTTTAAATTTTTTTCCCTTGTGTGTGGTATTGACTCAACTCCTCCAATTCTAATATTTCCCAATTGCACATTGTCTTTATCAGAAAAAATCAAGTTTTCCTACCCTCATATCCAGTACCCACATTTTAGGATATAGGCCATGAACCAGCCAGAGTACGAAGGCAGGTATGGGGACACCAACTCAAATCCACTCTGGCCACTAGAGATTTAACCCAGGAATTACAAGGCAGAAAACCCTGTGTTTCTTGTGAGGTCAGAACAGATTTCTCAAGAATCCTCTTGGATCTCAGATCTTCTGAATTAGTTCATCTGGAGCTTGTCTATCAAGCCAAATCAACATATCAACTACAAACAGCCATACAGCTGATTTTTCCCCTCCTTTTTTTTCCCCACAAAGAGCCAGACAAAGCCACAGCAAGATCCTCCACGTCTGCAAGCCCCAGCCTGCCATGGGCCCAGCTGGACACAGCCTCGGAGCAACCCACAGCAAACACCTCCCCAGATCCGCAGCGGGACGTGGCAGCCGCCCACACTTTCACTCAGGAATGCCTCTGGTCTCAGGAGTTGATGGATATTTTCTCCTGATGCTCCCCATGGAAAAACAAACAAACACACACACACCTTCTGGCGGCCCCATAACCTGGCTACTACTGGGGGGCGGGAAGTCACACCTCGCCAGTAGAAAATTACTCCTGCATTCAGGCAGGCACAGAGAGCACCAGGTACCCTGCTCTGCCACAAACTTCCTCCTCAGCCTTGGGAAAGTCACTTAACTGCCACAATTTGGATATTAATGGGTGTGAGATGCATGAATATTTTTCCATTTGCTCTGGGTAAAGTCAGGGTAATGGCTGTGCTCTACCTCACAGAGGGGTGGTGAGAAAAAAACCAATAAAGGTGGTAAGACAGTCACAGCCTGCTGAGATGGGGGCCACACACATTCCTGAAATAGATTTCCTTGGGGTCAAGTTTCTCTCGAGGTGGTATTTCGAAAGCTAAACATGAAGGGGTAATGAATTACTGCTCAGGATAAAGCCAGTCCTCAGCTATTCATGGTTTGGATATATGTCACAATGTTTTTATCAGGGCCAGCTCCTGTGCTTATTAAAAATCCCAGTAATGTCCTGTTCCACTGGCTTTCTCTGGCCTTAGGTGATATTGCTCGCTGAATACAATGAAAATGTGACACTTGAAAATAAATGTGTTCTTTCCAAGGAAATCTGGCTCAGACGCCTGATAAATTCCACCACTCACTCAGCTGCTGGAATTTGAAGAATCCCTCCCCATCCTTCAGCTGGTATTTTCTTAAAAGTAACTATCAGGAATTATCAAACGTGGGGAATTCCCGAAGGCCCTAACATCCCAGCTGGATCAAAGTGTGGCGGCGATAAGATCAGTGACTGAGTACATCCCCATTCTGTGGAAGGTAGGTGGGCGGAAGGATAAATACAGTAGAGGCCATGCCAGAAGCTAATGCAGAACAAACACTGAGCTACCCCAGATGCATTTTCATCTGGCTTTGTCTGTGACAGACCATCTTCCCACCTGCGGAGAGAGGAGCGCTCCAGGCGGATTTCACCTGGCACCGGCTCACTTTTAGCACCTCAGCTCCCCTGTCCAGCTCAGATCCCTCTCCCAAGCAGAGAAGGGCACTTCCCGAGACAGGCAAGAGGGATGAGACTCTACTTATAGCCTAACACTGGAGAAGACAGCTTGTGTCTGAAGGAGATGCACTGAATGTGGTTTTCCACAGTTCCTGCACAGTTTACATTCCTTTAAACTTCCCACAAAGCTGAAGTGCCTTTAAAGTCCTTTAAAAGATACCAGGTCTCTGATGTTTTCTTGCCAAAAGGTAGCCGAGACTTCATGCTTCATCTTAAATCAAGAGAGCTTTAGTGATTCCACGTTTCTGCAGCAGATGTTGAAATCTGTCATGGAAAAGTGCTTTTGGAACAGAAGACTCCTGCTTCCCAACCAAGGCTGTTTGGGCAAACTTTGCAAACAGAAATAGATGCAAATTCATGCATTCATCTCAATTACAGGCAATATCTGTGGATGGAAGGTCTGGCATTGCCTGATTAGTTTTCTCTTTTACTTTGAGTTTTCCGTAATGTCAACAGGGAAAATAAAAAATAATGAATTCTGCACCCTCCTTGGGTTTCCCTCTGTCAGACCCCCACCCCACCCACAAGGTGCAGTGCTACTGTCTGCACACAGCGAAGAACTGCACAGCCTATTCCTCTCCATTCAGAGATTTAACAGATGTACAAAAGACACATTTTTACCAACTTGAGTTATAAGAAAAGTCAAGGGGAAATCCTAACAGCATAGGAGCAGCACTAAGTGGAAACATTACAACATAAGAGCAGGTGCTGCTTTGGCAACAGATACTGATATCACAAGGTGTTTGGAGAGAAGATGCTGCACATTCTCAACAGTTCAGTGCCATTTCTCTTTCTACCTTTTAAATATATTTTTATATGGCCATTGCCTGGCTGTTGCCAGGTAGGAATTAAATCACGCTGGGTCATTGCTTTTCATTTTACTTCCCTGACTTACTGTAACAGTTGTGAGGTTGGTTGGTGTAGAACAGAAATGTCAGGGGAAGCATTTTTTTATTAGTGGCTCCTGGAGGAAATGTGCCAATAACTGTGCTACCATTATTTGCTTCACCAGTCTGAATTCACGTGAAGTGAGAGAGCTGATGTCAGGACCAAGGATTGCTGACACCACCATCTGCTGGGAATGCAGATGTGTGTTAGGACTCTGCCTATTTTAGTTTTTATGGTTATTTTACTACTCATTTTAATGCCAGATTTTCCATTTTTCATGCCCTGATTGCTTTCAGGTGCATCAGTTCACATAATACTAGCAGAGGATGCATTTTTAAAATGTTTTTCCAAGGACCTGCAAAAGAAATTCTTAGGATTTTCCTGCCATGTGGGGTCACTCATAGTGTCGGCTCTGGTAGTGCTGCTGTTTGGTTGCTAATGTGATGAATTAATGTTTTGTAAAATGGGTTCGGTGCTTCACAGGTAGCACACACATCATCTCATAAATTTGACATGTGAAGGGAAAAATAACAGCCCGTAATAGTACAATCACACTGAAAGTTTGGGTGAAAATGCATTAAAAATTCTCTCTGATGGCTAAAGCATTCTGTAAGTTTTTGACTTTCCAGTTTGTACAGAAAACAAGGCAGCACTCCCTGTGCTCAAAGACAAATGTGATTTTTCCAAGATCTTTTATCTCCTGCAAAAGGCTTTTTGAGGAGGAATGTGTGAGGAAGTGGCAATGATAGACAGGGATAGACAGGTAACTATTAAAGGTGACAGAAGCAGGATGTGGTGCTAGGAAGCGTTTCAAAGACCCAGCCAGCAAAACTGAGCCTGGCTGCTTTTAGCAAGATTTGCAAGTGTGTAGTAAAGTTAAGCATATGCTCAAATAGTAGTAGGTTGAATAAGGATGGACTTATGCACATATTCAAGTTCTTTGATGAAGTTTCTTATTAGTGGGTTTCATTTTATACAACTGAAAGTGCCAGGGTGAGTTGCTGGGATGTTAATAGCGAGTGTCTCTGCTGACCAAGCTCAGACAGTGGGTGGAAAAAGTTGTGGAATGGTGTTAAAGAGCATTCCAGAGCAAAATTAGCTCTGCTTCACATTATATATATTTCAAAACATGGGCAAACTGTTAATAACAAGATGAGACATCAAGGCATGCATCAAGGATAACGAGTTAATCATTAAATTATTCCTGTCTGTTTACATTGTCAGACAAAGTAGCAGTCAAAACATTCAGAACGTTGCCTCAGCGCTAGAAAATCCACAGGGAAAATACCTTTTTGGCACTTAAAATAACAATTTTCGAGCTACTGAGTCATCAAAATTAGTTCTGCACTGTTAAACTTTAAAGGAATTCTGCAGATAAAGGAGTCCATGAAGTGACTCTGAGTCAATTGTGCGATGAAAACGATTTATGCTGGAAAACAAAAAGCCCCCCTCACTGTTACTTTTGGTATTTTCTCATCTTCACCAACATCAAGCACTGTTGTTTCTGTGCTCGACTAAAGATATTTAACAGACTAACACAGTGAGAGTGATCTGCTTAACAACCACACTGATTTATGCAGCAGATTAGAGCTGCCTCCCCATCCCCAGTACAATACCACTCCGGAGAGGACAATGTTTTTCCTTCCCTCACTGGGATCGGTGGTATCTCATTCCATGCCACAGGCTCCTCAGAAACGCTCGGAAATGATGGGGAAGGGGTTGACTTTCTTAAAGTTCACCTGCTCATCTCAAAGAATGACACGACTGACAAGACACCAACCTTTCAGCTCTGTGTGGTTTAGCAGCTATGCTTCGGGATTCCCAAAGATGTTTAAGGGCATTGTGGAATTGCTCTGGACAGCTGCGATTCCTCCCAGTGTGACTGTTATGGAGTTATGGAAAATGGGAAGATGCACATGAAAAGGAAGATACCGATCTAGAGTAATTTTCTGTGTTTATTTACAGAATGTCTGTACATAACTCCTACGGAGTTACTCCCACCTTAGGTGAGCATACTGTCCTCAGCCTGAAGATTTAAAATGTTTGGAGAAAACTATGAATTATTTTGATGCCAAATGTCCTCAGCCATTTCTTCAGTGAGACATTCTTTTAATGAGTCCCTTAAGATGCTCCCACTTGTTTGCTGCTTCACTCTAATGATGTGTAGTGGGCACTACTGTCTGTCTCTTGTTCTGGCTCCTGGTCACTGCTGGCCACAAGCCAGGAACTGATCTCCAGCCCTCTCCTTGTCCCACCATCCTGGAGAGCCACGTGTCCCCCTGCAGCACCACGGGCTGCAAACACACGCAAACACAGCCTCCTGTCTTGGGAAACCACTTGGGACAGCGCTATAGATCTCTGTGACAGAGATCCCCAGACATTCAAACTCCTGTAGGTGGGATCATTTGGAGCCACGGCTGCCTGCAAAGTTACAGCTGAGGCCCCCATCCCCTTGGCAGCCCCATGGGTGGTCAGCAGGGAGCGGGCAACACAAGCGTGTCCCGGCGTTCCTGAGCTCCCACGGCTCTTCCCCGGAGGCTTTTCCCCGCCCGGATGCCTGGATCTGTGCCCCGGGGCCGTGTTGCTGCACGCAGGGTGGTGGTTCCCCTGGCCCCGCTGCAGAATGCGGAGGAGATAACCGCGCTCGGCAGCCCCAGGCGGCCGCACAGGTACCGAGCCCTCGGCCTGCAGTTTTTCAAGCAGCTTTGTGATTATCAGCAATTACCTAACGGGGTTGGGTATTTCCACTCCTGCCCCTCTCTTGTTTGGTCACAAGATGGTTAATTAGAGAGATGAAGAGGGTTTCATTATATCCTCATTGCTGCCTTTCAAGGGGGAAGTATTGCAGAGATGCAACAAGCCAAATTTCCTTGCAGTCAAAGATTAACTTGAAAGCTGTCCAGTGAAAGTATATTTTTTCTGAAGCTATAATACACTTGCAGCTACTGGGATAGTGGAGGCTGTAAAATATCTATCAGACATAACAAATGAAGTGAGAACTCATTCAACGTTTCAAAAAAAATCTCAGGAGAATATAGTCTTTGTTGATACTACCTTCTTAAGCAAATTTTTCATTATTATTATTTCTTCATCAAAAACATTTTCTACATTGATTGGTATGCTCAGTTCTTGGGTATTTCCACACATTAGAGGTGTTTGTTGTTTTATTTGAGAAAAGTGAGATTTTTGCATTGGGATGAAGAGTGATCTTTAGTTTTCTCAAAGTCATGAGGGTCAATATATTCCCAGTGGGAAACAATTTGACCATTACTTTGGACAACAAACATAATGTGTGAAAGAATGAATTGAAAACACCTAGAATTGTATGAATGTTCAGCAAAGCTTGAAAATATTTTATAAGCACATTTTTGCTTCATAGAAAGAGAAAACAAACACCGAAAGCTACCAGTTTTTAGACCTATTTTCTACTAAAGGTTAGTTTGAGCTGCTCTAAAACTGTCACAGAACAGGACTTTAAACAAGATGGGGAAGATAATTCCTGACCTTTGAATATCACGAACATTTAGTCCAGTAAAGAATGATTCATGATGACTGCATGAATCCATGGAGGGGACTTGGTTTATAGCAACTTCCAGGATGAGCATTTCAGTGAGCCCCACTGGTGAGCAAATTCCCATGACATTGTGGCACAGCTCACGACATTCCACAGACTACAGGGCATGCCCTGGCCCAGGGGAAGAGCACGGCCCAAGGATATGGACTACATTTTGGTTTGAAGTATTATTAATCCCTGGAGTCCAGGAGCTGACTGCCGTGGCAGCACATCACTGAGGTCCAGACAGACTTAGGAGGGTAAAGAATGGCATTTCATGCCACTAATACACTGCTGCAGCCCTTTAACATCAACAGAACAGTGTAAGCAACTGAGTGAGGGCAGAGCTTTGCAATCCAAAGGCAACGAGAGGCCCTAGAAATTTCAGTTTGATTTGCTTTTCACGTCTTATGGAAATCTTTAATAAGGGAGGGGGAAACACCTACATGGCCACAGTCAGCACAGAGGAACGGGAGGCAGAAGCCAGATATGGTACCAAGCACACAAAACAGCAATTCCCAGTTCACTTTCTGTTTCGGACCAATATAGTCCTGTTTTTCTTTCTTCAGTGCAGCATCACTGCCACCCTTTCTGAGAAGCTGCAGCTGACAGAGCGCTATTTTAGCAGAAATAATGCGAGTGGTACCACTACTGTACTGCCACTGGGCACAATTCCTGCAGAATATCCTCAGATTCACCTGTGCTGAGCCTAATTGCTGCTCATACAGCAATTAATCCTCATATGTTTAAGACAAAACATACTTCCAAATAATCTTGTGCATAAACCTAATTTCAAATTTGTTTTGATGGTATTTTGAGAGCTTAAGCCTCATTCTCCTCCTTATCTGCTAGCACAGAAGAATTATATTATGTTTTCTACTGGCACATGTTTGCTACTGTTTTTGTGCAGCTTCATGGCAGTCAAGGCAGGAAAACCCCATGCCAAATGGATCTGGGATCTGACTGGGTCTCATGGGGAGATGACAGGGCTGTTCCTGGTTATCCATCTCTGAGACAGAAGCGAGGTGCTCTGTGCAGTGCCTTGAGGGACACCTTGTTTTATCTCCATCTTTTGCACTGTTATGGGTAACTGATCACAGCTTCAATGTTTTGCTTCATAAAAGCACGTAACCTCTCGAGAGATGCTCTAAGATAGAGGTGGATTCCTAGGCTGGTACAAACAAGCAGATGTTCCTTTTGAACACAGGGAAACCAACTGCTCTCATAATCCTACAGGACCTCCAAGAGGGATTGAAGGGTTCATTTCTTTTGCCCCTGAAGCAGCGAACACTGCTCAGCACTGACTTCTTCAAATAGTTATGGGTGATCAAATCCTGGCCTTCTGCAGTGCAAGGACTTGCTGCCTTTTTCACTCAGTTGAGCTGATTTCATGTTCCAAGGTGCACAGGAAGCAATGGCACTTTCAGTGGGAATGAAATCTCTGTTCCTGCCATTCCTCGCTATTGATGAGATATGACCTGACAAGGCTGATCTCTGATTTCCGGCTCTGCCGAGAGTGTCCCCAGCCCACCCGGGGGACAGGGATGGGGACAGTGCCCTGCTCTCCTCCCTCCACACCCTGCTCCACACGACCCATGTCCAGTGGCATGGGAATTACACGTTAGGAGTGGAAACACCACTCAAGCTGCCTCCCGGCAGAGGTTATTTACTTGCTTCAAATGTCAGCTGGGCTATTTTTCTCCCCCTCTCTCCCTCCCTCTCTCCTTCCCCTCCTCCTCCAAGATCCTCACCTAGCAAAGATGATGAAATGCCAAGAAGAAATGTCACTCCAGCAAGTAAGTTTGCTTTGGGGCATAAGTTGCACTTTGATAATGGTATTTGTTCCGTGGGTGGTCAAATTCCCCTCCGCCTCCCCTTTTTGGTCCTAACCATTATCTCATGCAAAGATAAGGTTCATTAGTAGCTCCTCTGAGCTGTGGACACTGCAGAGCTCATGAAGAAGCATGTTCATCATCAATAGTGCTTATTAGTGATTGCTGCTTTCATGCACCTTTCAGATTTATTTTGTTGCTTTCTCTAGGTGGGAAGTCCTTAAAGAACTTTCAAAACTGGGCTCATTTTGAGGCACAGGTATATGTGCAACCCATGCATACACATAAGCGTACATGCGTTGCTTAAGGTACAATTAAATCTAACTTTAGTTTGTGCTTGGGCCCATAGTTCTACTAAAAATAATAAATTTCTAAACCTGAAAACTAACCCAAATCCATTTATACCATTTTCCCCAAGCTTGGTCTGAGATTCAGGTCTATCTCTATTTTGCAGCCTAAGTGACAGCATTGTCCTGGTGTTCTGGCAGCAGAAATAGATATTCCTGTTCCTGTTGGTTAGGAGGAGGCTTCCTAATTCTATAGCTTATGAAGATAACATCAAGAAAATGTAAAAAGGTCTGGCATAATTTCTTTTGAAACTGATTCACACCTTAAAGCTTAACTCCTAAAAATATTTAGTTGCTTTATATCGGCATAACCTATTTCAGGAAGAAGAAAAAAAAAGAGATCCTGGAATGTCCTGCACCTACTCCAACAGGACGCACAGCTTTTCATGCACCAGCAGTGTCAAATGCCTGTAACTTTCTAGGTAGAGACAATATGAACGAGAAGATGAATAAGAGAAGATAATATAAGCACATAAAATAAAGAGCAGTGCTTGGAAAGTAGGCTGGAACAACTATTTATCCAAATTTTTTTTGTATAGCATGAACAATGAGTTTATAACCTGAAAGGAATGCTTTTCTATGGAACAGAAATCTAGGTGCTATTCTTCACCCTACGATTACATTGCCATCATGAATAAAGTGAAAAGAATAATAAAACCCCACATCTATCTCTAGGAAAATAATAAACACAATAGATACAACGGGTAATATTATAGAAATATAATAGTTACAAATAATGAGTAAACAAAAGCTTTTGAATGCATAAAACCTTTGAATTTTCAGGGCATAGAATCTACATTTTACTGCTTTGGGGATGGCTTTTTATGTGCCTATTGCACAGTTATCTCCCCAAAAATGGTTTCTCTTGGCTGCTGTCAGAGGCAGCTCCTGACCAACTGCATCCCTGGCTGAGCCACACAACCCCAGATCCCCATGGGCACTGCAAAGAAATGAATACAAACTCAAACTGCAGAGTCAGGTTTCCTCCCTCAAACTGCACTAATAAGCTCATCAATGATAATGAGCAAAAGAATAATAATGGAAAAGTATTCAAATTTGAAAAATACCCAAATTTTCACCTTTGTTGTCACAGACTTTACCACAAGTTACATTAAAGGACTTATTTGTAGTAAGGTAAAATTTTGTTCTCAGATTAATTTCATTTACTCTGCAAGATGTAGTGGGTTGCAAGGGCAGACATGAGGACTGAATTTGGCTTTTGAGAGGCTTAAAATACTAACCAGACCCTGGAAACTGCTGTTATCTCAACATCAATTTCCAACCTGATTAGGGAGAAAAGTTTCATTTGGTGCCTGTGCTGATTCCCAAACTATGAGGTCATACAGCACTGGCACCCAAACTCCATCCCCTCTTATCCTCTTAGCCCTTTACACAAGGAATGGGCCTTTGGGCCTGGGAACAGATTCAAGTTTGTATACCCATTCATTCTTCCACAAGCAAGATATGTGGTGGCAAACCTTCCATACTTTAGCAAAGCCTCTGAGGATCAGCATACGACTAGTGCGTATCTGCCTTCACATATGCAAACACAGGCTTGTTTATGACAGGCTTATCTAGCCAGGTTTTACATAGCGATGTTGAAAATAAAGGAATCAAGTGAAAAATGACAGCTCGCAAAACTTTCACCTTGCCCCTTGCCTTTCTGCATGTAAAAAGCTCTTTTTGCTTTACGGTCATGGAAAAGGGTGTGAGTAGAGTGAGCACAGGAAAGTCTGCTTGAGTTGTTGCCATCACTGGGAATAAATTCATCTTGTTCCCCAAAAGAGCAACAGTTCTGTCTCCTCCCTTCTTGTTTTAACAACCAGCAGTAATATTGTCCTATTTTATGCCGTAATCCATCCTCTAAAAAGGGAATCTGAGATAATCAGTGATAAAAGCTGCTTGGTCTCTGACAAATATCAGCTTCTCCACATGCCCACATGCAGAAACCTTCCGGAGCAAGCTCACAAGAGAGACGTGGTGCAAGTCCTTGCAAAACAATGGGGCTCCTCCTTCCTGAACTCCAAGTGAGATGAGCTTATAAATACCCTGGGATGCTCTGCAGAGTTAAACATCCCTCAGATGTGAAGAAAACAGAGACCTGGCTGAGAAAGTCATAGCTGATTCATGCCATGCATTATATATATACATATATATAACCATTTTCCATAGAGGATGACAAAAGGAGATAGGAGAGCACAATCCATCCAGAGCTGTCACTGCAATCCAAGCTGCAGATCCTGACACATACTCCAGTCTTGTTAAAGTGCTCTAATGTAAATGTTACGGCTTTGGCAGCGGAAAGGCGCTGTGGGGCAAGCTCTCATGGAAAAAAAGATAAAATGAGAGAAGATAATGACGCTAAACATGAGTGCATGCAATTATAAGTCCACGGTGTCTATGTCTTTCAAATGCAAGCAGATATGGTTACCTCCTTTATTCCCCACAGTTAAAGGAAGCATTTGTGTCATAGCAACTCTTGAAAAAAATGAATGAGTTACTTGAGATTTTTTTCAAGCTACTGGGGGGATTTGTTTGCCACAGTAATCATTCAATTGACCAGGACGTGTGGGACCTGGGCTGCCTTCCTGTGTTCCCAAACCCCTGCTCCAGCCAGGGAGGGCAGCTGTGGCTGTGGCACATTGGTCACTCTGCTGGGCTTCGGGCTGGGTGACCTAGGGGGTTCACAGTGTGTGGATACAAAGCACAGCTTTCCCTGGGTAGCTGTGTTCAGGCAAGGAGGGCTTTGCCATTATAGCAAACACTGTAAAGCATTTCTACCCTAGACATGACCTCGGTCATCGCTATTATTTTTACTACCTAGATTTGCAGCAGTGTGGCAAAAGGGGGTAAGAGAAAGAGTGGTAATCCCAGTTCAGCAGAACACTGGAGTTCCTCCAGTCCTACTGCACATGATTCCCCATAAGCCACTCAGATCCCCTTCAGGAAACCACGTTTGTGCTGTTTTACCACCCAGAAGCTGAAGTAAGCTCTCACAGGTTTAGATGCTGTTAAGTGCTGCCCAGAGAAACTTCCAGTCTAAGGTGGAAGGCCACAGATACCCTTTTATCCTCTGCAGCTATTGCATAGGTTGAGATTTTTGAAAGAAAAGGCTGCAGTCACATCGTCAGATGCAAGGACTGCAAATTTTTCTCCAAGTTCTCACTGTCACAGATTTTCACATCGCCCATTCCACCTCATTTTAAGCAACATGATTGTGCTGGGGTTCACCTGGTGTGCAAGGACTATGAGCTCCTCAGGAGCAACCCTTCTACTGCATCCCTTTGGAGGACTCTTTGTAGGACAGTCCAGTCCTCCAGTAACAAATATCCAAACATGAACAGATCTATAGAAGCCCCTGAAGTGCTGTGCATGTGTCACAGCTGATGGTCTTTTAGCTCTGAGCCAGAAATGTCACCTCAGGGTGACATGCAACCCTTTTCAAGCAATCAGTTAAAAGTGTAGCTGTGTCCTGGAACAAAGAGAAGAGGAGGAAGGGAAAGGAAACTTTAGTCTCCTAATGGTGAAATGTGGTTGCCATGTGAGGAAGGAGCTCACGGGCCGTTTTTTGCACATTTTACAGGCTTTGGGGCCAGTTACGAGCTCACCGGTTCATGAACTCCCTCTTGGCCAGGGCCCAGAGCAGACACCAGCTGGGCACTTTTCAGCCTTTATAAAGTAAATTACACTCCAGGAGGCTGTCACTCTTTGCACAAATGAGGAAAACCTGAGGTGAAGCCATACCACAAAATAATGTGCCAGCACAGAGATAGTCACTGAGGTAACTCTGTAGAGCTGCTGCTGCTGCTCCTCCAGCCACTGGCAACACACCCACTGATGGGACACTCTGCAAGTGCTGGAGCTGCTCCTGCTAAAGGTGTTGCTCTTCCATTTACCAAGCAGTGCTCACTTTTCAGGCCTCGGCTTGAGGAGAACCTCTGGTCCCCACTGTAAAGCAATTTGAGATGAAAGCTGCTAGTCATGTAACGGGTATGGTTATGAGTCAGCAGCTTCAACAGTTTCCCAAGGTTTTTGTTTTTACTTTAATATCAAAAGAACAGCATGAAATCCAGGTCCTACCCTCAGTTGTTCTCAGCAAGAGGAATAACTCATATTTCTAAGGAACTGCTAGGTGACAATTTCACCTGGACATGCGAGATCAGCTTTCACCAGCTCCTGTCTTGAAAGGAAGAGTGCTCTTATGGAGAGAGCAGAGGTCAATACTTAGGATATCTGGTCTCAGCCCCATGACAAGAAGGTATGTGACCTTCAGCATGAGTCTCAGCATCTCAGGACCCAGCTCCTCCCTCTCAACTGAGAACTAAAATATGCCTTTGCCATTTCACACTAATACCCCGTGAAAATGCTGTTGCACCCTATTACTCTATAACTCTTAGGGGAGGTGAAAATTGTGCTCTTGATTGCTGTTTTATGGAATGGGATATTCATTTACTACTGAGTGGCCAATGCAAAAGGGAAAGTGAGTTCAGTGCAATAAATGTGGTGAGGGACTGAATTTGAGCAGCGCTCTTTCCATGCTTTGTGGGCTGCCTGACCTTCAGCTGAAACCATGACATTTTTCATAGTCCAACCAATACTTTAGGGGAAAAAAACCCCAAGCAGCAGAAGGTACCACAGTTAGATTTGCCAGGTATGAGACAATATAAAAGCAATGAAACTTTGAGGACACAGGAGAGCTTGTTGCCATCTCTGCTGGTAGCAGTAATAATGCCTTGCATTTAGCAGGCACTGTAACAGCTGTCAGGGTTAGGCAGCCACTGTAACTTATCCTCGGTGCTGCAGCGCTGCCACACAGCTCCACATAGGCCACTTTTGTTCATTTAGGGCTCTTTCATGTAGACACGCTGAAGAGTCTTTCTTTCAGTACAAAAGAAAGATGATGCGTCTGTGATGGCTAACCCTCAGGAGAACCCTGGGAGACAGAGAAGTGGGAATGGGCTGAGAAATCTGCACGGCTTTCCAGAGTGACCGGGCTGCAGAGCTGAGCTGCACACCTCCTGTCTCCCGAGACTCCACTTCTGTTCCCTCAGACTTTGTTACCGAAAAAGCTTTGCTCTGCTATCTGACCAGAGAGGAGGTCCCATTACACAGCTCATTACACATCAGAAGTGCCCTGGGCTTAGCCTCAACACTAGAAAGGACAATCCTATAAAATGGTTTTGACCAGAAATGGACTTTCAGCCAAACCTGGCATATTTTCATCCAGACATACCTTCCTAGAAAATGGGTCAGCACCCAGATAGAAGATTTGCCAGTGGGAACAGTGATTTAGTATCATCAACACAGGTGAAAACGACAAGGAAATTCAGAACAAGCAGGTGAACTGGAATAAAAAATTCACTGATGACAAGTGTAGGTAATGCCTCCTACAAAGCACAATGGAAAATTTGCATTTGGCACACACATTCCCTGTCACTGCCTGTGGCCGGGGAGAACCTAGCTTAAAGAGCTGAAAGAAAATTCTTCATACCAGGTACAGTGAGCCAAATAAATAAATAAAGCATTAAGAAGAAGAAGGAAGTGACAGAAAACCAGACTGAACGTATTCTAGTAATGGGGTCTCTTTAATGTGAGTTAATGGCTGCCTTCAACCGGGTCATTGGTCTGTAGCAAATAACAGCTCTGCACAAAGCCAGCGGGTGTCAGATGTCTCTTTTTTTTTGTGTGTGAAAGGAGAAAGTCATTTATGTAGGGAGGTAGCTGGGAACAATAGGAGCCACGGTCCCTGCCAAGGTCTGATCCCGAGACAAATCTTTGGGCAGAGGTGGTTATCCCAGCTACTACTGAATGGATGTGAGCACAGCTTGGCAAGGTCTAGGAGGGGATATGTGGCAGGGAAAGGAGCAAATGGTGAGCAGAGCAGCAGAGATCCCTGTGGCTCAGAAAGGATTGGCAGGACAGATTCCTGCCAACAACAGGACCTTCCACTGTTTGCTCCTGTTGTGTTTGGGGCTCAGCAGTCATGAGCATTCTTTGCAAATAAACAGGCTGTGTCAAGGTGCATACCTGGCTTGTGTCATCCATTGCTCCTCCTAAAGGAAAACATCCTACAAGGCCTTAAATATTGATTTACCTCTCAGACCAAAGGGGAAGCTCTTCACTGTATTTGCTAACATACCCTTATCGCTGAGAAACAGCAGTAATGGGTTCAGAAGAGGGTGTGGAGAAGAAATGAAATGACAAACAGCAGAGAAGTTTCGGTAGAGTTTGAAAAGCGTAGGTGTGTTTCATCTGCAAGTAGGGTGAGTAAGTGGGGATGCAACAGGAGCATTCCTCTAAAGAGTGAAAGAGGATAGGGAGCATCTCATTTACAATTTGCATCCCTTTACACAAGGCAAAAAAACCCTCAGTGAAACTGAGAGAACTGGAAAAAAGGAAATTAAAAAAAAAAGCAATGCCTCCATATACAGCTACCTGGAAGATGCATTGCTATAGAAAGCCACTGTGACCAAATACCTCGAGACCATCAAAACAGGACTCAAGAACTATAAGAATAAAGGCATGCAGATGACCAGCTTGTTTCTAAGCAGACAGAAGTCCCTATATTTCCAGACATAAACAAAACAGTCTGACAGAAATAATACATAATTATCTGTAACTTTTTTTCGTACTATCCTGAAAACACCTGGAACTGATCCATAGGTTAAAGAAGACGCTGGGTAGAAGTACTGGACATTATAGATGATGATGAAGAAAGTATCATCTAGAACAAACTTTTGAACATGCAAACTAGGCTGTGACTTGCATTAGCATAGCAGAATGTCTCTGAACACTGGGAACTTAAGGTAGAGGGACAGCATTTCAGAGGTATCTGAGCAAATACAGCCAGTCCTCTTGCACTTATGTACTCTTTGTTATTACAACTTGGGGCTGATCCTGATGAATTCCTGACTTCCCACGGTGTTTTCATTAGTTCCAAACACGAACAGGATGGATCCCTGAGAGTGATACTTCTTAGCATGAGTGAAAGTGGCAGAACCAGATTCAACACACAGAGAAGAAAATTATTGAGCTATGTTTAACTGCTCAGGACACCTCTTACAGATCGGAGTGTCTTTGATTTATGCTCCCACGCCCACACGCCAGGCCTCTGGAATTGGTGCTGCTAACTGCACCTGAAAAACAGCAATTCCTGTAAAGGAAGAAACGAAACACACCTTGCTTTCATGTGCAAGGGAAGCATTAACAGGAAATTGACTGAGTCAATACTTTAAAAAACTTGCTGTTGCCATGACCAAAAGAAATACCTCTGTACACACATCTGTATGTGTAGGAATGGAGCCCCACAGACCATGGGAAGTCTGTGCTGCACCAGTTGTTCCAGCCAAGAGGCCTTTTGGGTGCCCTCTCCTTATCCAGACAGCACAAGAAAGCACAGAGATCACACTTGCAGCTGTGTAAGAGCTGTGTAAGAGCTTTGCAGTGACAGACCCATGACAGCAGGACAGCATCCTTCCTTGTCCTTCTAAACCAAACAGCAGAGCCCACACCAAGGAGCATTGACGGGAAGGGCAGGCTGCCTTGGGGTGACACTTCCCCATGGGGCAAAGCGTGCTCACCCTCACTGCAATCCTCTTGTCCAGCTACCTCAGACAGAGCCAGTCACTCTCCACAACCCCTGAAATACATGTGAGGGTGAAGCCCTGGGCCTGGAGGGTGGTGTCTCTCTCAGTGCAATGGGCTGGGAGAGGGTCTGTCCACAGCAGGAGTGACTCCCCAGCAGGACCTGCTCTAAGGTAGGGCTGGCCTGCAGAGCAAACTGCCAGCAAAGCCTCGTCCAGCAGGGAACTAATTTAGTCTCTTGTACAGTTGATGAATGAAGAATTTCCTCTTGGGACTAAATTACAGGCCTTGTCAGGGTTGCTCTTTCGTGATCTGTTATTTAGATGTAATTTTCCAACAGGGCTGGAACACATAGCCATGAGCTAGAATAGTATTTGCTGTGAACAGCTGCCACACACCGTCCTTCACATCCCACACCCTTTTCACCCTCCCTGGTACCCCCCTCCTTCCCTTCCTCCTGACACACATGCAAGATCCACTAGGCACAAATCACACTGCATCTGTTAGATCCTCATTGAGGTCCTTAATTAAACCACAAGAATGACATTTGCCCACCTTCCCTGCGCTCCTGTTGTACAAAGAGTCACGTCTTGTTTGAACACGCTTAAAAACAGACAAGAAGGCTTTTTTCAGACTCTGATGATTACAACCCTGTGTCAATCTTTTCCCCCTTTGGCTTGAAGATAGACTTGTGATCCTCCTTTGGCTTTTCGAACTGCTGGAAGCTGTGTAAACACACAGCGTGTCAGTAAATCTCTGCTGACCTAATGGCTGCTAAGTGCAAAGCGATTCCCTTCAAACTCCCAGATCTCACCTGTTTTGAGGTCATTAATGACGAGGTCTGAAAGCGAAGACAGGAACATTCTAGTTGGCCATTACCTAATGAAGAAATGGCTGGGTAGGACTATTTAAAGGAGTTTTCTAGCAGCCCAGTAATTGCTTTGGGCTTTAATCCCAGGATGGTCTCCCCAGTTGGCAGGGTGACTACTTTAATGCGGGGCAGTAAATCCGAATGCTGAGGGACCATGTTACAATAGACCCTTCTGGAAGTCCCTCTGCTAGACATGCAGCTTAAATCTGCAGAGCACGGAAGGAATCCAAGACTCAGGACTCTGTTTTATCCACTTGCACACCCTCACGCCTTTCCTCCGTGTGCTCAGAAGCAGCAAGCTGTCCAGCCTGCAGAACTGGAAGTCCTGTAGTGAGGAGCTGGGATCCATTTTGTGTAAGTGACGATGACCAAATAGCCTGAAATAATTTTCCAACGTAATCCTGGTGTGGAGCCTAAACAAATCAAGGAGCTGCTGACAGCAAATTATATAGTTTTAGAATAGTGTAAAGGAGCTCAGAGGAGAAAAGGGTGAGGGATGAATTTGAACTCATTAACATGCAGGGGTAGACCGAGTATCTTATTTTACAGCCTTCCTGATGATCCCTGGCACTTTGACACTACTTGGCACCTGCAGGCTGGCCGTGCGTGGGCCCACACGTCTGGCTCGGTTCACATCCTCGGGCCTGCACGCTGAGGAAAGAGCCCTGTGGGGGACCTCGAGGCTTGCTGGTAGCTGGTGGTTCTCCCCTGGCGGGGAAATGGGTTTCCATTCGCACCGGGTCCCCGTGCGTTCCTGACTCGCTGATCCCGGCGGTGCCGTTCCCCCGGGAAGCTCCTCGGGAGCGCGGCGGACAGCCCATAGAAACAGCGCCATCTACTGACAGCGGCGGGCGAGGCCGGAGCGTTCCTGCAACAGGACACGCGGAACGCCAGCGCATCCCACAGCTGCATATTCCGGGACCAGAGGGCGGGAGCAGAAATGTTCTATAGTGCCTTTACACCCACTCCCGAGCCTCAACAACATGCGGTGTTGCGGCAACCTCCCTGCTAGAGAGCACCGGAATACTACTGCAAACCTACTCCTTTTCCTGCACACAAATCTCCCGCCAGCAGATTGGTATCTTCTTAGATTCGTCTGTGATTTAAAAATACCTCCACAGTCTATGTGTTTGGCCTTGTAGAACATTTACCAGACCGAGGTGCTGAGTAAGGTCCTGTTTTCCTCAGTAACTGGACAAACCAAAAGGACAGACCTGGCTCCCAAAGGCCGACTGCAGTTGGCTTGTGAGCAGGACTCTGTGTGAGCAATTTTTATGGGCACACAGATGGGTTTGCCCCATGTTTCTTGATGCATTAAATAATGAATGACTTCACCTAAGCTACAGTTTAGACTCCTGTGTCATGTCCGATGACAGTGACTTGGTTTGCAGGACGTTTTTTGTTTGGTACAGCACAATGGCAGAGGATTTAGTTCTGGGCCAGCTGTCCCAGCTACATCCATTTGTGCCCATCGGCAGCAAGCTGACCCAGTGTTCCCACTGCCAGAGCTCTGAATGCTCAGTCAAGTGACACACGAGCTTTTAGCAGTGGAAAGTCTGCACAAAAGAGATTTTTTATTTCAAAAACATTCTAAGAAAACAAAATTCATTTGAAAGGTTTCTCCCAGTATCCACAGCTCCCCATGAGACAGCTCTGCCTTCTCTATAACCCCCAAAATATTCTCCACCCATGAAGACCTAGGCAGGAAGTCTGTATTTCTGTCTCTCAAGGTCCCATGGTTTGTGCATACTTTGCCCTATTTAAAACCATCAGAAGCTCCCAAGGAAGACTCAGAGAACAGCTTGGCAGCTTTGTGTTGTGCCCTGGCACTCACAAAGCCCCAGTCATGCAGCTAGACTTCTTGTTTGGGAACAACACCTGCCTTTGCACAGCCTCCTCCCTAGGAAATTTGTATTTCCAGAATTTCCTTGTTCCCAGGTCCTCAGGAGAACACCTGCTCACTGTGAGGGATGTCTGGTTGCACTCCTTGAAATGAAATGCTCCAAGAAGTGGATGATGTTGAGTTTTGTAAATGTTGGCTCCTGTTGTGATCTTTGTACACAGGTGCCAAAACAGATGGTGCAGGGCTGCTCACACTGGGCAGGGGAAGGAGCAGCTACAGATACTGACAATCCCATCCCTGACTGCTGAAGAAAAGAGAAGCCATTCCATTTTTCATGCAGTTTCTTTACCACCACCTCCCTCTCTCATCTTACTTTCTCACAGCTCCTCTCCAGCATGAAGTCACTGCGAGGAGGTGAGGAATAAGCATTTTGGAAGAACCTCACCCAGTGCTGGTGGATTGCCATTGCTTCTCCATTTCATGCTTGTGGCCTGAGATTTCCAGTATCAGCTTCTGGTGACCACAGCCAGGAGAGTCCCTGTGGCCTCTGAATTTCAAGATAAAAAAAAAATGCAACATAGAATTGTGGAATATGTTGGAAGGGTCTTGAAGACCATCTGGATCCAATCCCTCTGCCATGGGGAGGGACACTTTCCACTACCCCAGGATGCTCCAAGCCTCATCCAGCCTGGCCTTAAACACTCCAGAGATGAGGCATCCACAGCTTCTCTGGGCAGCCTGTGCCAGGGCCTCACCACCCTCACAGGGAAGAATTTCTTCTTAATCTAAACCCGCCCTCTGTGGGCTTGAAGACACTGGCTCTTGTAAAAAGTCCCTCTCCAGCTCTGTTGTAGCCCCTTTAGGCACTGGAAGGCTGACCACTTGTCACAACGTCAGAAGCAATGCCAGGACTGAAATGTCCAGCAGGTATAATCCCTAAGGTAATTGCTATATCATTAGAGATCACTTGGTGACTGAAGTGGGGAAATAAACCCCTGAGATAGTTTTAAATCCTCCTGGCAGAAAACAGCCTGGTCTCTTCCCCCTAGAACGTGTGTTTTTGACAAAGGTGAGATGTTCTCTGAATCTCTGTGGCACCTCTCTCTGCTGCCACCTCTGGATGCTCGGAAGAGGAGGAGTGACTGTCCCTCTTTGCACAGAGGCACTGAGGGATGCCTGAGCTCGGAGAATAACAGTGAGGAATTGCTGAGCCTTTGCCTCCTCAGCCATGTCCCCACTTCTCAGGGTTCCACCAGGAATTTCACAGAGTGGCTGGTGCTTCCCTGCATGACCCATAGGACGACCTCCTGCTTTTCCTCACACTCACTTTTTCTTCCTCTGGTTTTAGTGGGATTTGAAAGTACTTGAGCAACTTGGAAACCGAACGTCAGTGAAAAACTTGCCCAACGCCAGGGCTATTTTTGTGCAATTCCACCACTTTTTGGGCAGCCTCTGAGCCGACACATGCCTGCTAACAGCCCTGGCAATCGTGCTCCAAGGGCTTGAGAGCATCCCTTTGATTCTTTCCATTAATGGCCTCTTCAGAGCTACACCCTCCAGCTGCCACATCTCTTGCAGGCGTAAACCCTGACATTCGGCATTTAGCACGGCTTTATTTACGGAGGGGGTTTGTTCTTGCTCTTCCCCCTCTCCCTCAGTTAATAAGTCTCTGGTGATTTTATCTCCGTTTTTATCTGCTGCAAACCCCCGGGTCCTTGCTGTATTTCCCCAGCCAGCAGCGCTGCTATCAGTGCCAAATATTTCAAGCTGTCAGGACATTACTGAACCGAAATTCCTTGAAGCCACTGACTGGTAGCCTAAAGGTGAAGCATTTAACTATATTGCATTGGGGTTAACGACTCTGATGGCCCCTGCATTAGCTTGTTAGTGGTGGCCAGTTGCTGCTGCTGGCAGTGTGGGGACATCACAGAGTCCATCCTGGAGCAGCTCCACCTTCCAGCTCCTGGTGAGGGACAGGAGCTGCCGTGACTTGCCACCTCACTCCGGATTCCTTAGGATTTTCCTGAAAATGTGATCTGTGTTGCATTTTTTCATACTTCTCAGTTTGTCCCTAGTAGGAGAAGGGGTGGGGTCAGGTCTGTTTTTAGCGTATTTTTCCTTTGGTTTTAAAGTTTATTTAAACTGACTCACATTTAATTGTCCTAAGGTAAACAGATGAATCACCCAGGGGGGGATACACCTCCAAAGGTCAGGGTTCAAAGCAAGTTTTTTTACTTTCTTTCTTTTCCTTGGGCTTAAATAAGGAAAACTGGGTTGGTTGGAAAATAAAACTATTTTATTTGGGAGTTCAGCAGACAGTGACTCAGATTTTTTAGTTTCCTGAACTTTTTACTTTTATATAAGTAAGACCCTTGATAAACAGGTATTGGGCCCACACCTGTCATGGAAAGAGCAGCAGGAGTTCAGCACAGTGTGGTAACAGAAGCTCTCTTGTTCTGCCACTGGAATTAGCTGCTTGGCTGCAGGGAGATTCTTGATAACTCCTAATTTGAGACCTTCAGACCAAGTGTGCTGTAGGGCCCCTTTTTTTTCCCTTTTGGAAAGATCATAATCAGCCAATGAGAAAACACTATTAAAAAAATAAACCAAACCAAACAAAAAACGAAACAAAACAAAAAAAACACCCCAAAAAAACAGAAGAAGAAAAGAGCCACAAGTTAAATTTTGCTTCTGGAAAATGTAGTCCCTTGAAATCCCTCGACAACTCGGTACTTGAATTTTTCTCTCCTATTAGAACCCATTCCCGGTAAAGGGTTGCTATTTCCGACCCCACTTGTCTGTGTGGGATGTGTCTCCTGCTCTGTGTTGATAGTGTTGGCTGCGGAGCTGCTGGCTGCTGTGGGGTGAGGTTGTTGGAAAACAGACTGTGCATTTGTATTTCCCAACATTTCCACTTTGATCTGGTTTTCAGGCTCAGAGCTATCTCAGGTCATGCTAACAGCACCTGTAGCCCTGCACGAAACACCTTGCTCAGTTGAGTTTTGTTGTTGATCCCTTCCTTTCTGTCAGTAATAGAGAGGAAAAAGACACCAGAGAAAGGCTGTGGAAACACAAGGCTGTAGAAGTCACACCACAAAGAGGAAGAATGATGGAGCAAAGAGATATTTGCAGTTTTCCTTCACCAAGCCAGACAGCTCTAGGACCATCACACGATCCGGTCCGAGATTTCTAAGCAGAAAGGACAAATTGAGGAGCTCTGAGCCCCCATCCGGCTCTAGGATGAGTGACAAGACTCTTCGGCTATGCTCACTAGATCATGAGTTCATCATTCCCTGCTGGGTAGAACATGAGAGATACCTGCTTCCCTCTTGTTCTCCATCAAAAGAGAGGTCCCAAAAGTTCCTTTGATTTTCGGAACTGAGATGCATCACTCTGCCAGGGCAGAGCAATTGGATACAGCAGGGTTTTCCCACAAGTTTCTGATTTACAAGTGCTTTGAACTTCCCCGTCTGTAAAATATGGAGGGTAACAATACTTCCACTGAGATCCCTCTGAGATATTCAACTACCATGGTCATGCTTTGATTAGATACATTTCTCCATGCAAAAATATAAGGAAATAGTAGGTTTTTTTCCTGCATTTATCTTGATATTTTTGAGGGTTCTGAAATCAGAAATAAAAGGGAGAAAATCTACATTTCTAAATAATCCAAAATATTCATTTAAATAGAAAGATGCTCATTAGAAATTTGCGTAATCAACAATGTGTTTCACTATTTTCTTTTGTTTTTTTAATGATCAGCTCTTTCCTCTGGCTTGCTAGGAATATTTAAATGTGAACAGATAGATGAGCGACTCTGTGAAAAATAAGCACATATTACAGGAATAACCCAAACAGCAACTCCTGCTTCATTTTGGTGACATTTGGTGAATGAGAGATTAAAAAAATGATTGGAAGAACTCATTCCTGCTTTTCATTACCATTTAGGTTGCAGCATAAGTCAATGGGCAATATTCCAGTACTTTGTAACCAAAAGTTTTCCCAACTTGACCTAAAAATTATATAGTGAACTTCAAGACTACCTCAATCAAACATTTAATTTGTCAGGTCTCTGAGCATCCACAAACACTGGGTGAATCCAGGAGACCGGACCTTTGGGGTGGTTCAGTTTGATCATTCCTGTGCTCTTTTGTCCCTCTTTGTTCATCCTGCAGCACTTTCAACAGTCTGATCTCAGAAAAGATTACTTTTAAAATTAAGTTTATAAATGCAGAGATTAGGAATCTAGTTTAGGGGAGCAAGGTTTGAAAACATGGTCCTCAAACCCCCAGGGATTCATTTGCCTGTTGTCCCTGGCTTCCACAAAAGCCAAGTTTGGGCAGCCCCAGGCACCTACAGACACTGACAGGGGTGGAAAGACTCAGCAATGGCTGCTTGCAATGCTCTGCAGAGGCAAACAGTATTTAGTACTGAATCCATAAACCTCTCTCCGGCTGTATGTGAAGCCCAGCTGCTGCTTCCCTGGAAAAAAAACCCAACTATTTCCATATTTCATCCTCATGCCCTTTTGGGTTGCTCAAAGCAACCCCCAAAGCCAATATGTCTCACACCTGAAAGGAATCTCTTGGTTCCAGACCAACTAAACATCCCCCACAAAATCTGTTCCTGTTTGTTTTGCACTTGTTTGCTGTCTCAAACCATCTTAACCAGAACCATGGGAGGCCCTGGTTTTCCTTACACAGAAAGCCTTGGTCTTCACAGGAACACCTTCTCCTTGTCACGTTGCCATTCCCAGCCTCCGGAGGAAGTGCAAGCCTACGGCCAAGTTCTCTCAACATTTTGGAAATCAAAGGGAACACTCAGCAACATGGGATCTGTTTGTATTTACACGGAAGTTCCCGCAGCCTCCGTGGGCTTTTCCCTCTTGTTCTCACCCTTTTCTCTCCAGCGGTGGCTGTGTACTTGGGAACACTGAGCTGCTCTGTATATTTCTTTAGTTCTGCCTCTATTAGCAGCTTCCGTCTGCCCTTCCAGCCCCGAGCGCAGGGACCTGGCAGCGAGGAGATCAAACAAACACAGCTGCTCCTGTGTCCCTCCCGCTCGGCGCTCCCTGAGCCCATGGCGGCCGTGGTGCAGGTGGAAGCGGATGGCTTTGAGGTCGAGGTGTAAATACCCATAATTAGCCATGAATTACATTTAATACCCATGACAGGGTCTGGTGGGAAACAGGTGGGGCAGAGAGCTCAAAGATGCACACTGGAAAAAATTCTCCTTACTCAACTTGATCTCAAGCACATGGAAGTGCATGGAAAGAATCCCCCGGGGTTGTGATGGGCTTTGGACCAGGGTTCTGTGCAAAACCAATAGGAAAAGCTGCGTATACAGGGTGGATTGGCAATTTTAGCAGCCTCCCCCTTGGCAGGGAGAGTTAAAGGCGAAAATGGGGAGGAAATCAAAAAAAAAGAAAGAAGAAGAAAAAGAACAGCAAATCAAAACACAACTGGAGGGCGGGGGAAAAGCAGAGGAATGGTAATTTATATCTTCATTTCAAAGATACTCATATGCTCTATTCTGACACACCTTGCAGAGAGCAACAAAACAGCATGGGCTGCCAGAAATAAATGTTATGGTGCTCACATTCTGAGTTCTTCTCTTCTCATTTTTCTGGAGAGTTATTTCAGATATTTCTTACAATCTGACCTTTGAGCTGCTTGGAAGATTTACTGAGCGCCTCAAATGCAGTCATTTTTGCAAACCTGATGTGTAGCATTAGCTATAGGAGAGTGTTCCAGTGATGTACAAATAGGTCAAGGCCAAAAGGTAACCAATAAGGTAATCAAACAGGAATGCAAACTGAATGGAGCCCTTTATGCAAAGGTGAAGGGTTCATTTTTTTCCAGAATTATGAAATATTGAAAAGCTTGTGTCAGAGCCCCCCTACTCAAAAGCTTTTGATAAGCAGAGATGTTTTTAAAGCTACTCAGACTTCAGTGCATTTGTCCTTGCACCTCTAAAAATGTTGGTCTTGGAAACTCACCTGTAAGTACAAATATAGGGTTGGAAAACATAACTTTGCTGTAACACACAAAATCTACAGTAAACCTTGAATTTATGTTTGTGTGATATGGTTTCAGACCCGCCAGTGTTGTCACATCTACCTGATATTGTTGGGGTTTTTTTGTGCTACTCTGTCCCTAACCTCCTGCCCTTCCACACCAGTTTATCCACACTCCTCATACGGCATAAATGGGGGCAAATCGTCACCTGATGAAGGTTTACTTTCTGCTTTTGATGCCTACTGAAAATCTAACCAAATCTCCTTAATGGAAACTGAACTGCAGCCACGGAGACCCACACTCACAGGTTTGCCTCAGCAATATTCCAGGCTGAGTTTACAATTTTTCTTTCCAACATGACTCATACCTGTGAATTTATTTCTCATTTTTCATGACCAGAGTGCCATGTTTTTCACTTAACAGTCAGGCAAATCCTTCCTGGAAGTTTGTGTTGATATTTTAAATCCCTTTGATTTCTTTCATTCTGACACTTAACAGTTACAGTGATTCAATCAAGAAATAGAAGCAACACCCAGTGACCCAAACAACTCAAAATATACCACCGGCACCAGGGAGTCAAAAGGAACAAGAAGGGATACATGGGGTGAAACACTTTTTTCCCCCCCTCTCATTTCAAATGATCCAATAATTTCAAAGTGATGCCAAAAAATGGGAAAACGAAAGTCTAGTCAGAAGCAGTTCTGAAACTAGGAGGCTGAATAACTTGATGAAGTATTTATAACCAGTCCTCTCTGCTGCAGTGTTTTGCTTGTCCCTATGGAAAAACACCAAAGGGGAAACAAGTTAAAGACATATCACCCCCTCCTGCAACTGTTCCACTCCACAGATACCTGTCTCCAGTCATAAATGAAGACCCTTGTGTGCTCCAGCAAGTCCCACTCACTGAGAACATCTAATTCCCATTAAAAAGCTAATTTCAGACATATGTGGTTAAATGTGTTGCTTAACTGTGGTCAAGGTGCATCCATTTAATTCCATTTTAATATTGAGTTTTTTCTGCTAAGTAGGTCAGTGCCAGAGATGCCGAAGTCTTCCCTGGTTTGCAAAATATTCCCACCCATTTCTGGTGGGCCCTGCAGCACCTACATCTGGACTGTGGCTTGCAGTGAATCAACACCTCAGCACAGCCAAATGAATGCAGAGCTACCCTGAGCAGTGGGACTGTGGCTGTAACCTGGGTGCCACTCACGTCTCCCATGTGACAAAAAATTCCTGTTTTAGCGTTGCCAGAGGCTGACAGTCCCAGCCTCCCTGCACCTGGAGCTGCTCTCCCTCGTGGCCATGGGTTGAATCCCACCGGAGAGGCAGCGTTGGGCGTCTGCCCCACCGAGAAGTTGCTCTTCAGGGAAACTCGCCTGGCCAGTCGCAGGGATGTGAAAACAAGCAGTTGCTGAAAGGCACCAACACTGCATTAACACCAAACAAAGCGCTGAAAATTTCCATGACCAACCTTCTCATGGCTTTTAGTCATACCCTGAGCCAGGGAACAGAGACACTTGTGATAATTAAAGCAAAAAGATCTTTTTGAACCTTAAAAGATTTGAGTTTGACTGAACTGGAATTTTAGACAAAGGTTCACATGGGTTTTTATTTCCCCCAAGCCAGTTTATCCGCCTTTCCTTTTCAGACAGGCTTAGATTTTAATCCTCAATACCTGTGAAGCTATTTATGCTAGTTTGTTTGTTTGTTTGTTTGTTTGTTTCCAATTAACTTTTAATTCATTTTTGGGTCTGAGCAGGATATTTATTTTTCAAAATGCTGGGTGTAACCATTTATATAAACAAATCTGCCTCACTCATTTTTCTCCTTTTGATGTTGATTTCCATTATTTTTAGCCCCATGTGGGATGGGAGACTTTCCTACATGTCCTGGTAACTCTGCATAAGAATAGATACCAGTGACCTCAATTCCCATTTAACAACTGATTAATTGATCAGCCTGAAAAGCTTAGCCACAATTAGATCAAAATAATCTATTTTAAACCAGATGAGAACATCTGCAGAGCATGACCACTTTCATCTATCTGTGCCCATATTTTTCATTTCATCAGAACCCCCAAATCTTCAGTGTTTCAGCCTACATGGATCATAGCTTGAGAGTACATGTGTTTTGTGGAGTTTTCACTAATCTTTACCTTGTAATTTTTAATGAAACACTCTCATTTTCTACAGGAGAACTGCAACAACAGCAGTAACAAAGAATATCTCATTTTTCAGCCTCCTGTGTTTTGTATACAACTTTAGAGTCCATCAAAGTTGGGCTAGAAATACAGAGGAAAAACTCACGGGCTGCCTGTTTTTTGGAGTATCTCCATTATCTTGTGCTGGGAGTCTGGTCCAGTGATCCTCATAACTGCACTACAGGTCCCTGACTGCATTAAGGAACAGATTTGTTAAGAAAGAAAAAAAAGAAAATGAACCAGGCAAGTTTTGTTTTTATTTTTAAAATACCCATAAATTCAGTATCCCTGGGTGCAGATTCTTCCTAGCTTTTATGCAAACAAACTGTCAGAAGGGTAAGGAATGAAAGCCAGGAAAAAAATTAGTTCTTTTTTTGAGTGATTTCAGGTTTTCTCCATTTCTAACTACTGGATGTGAGACAAAAGGTGCAGAGGGTGGTGTAAAGCCTTGATCCGAACTCGGAGCGGGCAGCAGAGCTGTGGGTGCACAGTGAAAAGGAAGCCTTAAGAAGCCTTCTGACTCCTTACAGGGGTGTTTAAGAGCTCACATAACTCTCAGCCAGTCTTTACTCTAGGAAATCCAGGGACAGAAAAACGTCCCATGAGGTCTGCAGCAAAAGCTGGGAGTGCGATCCTCTATTGGGATGCAGAGCAGGAAGAGGAACGCAGTTCCTCTGTAACCTCACAGCAAACTGCTCCATGGGCCACCTCCAACCCTCTGAGGAGGCTCTGCCTTAATGGCACAGTCGAGACCCATTTATTTAGTGGATAAAATTGTACATGAGTTGTACAAAGTGATTGGAGATTTACACACACATGGAAGCCAGCAGAGATTAATTACTGCCCAGTCTGAATTTCATAAATGTAATGCAGCACAGGAGCACTGAGTTTCATTATTTCTCTCTATTTACTCACTAGCTGGCTTTTTAATACCAATTAAGAGCCAAAAGACTGCAAAGGAATGAAAATTAAAATATTGGAAATAGAGACATGTACACTTTCAGCTACCCAGAGACCTCTTTTCTACCATAAGCTGTCCCAGGCCACAGCATAATTCAGACTTAGCATTTTCTTCAGCTGAAGGATGACTTGCCCTGCTTGCAAGTAAATATTTGGTCTCCAAAGGTGAAGGGTGGCTAGCAGATTCATCCAGCTCTGCTGTGATACAGATGACAAAGCCCCGACTCCAGGAAACAAAGCTTCAGTGTAGTCAAATCAGAAAGGATGCTGAGTCCCTAAAAACTCTGCCTTTCTTTGAATGTTAAGGTGGTATGTGCGTATCATTTCCCCAAAAGCACTGACACAGTGCTTCTCTACCCACGGGAAGGAAGAAGGCTCCATGTCTGTGCCACAGTGAGGCAGATGGCTTCAGCTTTTACAAAGGCACTCAAACCCAGGCCTAGCCCTCCCACAGAAAAAAACCCAAAACCCAAAACAGCAGGAGAGCTAAAACCAGCACATACAACATTGTTCTCATCCAGATTTGTTGAGGTCCTTCGTATCTAAGACCAAACCAACAACTTTTCATCACTCACGGGTACAGGCCTCTGTTTGCCCCTTGTTCCCTGCTGGCTGGGTTTGCAGGCACAGTGCTGTGCCCCAGGCACGAAGTACTGGGCTGGAACACGTTCAGCACTCCATCATGGCCTGGTCACACACACCAATCCCCCTCCTTCCCTTCTGGAACGCAAAGGGGACAACACACCAACGCAAGTGCATTTCATGTCTACTCCACAGCCCCTCTGGAGTGCTAAAGCAGATGTCTTCTGGGAGAGAGAATGAGATCCACAGGTTCCAAGTTCTCAAATCCCTATGCTTTAAAAGGACAATAGTTCCGGCTTGCGGTACTCAGGGAATTCAATAGTTGTGGTGAAGAAGGGAGGAGTGCTATGTGTCTATTTATTTGCTTTCTGGTTACTGGAATGGCTCTGCCATTTTCCCAAGGGTTGAAAGGACGATGCTATCATAAAGCTGACTGTGAAGGCATACAAATTTCATATGCACTGGGGAATGAAAGATTTGCTTCCAAACACTGGGTGCATTTCCAAACTCTCCACACCTCCTGAGTGCGGTCAGGAAACCTCATAAGAGTCGACTCCACTTTAAATGGTCTGAATCCAGTTGGGCCACAAACACCATGAGAAGAAAGTTTCTCATGCCACAGTGAAGAATTTTTCCCATGTAGACAAGGCCTTAATTAATCTTTAAAGTGTTCCAGTTTTAATTTTAGGTCACAGTTGGGGCTGGTTCTTACCATGGCTCCTGTCCAGCAAAGCTCTTAAGCACATGCCTAATTCTGAGCATTTAAAGTAGCCTCGTTAACTCCTATGGGATTGCTCACATGCTCAAAACTATGCAGATGTTTAAACTTCTGCTGGATCGGGGCCTGCCTCCGAACTTGACTGTCCTCCTGGAGTCACAACAACAACACGGTGCAAGAGAAATGCTCCTGAACCAACCTTCAAAGTCCTGTCTGAAGCCATACTGGAAGGGCCAGACAGCTGGCAGGCTTTGCAATAGTTTCTTCACCACAGTATAAATTACCTCTGATTTGCTTAATGACTGTTTGGAATCAGGATGTCTCAACCCCGCTAATACAATGCCCCATGGGCAACAATCCTTTTTTTTTGAGAAGCGTCATAGGCAAAGCACATTTTCAGCAGAATAAACCACTTCACACAGCTGTAGGTGAACTATGTGCTGTGTAAGTACCCTGGCCCCCATGAAGATCCCAAAGCAAATCGGTGTGTGCTTTTAAAAAGTTTGGTTTATTTCTCAGCAAAAAACCAACATTTTTTAATGAGGACGTATCAGCCAAAACATTGATTAACTGTGGCTTTTAACAGCTTACTCAAAGAGGTATGAATTTAATTAGCCCTCATCAAAGTAAGAAGAATTAGCATTAAGCTGGTTTATAACTCAATTCTCCTGGCTGGAGGACAAAATGAAAGAAATCATTTTTAAAGGGAATGATTAGAAAGGTGATTAAGTGATGCTGTCATGTTTCCTTGGGATTCAAATATAAATTTTGTTTTAAAACCCAGAAATACGGAAAAGGCAACTGGAGAAATGTGAAGGCCCTGGTTTGTCATGTTGGCATTGCTGTAACCCCCATTTTCTGACCTGGGCTACATTTAAGAGGATTATGACCAGTTAATGTGAAGTTCAGATGGGATCCTCCTTGCTTAGAGGTCTGCCCAGTGATGTGCAAGAGATGACAGATAGCTGATTTCAAAATCTGCTTTTTCTCACCTACACAAACCTTCCTTTCCCATTTCTGTAGCTTAATAAAGTTGCCTGTCTCAACATTCCTGCCCTGTGAAATATGAAACATCTACACCAGTAAGGATCAGATCAAACCCAAAATCCAAATAAGGCCTATTTTTTAATAAGTGATCCTTCTTGAAGTAGATTTGGAGTTTTTAGCCACTGAAGCTTTGTAAAGCAAAAAACATATTTAAAAGGAAGTCTGAGAGGCTGGAGAGTTCTGAGTAGGAGTCCTTTCCCGCTCTGAAGTGCCATTCCTGAGGATCTGCTGAAGGGCTGACCATCCTCATGGAAGCTGACAGACATCACTGACTCTCATTTTAGAGAACAACTTCCTGCCAGTTGCCCTCACTTCCAGCTAAGGCCCCAATACACAACAAGCTGCTGCCCCACTTCTTTCCTTGGCTTCTCTGAATGCCCCTCCAAAGGTATCTGCTGTTAAACTGTGGAGCCTCCTGACGTTCCTGGCACCTTCCTGAGACTGCACGGCACCGGCAGAACTTTTCCTGATGAATCACAGCACGCCCGAGATGTGCACCGAATAAAATCCAAGTGTATGCATCTTGGGACTTGGAAACTTAATCTGGGATGGTTTTCCTGATGGGAATAGTCTTTGTTCTTCTTCATGTCTGTCCCTTTAGCCTTGGATCAACTTGGGAAAAAATGTTTCAAAAAGCAGTGGCAGAAAGGCTGCTGAAGGGAGGCTGTAAACAAAAACAGTGCACTTAAACACAGGAGGCATCAAGGAGCAACAAGTGGGAACGAGAAATCCAGGGAAGTAGAGATGCTCCAAAACACTGCAGTTAAAATAGGACACGATCTGGAGTCTAGGACTGCAGACAGAAGAGGAAATAGCTAAAGTATTTCTGGGAAAACAGCCACTGGAACCAAAGCATTTCCACTTTGAGGGGCCCCCAGGTCTGGTGGAACATGTTCACACGGTGCTGAGCGAAACCTGGAGCTTTTCAGGACAACTGATAGGCTGAACCCTGCAAAAAGGAACTGGAAGCAGTAACATTCCAAGAGACAGGTCCTGTTTTCTAATGATTTATGGTTATTACCATATATGCGTAATTGAGAGAGCCATGTGATCCCAGATGAAGGAAAAGCCTCTGCAGATCTCCTTACCAGGGCTAGAAAACCACCACTGCTATTTATTTAATCCTTCTCATCGCCAATGAAATACAAATATGGTGACTTCCAAGAACACGTCATCCATCTTGGAGGAACAATAAAGGTAAACAGTCTGATGGTTTATTGGGATTCACCAGATGGTTCTGATGTGGAATTGGCCCCTTCCACCTTCTCCAGCCTCAGGCAGAGGACAAGGAAGCTGTGACCAAAAAGCCAGGGAGTTACGTGCTCTCCTCCCAGGAACACTAAGTAATGCAAAACGCCTTTGGTGAGCAAATCCCCAGCTGTGCATGGAAGAGCCCACACTGTGAAACGGGACACTGCAGAGCATCAGTGTGAAAGCTGAGGTAATGAAGGGATGTGGTGAAGCTCTGACACAAGAAGCTGCACAGCTGCACCAGTGCTTGAGCTAATTATTCCTAATTAGGGTAAGCATGGAGCCACAGTGTAGTGTGTTTGGAATGAAGCAAATGGTCCTGCACAGGCCCATGAGGTGCCAGGTACGTCTGGCTGGTTTTGGGTCAAGTAAAATAGAGGAACCTCCTTTTAGCTGGTGCTGCACAGATTGGAGATAATGGTATAGTGTGAGCTTGTCTCTACTAAGCGGTCAACAAGCAAAAAAGGAGGGATGCATGTTAAAAACTCCAATCGGCAGCTGTGAACTACAGAACCACGATTCCGTTCCCATCTGGGACTCTTACTGTCTATTAGGTCATATGGAAGCCGTTGTTGGAATTACAGCCCCCTAATTCAACACTTGCCCAGCTTTACTCTGTTATTATCATTATTACTGCTATTTTTATATTATCTATAGATCAGCATTTGGGAGCTATGCCCTTATACCCCCAGCAGCTGCTTCAAGCTATGACAAAATCCGCTGTTGCCTTTGCAACGGCTGCCACCTCTTCCTCCTCCCATTCTTCCAGGAGCAATGGAAATGCATCCCCTGCCTAACACCTACTCCAGTCTCCTTCCAGCACTCTCACGTGTTAGTTTTCTCACTCTTTAGTCCTCCACCAGGAACAGAGCTTGTCTTCTGGGAGCTTCCTGTTTATCTCAAACCAAGGGAGATACCAGAGCTGTAAGTGGGTGTCCTGGATACATTTGCACAATTTATCTCTTTCCACATGTAAATATTCATGAGGCAATTCCTAACCTCATGGAAGCTACTGATAAATATCCCCTTGTCTCACTGTGAGATCCGAAGATGTGGTGTTCTCCTGGCAGCTCCTCAGCCCAGGTATTTGAAGGCTAATCCATCCCCACAGGGCCATGACCACAAGGCAACACCCACAGCCAGAGGAATATTCTATAAGATCTTCAGCATTGGGTGTTATTGGCAGGCATGGTTGGAAGAGTGATTTATAACATGAAATACTGCATTTACCAGTTGCTTTTATGTATATGTAAGTATATTTACATATATATATATATAGATATATATTTACACAAATATATATTTACATATATACACACTTATATATGGCATACAAAGTGATATTAGTTGGTTGAATCCACTTAACACTTTAATATTGCAATAAGGAGTCAACAATAATGTACCAAAACATGTAGCTAGTTAAGCAATTCCCATCATTACTTTTCATAGAATGGGCATTTGTAATGTCTGCTTCAGGTTTCCTCCCACAAAAGAAATATTTTCTGATTGTTGTGGGTTTCATTTGATTTTTTGACTTCTGAAAAGTGGCCCATTTCAGCTGATTTTTACAATTTTAATCTGGGATCCCAGTAGCATGAAGACATGGTTTGGGTTTTGTGAAAAAAGAAAAGAATCACTGAGGTCAAAAAGCTTTTCTTTTTCATTTTACATAATTCATTTTCCTCTATTAAAAATGAAAATTTTATGTGAATAAATAATGTGGCCAGTATCTTTTAGATATTGTATTAAAACAGTATGATTAAATCTTAAGAGAAAATGCTTCACACCACCCACCAAAGGATGTGCGAAGCACGTAACAGAATTAAGAAAAGCTTTGTGGCTTCTTCCCTTGCATGTATGTGGCTCTCCAGTGCAGACTAATCCTGTAATTTTGGAGAAGGAATTTCCACGGTGATTTTCCATGGGAATCTTTATCTCCTCTGAGGTTCTGCAGACACGTTGGCTGGTGCCTTAGGGTGCAAAGATGGAAGCAAGAAGGGATTGCTGCAGAAGAACCACAGGATCATCAACAGTATCATCTTAATGTCCTGAGGGTTCAAGTCCTGGGGTTTCGATCTGAAAGGGGTTTCCCTCTGCACAAGCCTTATTAACCATGTAGGCACAGTTGTTTTCCAGTTACTCAGTTATTCTGTGTGGCTGTTCTGACTGTGCATGCCCAGCAGCCCCAGCTCCTCAGATCTGCTGATCATCCAAGCAGCCATAGCAAATTACTTCAGCAGTGCCCTGCTGGGAGTTGGGACTGGGGACAGGCGCAGTAGAGGCTCAGCTGCCAAAAAGGCCTCATTTCCCAACTATGCCATGCAGCCTGGGATTGCTGACAAGGAGGAATTACATTGTTCAGACACTAAGGATGAGTGTCTAAGACACTAAGGATGAGCTGGAGGACACTATTGCTGGGGAGGGCCTAAGGGGAAGCTGCAGAGGAAAACCCTGCAGTGGCATAAAGAGAGACGGGAGAGGTCTTACAAGAATAAGAGATGCAGAGAATGACCCCCAACCCTTGAGGGACCATTTGAGCTGGATAAACACATAATTCTGTTCTGAAGAACAGGAAACAATCTATACCAATTATCACCATGCTGGTAATTCCTAAGCAAATGCACAGTCACAGCCAAGAAGGTTCATCCTCACAGTTTGTGTCTGAAGGTAAGTCCATGTTCTAATACCTGTACCATCGGTTTAGTCTGGTTAGTAACCAGATGATTATATCTACACTTCAGTTTTCCCAAAGCAACCATTTATCCCAAGTGTTTCAGTTTTGGGGTATCTTATTTTAAGGGGCCTGATTTTCACTGTGTAACCTTTCAGCACTTCCTAACTGTTTTCCCTTGGGGAAATCCTCACTTTAAGCTGCTCCCTTTCCTCTGTGCTTCTGTCCTTCAATCCTGAGAGCCAGGGAGATGACCAGTCTGTGGCATTTCTATTCCTGGTGATCTCCTGGGCATGGTCACCATGACTCTTCACAAGGGATGTGGTTACACGGTCACTTTTCTGTATGAGAGCAGAAATGGACCTGGAGGAGGATCAGGGGTGGACCAGCACACAGACATGCCCCTCTCAGTGGGTTTTTCATGACACCAAGCACTGAGCAGTAGAAAATTGATAAAACTCAAGCCCCAGAATTATGAACTCTAAGACTGACACCTTTTACAACCACTCCCTGCTTCCCTGCCTTCATTTGCTTAACTTATTTTAATCAAGGGATTCATAATGAATGAAAAACTCAAAAATATAATTGCAGTTAAATAATATGCAAGTAAAAACATACTTCAACTAAGTATAAGCAATCAGGTTCCTGATCCAGGAGCCTTGTCCACTCTGGCACAAAGGCAGTTTGTTGCAGGAGGGATAATATCACCTATTTGTTTTTGTCTAGCTGACATTTGCAATGCAACCAAGAAGTTTCTGGCTAAATGAATGAGAAATCTTTAAGTCAGCTAGTTATCTTTAAAAACTTACCCTTACTAAATCTCAATAATAAGATTATTATAGTCATATAACTATGACTTTTCTGGGCAGCAGATTAACATCAAACTGAAGTGCTGCACTATCTGGTGTTCCTATCTGGATTGGTACCTATCTCATATAGCTCTAATATCTGCCCTATATTAATGTAGTAGCCACGCACTGCTGCTTCTTTATAAACACGTTTGTCAGGTTACACAAACACTCTGGCAAAGGCTTTCATATTAATCCCTTCTATTATATTCAGTGAGGATCTATAAAAATGAATTAAAAGACTTTTTTCCTACCCTTAGGAAGACTCTTGCTTCTTATCATTTTGCCATCAAGGTTATAATTAAAGACACTGGCTGCTGTGGCCTGTATACATAATTGCAATATATGATCAAGGATTGTAAGCACCAGGATAAATGCATTATCACGCTGTCTAATTATCATGTTATCTAACTGACAGGAGGCTGTTTTATCTCTTTCTAGGGATGAAGGACATATCTGACAGACACCAGGACTTTGCTTTGATGTCAGATTTGTATACGAAAGAATCAAAGAGTCAAACCCTTTCCAAAATGGTTCCAATGTGGTTTAACCCCACCAGACAATCCCCTGCCTCGCTGCCAGAGCCTGCTTTGAAGTGGCAGCGCACAACGCATGCTGCCGGAGCTTATTCCCCAGAGCTGGAGCGCCCCACATGCTGAGCAGAAGGCCCGTGCCCCCCGTCTCCCACAGCCACCCCCTCACTCACCAGATCACAGGGGGAGAGGGGATGTGGTGGGGCTGGAGAACAGGGGCTGAAGTGCCACCCCCAGCCCATTCCTGGGGCTCGCGGCCAGCGCTTCCTGCTTTGGGCCGTGCTCATCACCAACGCTTCCTACAGGGGCACAACCACCCCGTGGTCATTGTGCCACCCCTGCCAGCACCCAAGCGAGGGCATGGCCAGCATCTCCTCCGCCGCTGGGACCTCCCCGGCCCCACTGAGAACTTGCGAACAAGTAACCACAGTCCTTGGCCGCACAGGAATACAGAATTCCCATCCCTTCCCCCTTTCCACCCCTGCATGACCCGGCCGTGCACCACCAAAGCATTTCTCCATCACATTAGTGATAACAGCCAGAGCTGTGAAATGTCAGAGTAATACAGGAAGGCTGGGAAAGAAGGAGGCTGGGAAGGGGCACCGATGGTGGGACAGGCAAGGCTGAAACAGGCTAAAAGGGAGGGAGGAGCACAAAAGTTTCAGCCTTTAAAGAATAGGTAAAAGTGTCCCCTCCTGCATGTTCCCAGTGGGGTGAGACCTGGCATCCCACCATTCCTGGCCCCCTCCCCTGCCAAGCACATTGCTGCTCAGGGCTGCTTATCTCCCCAGTGACCGACTCCTGCTACACTTCAGGCACTCAAGTGCCTCAAGTCCATGCCATGGCACAAAGGTTAATTTTGTCCCCCTGTGCACGTTCATTACGACATAATCTGTAATTGCATGATCTATTTTTCTATAAGTGGGGTTTTCCTGGGGTAACTGATTGCCATTTCAGCCTGCTCTGCCCAAACCAACCCAGCATCCCAGCGGCAACAGTCTCAAAGGTTGCTGCATCAACAAATCATTTCAGAAATGGTTTTCATCATTTGAAGAACTTCATAATTATGATAAGATAATGAGCAGATTTGTACTATATCCAGCTTTTTCTTCCAAAAAAAAAAAATAATGCCAGGAGCCTAGAAATAGTTTCTAATCATTTTTCTGGTATAGGAATGAACAGATAGTTTAGTTGTCAAGTTTTTGGGGGTTTTATTTGGTTGATTTCATCCTCCTTAGCACATTCTTCACACACCCTTTGGCCATTTATCAGTCATGGCAGAGAAGGATGAATCTTGTAGAGTTCCAAAATATCCTAAGTCTGGAGCTCTTAACTTCAAAAATGAAATATTTCTCCAGTATGGGGTTTGTTTGTATATTTAAACTTCCAGATTTTGAAAAGTAAAATGAACTGACTTTCTTTGTGGCACTCCCAAGACCCCAGCACTGCTGCAATGCTCAAGCCTCCACCTCCCTGCATCAAACCCATCCAGAGCAATCCTTTTCTAGCAGCAGGAGCAAGGAACCGTTTCAGCAGCGGGGGCACCTCCTCAGATGGAGAAGATAAATCCCCTCACACCCCCATGGCAATCCTGCAGGACAGATATGATCTTTTTTCTGAGTTTCAGATCAGGTCTGTGCCTCCAAGATCTTCCAGTGCCTCTATCACCTGCTATTTTAAATAGTGTATTTTTGTTTAGCAATCTAACTTCTAACCCCTGCCTATGTTTTCAGGTTTTTTTACATGGAGAGCTATCAGTATCATTTACTGTGTATTGCCATGCTTAGTGTCGCTCTAAGAATTGCCTGTCTCCAGGGATGTAGGCAAAGGATTCCTGTTTTTTACACAACCACAACTGATTTCTGATTGCTTGATGACAAAGACCCAGAGGAGTTTTGGGTGCCTAATTCAGACAATCGGGAGCAAAGCAGTCAAGCATCTTTATGGACCCGAGCCAGTGTTTGTGATACAGCAGCAGCAGCAAAAAACAGACATGGAAAAGGTGAAGTCGCAGCAAAAAACCCTCATGGACCTGCCTACTGCAAGTGCTCTTAACCCAATATGATATTTTTCCTGCCTTATAGATAAAACATAAATAACTCTGAAATTTCAACAACATTAAAGTACAGCTTCCATTGCTTTTAAATTGTACTTGTAAAACCCGTTGGCCACTAGAGAAACTCTAGTAAGGTTGCAAATGCTTTACTGTCCCTTGTAGTTTTAGTAATAAAAGTACATTTTGACCAAATTATTATGCTCTTTGAGTCTTCATGTAGGACCTTGTCTTTCAAAGTCCCATGGAAGTAAAAGGGGCAATAATCAAAACACAGATATATACATATATATATAAATGCATGCATATCCACATACTCATATGAAGAGGTTAATTACTTGATAAACTCAAAATGTCTTTATTGTTGTATGATCTGCAAATGTAGTTGCTTTGTGCTGCCAGACACTCATTACCCCCCCATTTATTTCCGAGATCTTTGTTTACTATGTGATAGGAACCTTTTCTCCATTCTGACTGTCAGCCCTCTGGAAGTCCTGGCTGCAATGCAGCCATCAGAGGCATTAATTTTAATTTCAATGAAAGGTGAATACTCGTGATAGGGTAACGAGTCCTTTAAGTAGTTCAGGACTGATGAACTCTCAAAAGCTTCTATGAAGGTTTTATGGGAAATCACATCACTCAATGAACTGCTGAACACTGGAACAATGCAAGGCGAAACTTTTTCCAAACATGAGAGAAACTGGAACAATTATGAGCCACAGCTCATATGAGAATTCATATACTCTTATACACATACTGAGTATTTTACTCCATTAGGAGGCCCTTTGGCTTCAGCTCAACTATATGCAGAATAAAATTCTACTTACTACGGGTAAGGTCAAAAACCTCAAATACCTCCTTACTGCTAGACATGCCCCAAATTTTCTTATTGACAATTTTCCCTCTTCTCTCTAGAAATAGCTTTTCCATATGAACACTTTCCCTCTGTTGAAGGTCAGGCATAAATGTGTTTGGATTTTTTAATCACTAAAAATGCAAGCACAAAATTAAATAAATCAGGTTTTAAGGGGAAAAAAAAAGAAAATCCACTGAAAATATCTAACAGAAAATAATTAGTTTTTGGAGAGGAACTGCTCTATTCAGTCTATTCAGCCTTACTGAGTGTGGAAATAGCCACTTAAATCATTTTAGTCATGGGCTAGAGAATGTTATACCAAGCATCTGGACCCATTGCTAAGCAAGTACTAACAAGACATAGTTACCTAAATAAATAACAGACTATCAGCTTCATCCTGAGCTCTCTCAGCTTGCTGGGAGGTTGTTCAATTGGCATCAAAGTCTACAGAAGTCTTTATTTACTTTGACTAAGGTTGAGTTTTTCTCTATTTTTTAATTTTCTGCATGAGCTAAGGCATCTCTGTACTGGTGAAAAAGTACCTTCTCTGCCTTCAGCCTTTATCTGACTCCAGCAGTGCGGAAAAGGAGGGCAGAAAACAAACATTTCAGTAACCAAGCAGAGTGATTGAAGGGTTTCTGTGTCAGAGGTATCCTAACTACTTATTTAAATCCCTCGAATAAGAAGGATTCATGAGTGACATCTAGAGGTAATTCCTTAAGATGACTGGGGCAACTGCTGGCTGAGGCTCAGGTACCTGCCCTGAGCACTGAAGTCGCACTTGCCAGCACAGGCAGTGCTTGGACACACTGTGGGAGTTCAACTCAATGCAGTAGCACAGACTTGAACAAGCAGGCCAGGCCAAATTTTTTTTAGAGGGGAATTATTTTCTGTAGAACTTCCCACCCAGTGTTTCAAAAGGAAAGTGGGGAAGCTTGAATGAAAACTTTCCATTTGAGTCAAATATGAAACCACTTTTCCCTGCAGAGCACTTAAGTATCTCTTCCGTCATTCTGCTCTGTGGGTCTAAGATCCCTGGCCAGATCTCATCTCCCAAACTACCACATGTGTCTTCTCTTTCCCACACAATATATGAGAAAAACCTCATAAATAAAGGGTAGGAAGGAGGGTTGAAACACCTGGGCTATCACTCACAAAGGATGGTGAGATAGCGTACAAGAGATTATGGTATAATATAAACAGGACTTAAATCTAGTCACGAATTCCATCTTTTCATTTTGTTTCAGTGGAAAATGGGGGTCAAAAATATTATGCCACCTCTAATTTGAAATTTCCAGGAAATTCTCCTTTAGGAGACATCCAAGAGAGCTGGAGAGGGACAGTTTGCAATGACATGTAGTCATTGGACAAGAGGGAATGGCTTTAAACTGAGAGAGGGCAGGTTTAGATGAGATAACAAGAAGAAATTCTTTACTGGGAGTGTGATGAGGCCCTGGCACAGGTTGCCCAGAGAAGCTGTGGATGCCCCATTCCTAGCAGTGTTCAAGGCCAGGTTGGATAGGACTTGGAGCAACCTGGTCTGTGGAAGATGTCCCTGCCCACGGCATGGGTGGAACTTGATGGTCTTTAAGGTCCCTTCCAACACAAAACATTCTGTGATTTTCATCCTTGTGGCTTTTGGGATCCAAGTGGTGCAGACAGAGTTTCAAAGCAACTTCCCTGTCTGGGTGCCTGCCCATGGAGAACCTGACCTCCTGCCACGAGAGCAAATGTGTCAAGCTGAGCTCCTCCAGGCGACATTGCTGGGCTGTCCCTCAGAGAACTTACACCAGGCTGTTAAAGAATGGAGCAGCAGCCTGTCCTGGTAAGACTTTGTGCCCACCTGCCCGGAGACCCTTTCCCGTGGCTGGCCTATGTATATATACATTAATTGTCTTACAGCTTTTGTCCAGGCACAGGTTTTAGTAATATTAGGAAAGCTGACATGTCCTGATTTCTTCTCATCATCTAGGATGAGAAGAAATACAGATGTAGCAGAACTTCATTCAGAAGTTTTGTCTCACCTCTATCAGTGCAAGGCAGGCTATGAGCACACATCCAGCCAAGGATAATTAGATAATGCAATACGAAAAATGGAACCAGCCACTCTGCTTGAGCTATGACCATTAGGGACATTTCTAACTAGAAGGAGATAAGGTGGAAAGGTTCAAAAGAAAAGAAACCACTACAAGGTGAGGGATACTAATGAAACACGAACATCTTGCACAATGCCATAGACACAAGTTGCTCCGTGCAGGAACAGAAAAGAGCCAAACAGATAATGGAGTCCCTGCCTCCAGACCTATGGATACACTCCGAGCATTATGGAATCGACTGGGGTGTGCCTGATAGCTGGAATGCTCTGAAGAGCAGGTAGCTCTTCAGCAGTTAATCTTTCTTTTTCATCATCTGCATTCACCTGGCATGTTTGGACACATGCACCTGGTTTCTGTGCCATCAGGGAGCTCAGCCGTAGCTCACCTCTATCACATACCTGCAAAATGGTAGGTCTCTTCTTGTTTGCTCAGTTTGGAAGGATTCAAGGTACCTAAAGAAAGCCTTTAATCTGTCATTTAAAATCTTATTGTGGTTTAATTCGTAAGGAATAATGTTATTTTCATAGTGTGCCAAAAGCACTGTTGGCAGCAGTGAGGCAATTATTTATGTGGGTTATCAGTTCACAGAGCTGATTAAGTAACCTGAAATATGATGATAATGGCTTCCAGTAATGGCTCCATATCAAAAGGATAATAAATATTATTTGCTGCTCTTTCTTATAAGAAATGGGATATATTTCAGTCCTGTTGAAACAAAAGCAAAACTCCTATTGTTCTTTGGAAGAATCTCCCAATAGCTCTAATTTCACATCATGTCTACTTCAATAATGTTTTGTTGCATAAAGTTATGAATGATAAATTGAATATTATAGATACATCTGGATAACTGATGTTAAATCCTAATCTGCTCTCAGAGCCCTGGAGTGACCTCTCCATGGTAGTAACTCAGTTTTTATTCCATGGTAAGGTACAGAGAGCCAGCTGTATTCCTTTGCTTAGCATTATCCACATAACATCACACCGTGACTTGTAGACATATTTTAGAAAATATTCAAAAATTACTTCCTGCTGTATTTTACCAAAGGAAACTGGATCCAGGTTTTCTTATGATGGAGCTTGGTGAACTGGAGTTGATAAATGAACCAGCCTTGCCACTAATAACATTTCTTATGCTGATTCGTACTTTTGTCCATCACAAATTACTCTGACCTGCCTTAAACCCACCAAGTGCCCAGTTATGAAATCTCTGTTCCCAGTGAAGGACACTCATCAGTAGAGGTTTTTCCTATTCCTTTAATTATAGCATGAATAACACAGACCCTATTCAGAATTGACACTGATGGGCAGATTTGAATCACTTGTCAATGGGTCAGTTGTTGCAGTATTAGATCATGGTGAGTAATTAGAAAAAAAATACAAATCTGGTTTAATTTAGAGCTATGGGTATAAAGAAATGTATTTATTTTAGAACTTCTGAGTATGGTTTGCAAAGACACTTTGGATGTGAAACCTTTTCAAAAGTATCTAATCAATGAAGAAAGGAAGTACAGGATCTTCTTTGGGATAGGAAATCTGTAGAGGGGAGACTGTTACAAAAGCAAGAGCTCTTCTGCTCCAAGGAGAGTTCCGAGCCGCTGTCAACTGCTTTGAATGAGAGCCTGGAGGCTTTATGAACATTTCAGCTCATAACATAATACCTACAGATCAAAATAGAGTTAAGTGAAAAAAAAAAAGAGGTGACTCTGTAAGTCCTGCATGAGGTATTTGATCTTCAGTTATGTTAAAGAATAAGATCTGGATGAAGTCACAGTATTGCAAAGCAGGTTGTTTATTTATAATAAAAATATCATTTGCAAAGAGACAAACATGTTGCCAGAACCTGTAGGCAACAGACTTTTTAGTTTTAGCCCAAAGACCTATTCTGTACTTTTTAATGAAGAGGAATACTGTTCCCATTATTTTTAAAGATGCCCCCACCCATTAATAGCTTTCCATACATCTGCCCATTGGATCAGTTTGGATTCTAGCTCTTGCCTCTTTGTGCTTAACTTCAGTGAGTGTCTGCTGAGTGTTTAAAGGAGAACATAGGGCTGGGATGTAAAACTGTTTCACAGAACACAAAGATGAAGGCAGTTACTTCTGAAACCACTGTACAAAGTAGTAACTCGTATCAAAGAGCAAATCTTGGAAATGATGATCTGTTCGACAATGTTTTAAATAAATGTCACTCTACTTTACAGGTCTAGTACAAGGGTATCAAGATTACTTCATCATTTTCTTTCAAATTTATTTTTATTGAAAGCCTGTGATTTTTATTGAGCTTTCAAGAAGTGTTGAATGTTTTCACATGAAGGTTCTTGGTGCATATTTTGGTATCCAATTCAACGTTCAAATCAATGGGAAGCTGTTTCAGAATTTGAGTCTAAATGCAGTGCTGAACATGGGCTGAAGAGCATAAATGTTGGATACTTAACTACTGAAAGTGTTGATCATTCTTGTCTTATAGGGATTTCTCATTTCAGTATGTAGTAATTGAAAGTCCTCTAAGAAAGGGGTTTGTTTATGATGAACAAATATGCAAGTGCTACTGAAACAAGACAGAATTCTAGTTTTTCCTACCAGAAACTTGTAGGAATTAAGGATGCAGTTCACCCAGAGAAGAAGTACAGTAGGCATAAGAAAGCACACCAGTATGTTTCTGCAATGATTTACACCCCAAAGATTGTACCTCCATTCATTACAAATATGGATGGGCCAGATGATCTCCAGGTTTGCCGTAATGAGACCGCACCAACCAAGCAAGGACAGGAGGGCTAGAGAAACACCCACATAACTGCTTGGCATGCTGTAGGGAGGAGACAGACAGTCCAGCAGACACTGTCCGCCCTGGCACATCAAACCTGACCAAATGCCTGGGTAAAGCACTTCCAGCACCACACTCTGGGTTTGTACTCTGTCCCCAAAAACATAGATCAAATCCCCTTCTTCTGGGAAGGCACATTGGTGCCGTGCTGGAAAAAATAAAGTTGGTGGCTATTTTTCAGAGAAAACCCCAGTCTAGGCAATCACTCCATGTTTTATTCTTTTGTTCAGTGCTTCTATTGCTATTGGTGGCTGCAATTTAATTTATGCAGTGTGTCACAACCAGTCAATGCAGTATGACTGCAAAAGAGATTTGAAGTATCCCATCATGTGAACTTTATGCTGCAAAGGTACAAAAGAGGTCACTTTGCGCTTGAAACCCTCTGCATGATCCACTAGGAAAATCCGGACCATAGTCCAGCATGTGGAGGAATATATGGTGGATGCTGTCTGTGTTACCTATCTGTGTTTTAGAGCAGGTTACAATAAACCCTTGTGAATACCACCACCGCTTGTTGTAACATAATTGAATTTTATTCAGGTGACTTAATCTATGAGTATTGGGAAGCTATAGGGGACTGACCCTATAGAGAGGAGGCTCCATTTAGTGGCAAGGTAACCAGGAGGGGAACAGACCTGGTGCCTCCTTCCAGCTGCATTACATCAGTGCAGCTCCACGGAAACCCATCCACTCAGCTACTCCTAAGTGACACCTGCCCAAACAGTTTCTGACAGGGGATCCTGATCCTTTATCCTCCAGTTACCACTAGTTACGTTTTGCTTAAACAAAAACATCGAGACACATCCTCTGGGCTCAATGATGACTGTCCACCCCAGCTTCTCCCATTTTCTTTCTTCACTTGTGTGTACCCACTCTACTCCCAGTCTCGTTTCCCTCCCTCACCCTAATTCGGTGATTCATCTGTAGCCTCGGGGAAGGGCACCTGATTTCATTGCTTAACTGCTGTTAACAAGTTGCTGCACAAATCACCTGGCATTGCAGGATGAGGCTGCCAACAACTTTCTACTAGAGCTACAGGGAGCAGGTCTGCAATGCCAGCATTCATATGAAAATCTTACTTTGCTTGCGATGGGGTTATTTCAAGTGCATTGCAGTGCTAGAAGATGACAAATCAAGCCAGCTTTATGAAGAGCACCCTCAGAAAGCTGGGTCCCGTTCAGTTGTTGGTTCTCTTGCTAAGTCTGTTAGCTGATGTGATTTCAATGTGTACAGGATCTTCCGCGGCAGATTTTAGTCCCCTGCCTGTACCACTTGAGAGCTCTTTCTCCCTCCCATGTCACTCCTGGCATTACCAGCTCTCATCCCACGTGTTCTCATATCTCTGTAGCCCTCAGAGATGGGGTAGAGAGGTCAGGTGGCCAATTAGTATGAAATACAGTGTCTGCCTTCCCCCCCTCCTTGTCCAGGTGTCTGTGGGGTGCTGCCTATGAGTGGCTGGACAGGGGAAGAGGGTCCAGCTCTTCTGTAGCCCATTCTACCTCACTCACAGTGAACTTATTTGAACATAAATTAACTTTCCAAATCCTACCTGTCTCAGTTCCAGAAGATACAGAAACTGCAGTGTCATGAAGGAAAGAAGAATCATCTTTGCAAAGTTACTTAGCTGAGGAGGAATACCAACATGGCACACCTGGAGCAGCACTGGAATGAAGAATATCAAAGTGCAAACCACCCCTCCAGTTCAGCCTCAAAGTGGAAATGAACAGCTCTGCCAGCTTACATGTAATTTATTGCTAGGAAAATAAGGGATAGACACGGATATCCCCTTTCATGATGAAGAGATCTGTACTGGATTGTGGCACCCTATGTTTTATGTGAGCAGGAGACTTGTCCTGATATAAATCACGGGGCACCAAAGCCAGCCAGCTGCAACTGCCCAGAAATAGCTGCACGCTGAAGGACAACTGCTTCAAAGACAGTCCTTATCAACCCGAGACACATTTACTTTGGGATCCTGCTTAGTTTTAATCACTCTGACAGGTTTGGCTTGTAAAATCATTCTGCCTGTTTATCTGTACATAAGTAAAATCCATGTGGACATCCACCCCCAAGGACCCAAAGCTGCAAATGCACATAAATAACTTCAGCTGCACGACTGCTCTCCTTGGGTAAACAGCAGGGAGGAAGAAGAGGTACTTACAATATTGACATAAGAATGAAATTGTCCATGACTAACCTGAGGATGAGAATGAGGGAGGACTATTTAACTATCAGCTGAAGAAGGCAATGGAGTAACTTTCCAGCAGGAGGGATGGCAGGTGAAAACTCAGAAAGCTTTATATTAATGCTTGGGCATTTTACAAGAGGAGTTTTGAGCCTTAGGCTGTCACACCACAGGGCTGGAACCAGTAGCCCATGAGGACTCCTTTGGCCCAGGCTTTGTACGTGACTGAAGTAACTCGGAAGCGTAAATGTTTATAGGATGAGCCGGGAGCTCGCGTCAGCACAGCTGGCAAAATTCCATGGGTGCTTCATCCATCCCACTGAACACCATAAACATGGAAAGATAACTTCCTAGCAAAAATGCACATACACACTCACACACACACTGTAGATATATAAAAATGATATTTTTTTGTGTGACAGTTTAAAAATGCAAAAAAGTTACTAGTTACATGTATTTTAATGTATAGTGTAAATGAGCTGTACTTCTGCTGCAAATTATATATGTATTTATGCACACATGCTGATGAGAAAGCCAAGTAACTTTCACTGTACTCTGACATCAATTAGATTAACATTCTTGTTAAAGGAAACTGAAGGAATGTGTTGAACATGGATGATTTCTTCAGATGTCCATATGGTACTCAGGAACTTTTTAATGTATTAACTGAGTATGATGTGGGCACTGTGCCCCACAACTTCCAACAGGGGTTATGCCCCAGTTCAGGAAGGATATGGATTGTCACAGTATAAGTCACCAAGAAGAAGAGTAGGATTTAGCCCTAAGGCAGCTTATGATCTGGAGCTCCCCATGTGACTTCAGTCCTACATGGCTTGGGTCCCTTGACAGTGTTACCTGCAGCATCTATTGAATTAGCAACATTAAAAAGACAACATTAAAAGAAGACCAGAATACACAAAAGTGAGCAACCAAAAAATCAGAATATTCCTAGCCTAAGACTGAACAATAGCATTTATTATGGATACAAAGAACTTCACCTCTCAGTTCTGACAGTCTTCAGGGCAGTTGGACCTGCCGGCACTTTAGAGCCTGAGAAAAGGCTTCCTCTGCCCTACAGACTATCTCACACAGAACATTTTCTCAGATACATGAGAAAGCACCCTTTGGTGAGATAATAATGGAAAAGATACTGTGGATCTCGCTGAAGCCTTGCTGAGTACAGAGCTGGTTTCTATCAGGACATCAGAGCTTTGAAACCACGTAAGACACAATATAAAGATATAAATATAAAGATATAATGCAATGTATTTATAGCTGATTTTGCCATAACATAAAGGCTGCACTTATAATAAAAGGAACTGAGTAACAGAGTAAAATTATTTATGCTAATAATTGACTTCTAACAGAACAAGTATTTCCATAAAATACAGTAAGACACCCTGGCTCTGTAGTTACTCATCATCAGTCATAACAGCTCAAAATGGATATAAAACACTCTCACAAAACAACTTTCCATTCTCTCTGTGTCAAGATAACACTCAGTCAATGTCAAGCAGAATCAGACTCAAAATGTTTTAGATTTGATGATTAAAGATAGAGGGGGATTTCCCCAACTTTGTTATTTCTAAATGCAAAGATCAATTCACTTGTTTATTTGCATTTGCGTCTGATCTTTTGATCAGTGGCAATGCTAATGATACAACTAAGGGAGTCTACAAGAAAGAGATCCTTTACCAGACCTCTTTCTTACTTAGCTTAGAGATTTCCTTAAGCAAAATACTAAGTTTGTTGCTATAAAAGAACTAGCTTGGAGAGAGGCCTCTTGGCCTGGGTGTTTCCTGTAGAAGAATTCTGACTCCTGCTGTGGGAGAAACTCCTACTTGTCCTGCCCCAAGGGTGAAAGATACTGCTAGGGAATTACAGCAATTAACCTCCAGGTCCCTGTCAAGCTCCAACCATCCCAATGAGTTATTAGTCCCTTAGGACTCAAGAGACCTCAGGGAGACTGAAAAGCTCTGCTCCTTCTGCAGATGGCCCAACCCATAACCGCAAGGAACAGGCAGAGGAGCAGCCTTTGCCAAAGCTGGAGTTGGAAACTGTGGAGGACCAGTGAGACCACGGGGTGGGTGGCTTGGGAGGCTCCCCTGCACTACCTGGAGGCGGGTGGTCCCTGCCCAAGCGCTCGCAGAGCTGTGTGTGATCCCAAGCCACTCTCTCCCCAGCTGCCGAGGCTCCAGGAGCGCTCCCAGCCATTTGGACTGGCCGCTTGCTGGCAGGCCACGGGACAAGCTGCCGCGCCAACTGCAGCTGGAGCACGGCGGAGTTTGCCAGGAAGCCCCGGCAGAAGGTTGGTCCGAGCCAGGCTGCTCCTGCACGCACGTGTGGGTGCTTGGAGGAGAACAGCTCAGGCTGTCCCACAGTGCAGGCAGGGCAGGGGGTGGGCTGGACTCCACGGACTCTGGGCAGCCCCCACGAAGGTCCAGCTGACCAAGGCTTTGTACATCCTTGTGTTCCACATGAGCTGCTGTGGTAGCACAGTGGGCTGGCAGAGCACATGGAATTGCTGGGAGCCTCTGGGAAGGCAGGCTGGGCCTCAGCTGCTGCTGCATAGGCTCAGAACAGAAGTGGAAAAGTTTCATGCCCAGAACACCCATCTGAGCTGGAATCTGCCCATTGGAGAACAGGCTGAGCGCTCAGCTCAGATGAAGGCAATTCAAACAACAACAACAACAACAACAACAACAACAACAGCAACAACAGGGAGGAAATACCAGAGCTGTTCGCATCGTGGGGAGCAAGTGAGCCCAACCACTGCATCACATTCATGACAGTACAGTTGGGTCTGAGCAGGAAAACACCTTTCCCATCCTCAGCACTGGCACCTGCTGTCCTCTACTCTGTGCCCAGGCAGTGATTTACCCACTGACAGCCATTCTAGGGCACCTTTGTACCAAGCTTTTCATGGTGCTCCGATGACAACAATGCCTTACATTTTCTACAAGTAAAGGCTTTTTTACATTTTTCATTTTCTCGACTCTTCATAAAGTATCCATTCAGGTGCTTCATACCATAACCCATTGCTGAAGACAAAAACTATGTTAATTTGAAGTTGACCCTTTACCTGAGCAGATCTCTACCATGCCCACGTCATACATGGTAGCAGCAAGGTTAGAATTAATATCTGGAAAATAAAGGCAATATCAGACTGAACACCAGCAAATTAAATCCGTCTGCACACATTTACACAGACACACTCACAAGAAAGGCTACCAGGCAGGTAGCACCTCAGGGAGGATCTGTGTCCCTGTTACCATTCAGCCTCAGTGTGAGCAGGATTTTTTTCCATTCTCCCAAGAATCTGTAAACTTTCCCAACTGGTTCTAAATGAAGAAGAAGCAGCACATATAACAACTGAAGGAAAGTCTGAGCAAAACTGTCTGTAACCACTTAAGATTCAAATACGCCAGAAGTTCCTAAGTCATCTGATCCTAATTTCTGAAGAATTTAAATAGGACTTGTGCTGTCCTATATGCCAGAAACTATAAATACAATGCTTTCTCTTATCAATCTCTTCTCCTGCTTTAGGCAGCTTGATAGCATTAGCTCAATATCTGCATTATTCCTCCTTCCTTTCCCGAACAGGGCGCAAGGAACCTGTGAGAGTTCCCTGCTGATTTATGTCCAAAGCCGAAGGTGAAACTGCTGGATTAGAAGATTTCACTGCACGGGAACTAGAAGCCAGCCCACACAGGCTTTACAGGAAGAAATTATAGAAAAAGGCAAACACAAGAGAAAACTTAGAGCAGGGATAAATTAGCAAATGGCAAAGTTCACCGGGAGGGAAGGCTTGCGTGCTAGGCTGTGTGTTTACAGCACTCGCTCTGGTGCATGCAGAGCCCCGCTGATGTGCTCCTGCCGAGAGAGCAGCTGGGACTCTCCACTCACACTGCCAGCACTAGGCTGAAGACAGGAATTTCAGATAATGTAGCAAGGACAGAGCATCTAGAGCTATAAAAACACTCAAAACAGTCTGCTGGGCAAAATAGGTGAGCACTAGAGCTGAAGATTTGTCTTTAGCCAAAGTCACATCATTCAGAATTGTAATTTGGAAATGTTTTACAGATTTTCCTTTTAAGCTGAGTTCTAAAAGTCCATTGATTTATTAAATTTAAATATTCCTCTTCCTACCAGTCTGGACTCCAGAGTGCTTTGTCTCCCGTGGTAGGTATCACACGAATCAGCTGGCCTCAGACGAGCCAGTCAGCCACACAAAGAGGAAAGAATAAGTTGATCAGACTTTCAAGCTGCCTTACGACACAGCATCTTCCCAAATATCTATTGCCAAATACAGTTTAATGTTCACAGGATTAAAAATTAATTCCTTTTCAGTCATACCACCACCACCACCACAACATATTTTCATTTTAGAAATGTCAATATTTCATCCCCATTCCAAGAAGATAATTTCAGCTAAAAAATGTCACAGAATTCTAGTTCCACTCAAATTTGGTCTGTGACAGGGATATTAAATAGAGAGACTTAATTTCTATCTTCTCAAACAGAATTTTCAAAATTCAACATAAGCAAGTGGTTATATTATCCAACAATCAGACAGATAAAATAAGATGCAATGAAGAATTTTATTATGATGTTATAAGAAAATCAGAAGCAAATATTTATAGCTATAGGAAGCCATAGCTACGCTATCTTTGGGCCAGAATAGATCTGGTGGCTTTGGTTGTGGAACCAAAATACAGTATTTTTTTAAATTAGAAAAAATGTTAAAATAAATTAATATTCATAGTCTCAATTGTTTCTTAGTTTCCTTTGTAATTACTTAACCCTTCTGAAAACCTCTTAAAGTTTAGGTCATTTTTCATATAAAAGTAATTTCAAAAAATCACATTACATATCATCCTTTGATTATACTGAAGCAAAGCGTTGTGTTCTTACCTGCAGGAAAGACTGACATCTGAAAAAAATTCACTTTGTCAGACTTATAAATTAAAAAACAGCCTACAACTACTGTCACAAATATTTTGGCACCCTTTCAGTAACTGCTGTGGCAGGAGGAACAGCTAACACGAGAATCTAGTTCACAAGACTTCCACTCCAAGTTCTACTGATCAGACATTTTTTAATCCATCTCAGTTAAACATCTAAATCAAACAGGCTAAGATTTACCAGATCCACTAATCTACTTCCTCTTGAAAAGTGTCACTTCATCATTTATCTTTTTAAGACTACTGGCACTTTCTCTAGAATCCATTGTACTTACAATGTTGTTATTCATGAGAACGCCTCAGTGCTGCTGTTTCTTTAATGATTCATGTCTATTAATATACCAAAAATTCTCATCAATTTCTTTCTTTTTTGCTTACTTAAAGGCAAAACTTAAAAATAAACCTTTCTGTTCCATTTCATCTGACATTTCTTTATCATCAAACACTCCCACCGAAATCCTATTTGCCATAACGTGTAATTCAGAAATTATGTGACCTGGAAAACTCAGATGAGCAAATTCTGATACATTTCACTCTGCTAGGCAAAAAAAAAAATATTAAAAAATTTCCCCTAAAAAAAAAAAAAAAAAAAAAAAAAAAAAAAAAGAAAAAAAAAGACAACTGGTTCATAGAGATGTAACTCCAACTCAGAAGTGTTTGTGTCACCACAAGGCAGGAAAGCAGAGTGGTGAGAAGGACTAAGCACTCCGGAATATTTCCTAAATCCAATATGGTAGCAAGCAGCCCTGTTGCTGTCAGTTCTGCATCCCCGTCTGGTGTCCTGTAATGGTTTTAATGAAAGCTCTTACACATGGTGCTTAAAATAAGCCGTGTGTCTGCTGGGGTAAATTAAAAGATGTAAACACAGTGTAATATGCCAAAGGATATAACAGTGTCAATATAAGAGCTGGCTGTGCCAGCCAGCAACAGGTTCCAGCTGGGGCAGCCTCACAGGACAAAGACAGCCCTTGGCTTCATTCTGGCTCTGTGCTCCTGAAGTCCCAAACTGGGTGAAAGAGAAGCAAAGCTGAGGACCTTGAGCAGATGTGTGATACCCAGCTAAGTGCACAGGGACGCTCCCACAGCAGCCTCGCTGTCCACGTGGCCAGTTCTGACTGGAGACATCCGCCTGGGACGGCTCACACAGGGATGGAGTACACAGGCATGGAGAACCCTGGAGCAGGACTGATCCTGTGAACAGCCTTCCCCCTCTCTGCTGTTGCTGGCCACAACCTGAATTAGCCGTTTTAGACAACCGGGGATAGAAAACAGCAGCTCAGCTCTGAATTCTGCAGATGAGGAAGGACTGGATTTCCAAAAGTGCTCCAGTAAAGCAAAGTCCATGGAAACCCAGCAGTACTCCTCTTTCTAATACCTCTCCAGCCTCTTCCTACTAAATTAGATAAATGTATGAGAAGGAATTAAATCTACAGATTACTCATTGCACAATGAATATTTGTCCTGCAACAGCACTGGCTGGGGTAAAGACCAGCATTCCTAATGATCAATCATGCCTAGTCCCAATGACCGTTCCCCTCTTAATCAGACCACGGTGACAGGTACATTCTTCAAGACTTCTGTTTCACAGGAAAACCTGGTATTATCTCAATTTTCAGAGCCTTGTAAAGATGAGATTGACTCTGCACATTATATGAGCTTACAGTAATCACAAACCCATGAGAAAAAGCCTAGATAACATGCCACCTTGTTGGATGGGTTGTTTAGTTTGTTTTTGGGAAAAAAAACCCCAACTTTATTTTCATTTTGTTTTCTTAGAGTATTTATCACAGAAAATTCCTGATCCATGACTAGAGCTTGTGGGTGTCGACACAAATTACATAACATTCCCCAAATCTGAATTAATTCATAAACTTACCAGAGGCTCTCTTGCAATGATTTTCTCTTGAAGCTTGATTGAGATGACAGATGATAACTCTTATCTTTTGATTACAGCCTTGATGGTCTGATAAAGAGTGTAAAACTGCAACCATTAAATTTCTTGTCCCTGAATTCCCCCTGAGCAGTCTCCTGAGATCACCTGAAACAGATAAACAGAGACGTGAAGAGCATGCAATGGAACTGTTCCAGAACTGATACTGATAACATTACTTGGCTTTACATTTATGCTAAAATCAATTAAGCAAGCTTTATTAATACTTGCTGTCATTTCTTACGGCTGCCTTACAAAGCAATCTATACTAGAAGGTTTTGCTTTGCACGTTGCTTTGCAAGGACTTTCCACGCTCCTGCTCTGTACAATGTGGCAGAAGAGGCAGCCTTCAGAGAGAGGGTAAGCAGGCAAACTACACAAGAGCAGCAAGAGGGGGGAAATGTTGCACGGTCACATTCATAGGAAGGGCCATATTCCAGACTCTCCACATTATACTCAAAAACACTGATCAGAAATTCCACAGAGCCTAAGCTGTGTATTTTCAACTAGCCCTCCCAAACCTTCATGGAACAGCTATAGGAGGGATTTTACCCTTCTTTGTAACCAAGCTGCACACCAGCAAAGTTCAGGAGCCATTGTTAACTTCTCTCTTTCCATTTGCTTGTCTGCAGAAAATTGCCAAATCCCAGTTTATCATTATCCCTTCAAGTGTTTCTCTGCCCAAAACTGCAGGAGCAGCATCTGTACAACATTATTCTTGGAATGCAATGTCTTTCTTCTTGCTGCTATCATCAAACTCTTCTATCAAATAGATTCCCCTTTTCTTCAGATATCCCAATTTCACTTCCTCTAAGTTTTCTGAAGAACTGCTTTAATGTAATTGGGTTATAAGAAATGATATAGCATCAGGATAGAGCAGTAGAGATAATTCATTAGAATGACAGAACAGCTTGGATTGGAGAGGACCTTAAAGACCATTCAGTTCCAACACCCCTGCCATGGGCAGGGACACCTTCCACTAGACCAGGTTGCTCCAAGCCCTGTCCAACCTGGAGATGAGAGCCAAGTTGAGAACCCACCACCAGTTGGTCCTACTGGAAGTTTTCATTTGAAGAGTGATTATCATTTACTAGCTACTTAAATTGGGTACTGATACAACTGATGATTATGTTCCCAGCAACAGAAAAATAAGACAACAAAAAGCACATCGCATTTCTGTAGCTCCCATAACCTTCGTGCAAGCACCTTTGAATTTCTGGCCTAGTGTGGTGCTGACGTCCTCATCTAATATAAAGCACTGAGACATGAAGGAGATGAGTGACTTTCCTAGGAGATGCCATAAATTCCGCAGCAGTATAGGGATCTCAAAATGTACATTACAGCCCAACTTGCTGACTGTGGAGAAATGAAAACGAGTTAAAGACTGTGAATTCCAGCTTTGCTGAATATTCACATTCCTCTGCTTTACCCAAAAACACAACAAGCACACACAGACCTGATACAGTTCAGGTGTAGGTACTCCAAGCTTTTACTACTCTGCCTCTAAGAGGTGCTTCCTAACAGAAATTTAATCTCACATAAATGTTTTCACGCATCACTTCTCCAGCATGGCTGTAATTTATCACCTGCTTTCTTTCTTTTGTGCACAATATGTGCAGCAAGCACCAAGACCAGTTGTACCCCCGAATGTTCTGGTTTCACCTGAAATCAGCCTTTCTGAGCTCATCTTAACTGTGTCCTCATGACTCTGCATGAACTTCAAAGAGCACTTTGAAGACCACACAGCTCTTCCTGCAAACAAGCCAGCAGGACAAGAACAACCCCTACTAATAATGTCGTAGAGGCAAGACCACACAGAAGATTTCTGCAGTGCCCTTTGGGCTTAAAGATGTAGGGGGTCTGAACTCCCCGCTGCTGAGGCCGATCCGCGGCAGCTCCAAGAATCCCCCGTGCGTGGCATAGGGTGAGCTCCGTGCCCACATGGATGGGTGGAGAGCTCCAGATGAGCCCTGTCGATCAGATACCTGTGCCGGGTCTGCCCCAGCTTGCAGCACGCCCTCCTCAAAGCTAAACGGAGCCCAGAGAGAGTTCACACCCCAGTACCTGACAGGTTGCCAGCTAAGGCAGTCTCGTAGCCACTGGGAAAGCTTTGGGACCGGGGTGCTGCTTCACAGCGAGCTGGGGGGGTTCTACCAGACACAATCCTCGTGGCAAGAAACAGCATCACCCCTTGGATGAGTGAAAATAATAGGACACACAAACCATCATGACATCCATCTTTGGAAGACACTGAAGATGCCCAAAAGTGAGGGATGGAGAGAAGACATCTGGTTTAAAAGCCCTACAGCTGTCAGCTCACTGAGCAGTGCAGTGACTCAATATTTAGGGAGTTGTGAACAGCTGAACTATGAAGCTTCACTAGCAAGAACTTGTGGAATCATAGAAAAAACTGATAAAAAGGGAGAGGATCCAGACAGAGGCCTTGTGACAGTGGTACATAAATGACAAGTTTTTGCACATTGTCCTTGGCAGGTCCTGCCTTTGGGCCTTCAGGTCAGCAAACACAACTTGCTGTGGCAGCAGAGGCTCCAGGCTTGGTGCTTGAAGGCAGTAGACCGTGAAGTGCTGTGGAGTTTGGGCTGAATAAAGGAATAGGGCAATTCACCGTGTTTCTCTTTGCAAGCTGCCAACAGGTGACTTGCAGTTGTCTTAAAATGAGCAGTCACTAATTACATTTCTGTGATTGGTAATGGCTAAAAGCAGTTATTGTCTGAATCACCACAGCCACCATGTCTGGACTGTGGTCAGTGAAATTCAGCCAGGAGCTGGGATGGTTAGTTTTGGCCCAACATACAAGCTATAGGCATAGCTTTTCCCAGCATGGTCTGATTTTTGTCGAGGAAGTTTATGGTTTGAGCTAATCTTCATTTCCTCATTGCTATAGGTTCAAAGAAAACTTTTCTTTGTTTCACACTGGAATTTTACCCAGAGTGAAAGGAGGAAGATGAGAGTGGGGAGAGAGGGTTAACATTCTTGGGAGGAAACACTGGAAGTGGTGCGACAGCTCTGCTGGGGAGGTCAGGAAGAAGTACTGGTTGCTTCACTTCAGGAATCAGAGGTGCATCCTCAGACACAAAGATGCCTTGTAGAAAATGCAGTTCTGGATTAGTTGCATGCTTTTTTCCCTGTACTTCCCACGACACAACACAATTTTTCTTGCTGTCTACTTACTTCCCCTTCACTTTTCTCAGAGCACAGAGATACCAATATTTTTACTATTCGTCCTCATTTGGTATACGCTTGTTACACAAAACACTAAATTTGGTGATGTTGAAATTGTGTTTTTTTTCCAATTACTTCCAAGGCTGTCTAGGACTTTGCATAACCCTTGAATGAAACATAAAGGTTACAGACCAAACTGCAGCCTTCCAGTACCTGAAGGGAGTCTACAAGAAAGATAGAGAGAAACTTTCTACAAGGGTCTGGAATGACAGGGCAAGGGGGCATGGCTTCACACTGAAAGAGGGCAGGGTTAGATAGGATACTAAGAAGAAGTTCTTCCCTGCGAGGCTGGTGAGGCCCTGGCACAGGTTGCCCAGAGAAGCTGTGGCTGTCCTGTCCCTGGGAGTGTTCAAAGCCAGGCTGGACAGGACTTGGAGCAATCTGGGATAGTGGAAGGTGTCCCTGTCCATGGCAGGGGGATTGGAACTGGATGATCTTTAAGGTCCTTTCCAATCCAAACCATTCTGTGATTCTATGATTCACCTGCTTAAATATTTCCTGGTAAGGAGACCAAAATAAATCACAACTCTTGCTAAAGCAAATTTCTCTGAAAATGTGTTTTTTCAAATTGCAGTATTTATGGAGAATGCTGACATGAACATTCATCTCTAGATCAGAGCCAGCTATCCTCAGAAGGACACGGAGTCATGCTCATTTATTCCTGCTACAAGGAACAAGCCTTCAGTTTTCCAAGAGGGTAGTGCTCTGAAAAGAAAATAGGAACCCCCCTGAATCTTCTGTGGTGCACAAGCATGAGCTGCAGTTTGCATGTGAGTCCATTGCCACTGAATTTCCTCCTTTGCACAGAAGCCAAACAGGGCAGCCCCTGAGCCAGATCCCTGCCAAGAATCTGATTAAAAACTCACTCTCTGCACCTGCCTATTTATTTTACCACTCTGCACCTGCAGACTGGTTTCAAGAGCCTCATTATTGCTCACTTGTCTCTGGCCTCATTCTGACAAACTTCACGGACAAAATGCCACATTTCCCTTCTAAGGACTGTCACAGCAGCCCTAGCTCTGAGCAGCCTCTAATAATTTCTCCATTTTTTTCCTGCTCACCAAATATGTAATAATGAACAGTCATATACTATGCTGAAAGTAGAGTGAATGCAATTTCTAGAAATGGAAAGCTGCTTTTAAAAAATTAAATCAAAGCAGGTAAAAGATACAAAAGGAGAAAAAAAAGAAGACATAAAAAACCCCAACAAGAGTATAAACTGAAGACAGTGAGTGACCTTTTCAGGTTCTCAGAGCTTCTATCCAGAAATTTATGAATTCTGCATGTGGAGAGGCCTGCACAGGCCTCGTATTGTGTCTCAGTCCCTAATGTCTGTTCTACATAAAAGGTAGAGGGACCCAGCACTGACTCGTCTCATCGCTGCTCGTGCTGCCTCTGGCCAGACAGCCCTTGCTCAAGCCAGTCTGGGGACAAACTGCTGGAACTCCAGGCTTTTCTTTGAAATGCCTTTTTTCCAGCCCTCCTTGTAGGTTCTCCTTGACTGCCTTGTCTATTTCCCCACAAGATGTACTTAGAGCTTGATGTCTTTTTGCTAACCAGAAAAAGAATAAAATCCTTTTTCTCCTTGGACCTACTGTGTCCTGAGCAGAGGACAGCCCATGGAAGCACAACTCTTCCAGGCTGTTCTTCTCCCAGTACTTGGGAATACCTCTTGTAGGAGGTGCCATAAATCCGTTTTATTGTACAATTGACAAGCAACCAGTGACAACAGCAAAAGACACCCTGCCTAGACCTGGTGAGCCTGAAGTGCTTCTTCACTTCGAAATTGTATGTTTTGTTTCCTACAGTATCAGTTATGCTCGTAAAAATACACTTCTTACAATACCTCTTGTATCCTTACATGTGTTAGGACATGAAGTTCCAACCTTCCCTTTAAGACACCATCCTGCTGCTTCCCAAGGGATCTTTTCACAGTGTTGCTGCAGCATGGGAATGCAGAGCTGACAAACAAACAGGTATTTTAAAGAGATTCCAGTACAAAATTTTAATGGAGAAATCAAATACTGATAGTTTTGTTCTGTCAAGACAGGTTTGTCTTTAATCCAGAAGACATTCAGAGAGGATATTGTACCATGTACACTTCCAAAGGCACAGCAAGGACAGAGTATTACCAAATTCTCACTGGTTATCCAGCCTAAGGGTAGCAAACCATCTCCAGGAGAGAGCCACCTGTGCCATACAAATAGAGGATTTATTTAGACCTGTTGGTCCAGGCAGATGTGAAGAGTTCTGATCCAGCTAGCAAAAGCTCCAGTCTCATTAGTGCAAACTCCTGTGTTATAAACCAGGACCAAAATGGGAGAGGAAAACTCAGATCTTGGATCTGTACCATCAAAGAGAGAACAAAGTTTACCCAGTGAGTCACAAGTCACAAACCGAGTGTGTATTAATCTTCCCCCTGACACATTTCTTCCATCCATCAGATCTAGCATTGTGCTGCTCTAACAGTGAGGATACATCATGTCATTCATGACACATGATGATTCCCAGATGTTCAGAGAGCTCTGCTACCCAGTGGAACAAATGGGTGTTTACAGTAAAATAAGCACCAAATTTAGCAAAACTGAAGATGATGTTACAAGTTAATTAGTGCAAGAGGGCCTAAGCCCCATGATATACGGCACTCATATTTCTTCAGTAGATCCAGAAGAACAAATTAGGAAAAGAGTCCCACAATTGAATAGCAGAAAATCAAAACCAAAAAAACCCACCCAGAAAGTCACCCTGAGAGAAGCCAGAATAAATAACACCACTGCCGAGCTCTGATGTAGCTCTTCTGGTGGAGTTCCTGGTGATGAATAAAAGGAGCTCTGAGTCAGGTGCTTGTAAATACAGTCATTTGTAACACCAAATCAATGAGAAAGAGAGTTGGGAGAGGAAAAAGGGTCTAAAAACATCTCAGAGAGTCAGTGAACTTCTCAGCTGACTATAAGAGCTACTGATTCAGGCAAGAACATCACAAATGTCTTTGAAGGTTATTTGCTCTTAAATTTTTTTAGTGGCATAATGAGGAGCAGCTGGAGGAGGTGGACACCTACCTGAGGCTATAGGAGAAGATACGAATTTGGGCCTCGCTGACTTAAACAAACTGAGGCAAAACACAGCTTTCCACCGGACTGCCTTGGTGCTGATGTTTCCAATCTAACATAAGGAGTGAAGAATGGCAAACTCCCAAACCAGACACTGCTAAACTCCAGTAAGATCAAAAATAACTCCCTGTTAAAGGCTGTCCTCCTAAAAAGTTTCATGTTCCCAAAAGTCATTACACCTCTCCAGGTCTTCTGCTAAATCTTCCTTCCTCTCCCAGACATTTCACTCAGTACTGAATGGAGCCACGCAAAAAGAATCCAACCCACCCACTCTCTGGCACTTCATGTCAAACCCAGGAGACAGGAGCAGCCCATGGAGCCCATGGCACTGCCAGCATTGGGGATCCTGGTGACCCCAGAACAGCTCTCTGGAGACAGAGTTCATACAGTGACAGAGGGCCAGATGCCAGCACTGTGCCTGGATACTTTCCTTTTTCTGTGCTAGAGAACAAATTCATTTTCCATAAAGCACTAAATAGGGCAATTTTTAATCTGGCTTACAGTGCTGAAAACAACCTGCAAAAAACAGGTGGCAGCCTCCTTTCATGCAAGCCAAAAGACAGATAAAAATAGACTTGAATTGCCATTGAAAATATGGTAAAACAATACTTTTCCATCTGCTAAAGCAAACCCTGGGAGTAAGTGAATTAACAGGTCCCCACGAGCAGACACTGTGAGTGAGGCACTGCTGCTCATTAATTAAGATGAATGTGACAGCAATCAATTACCTCTATCTCTTGAAGGCATCAATCAGAGCCCAAAGCTGAGTGTGCACCTTGTCTCATAAACCCTGCTGGAACGCTGCCTGTTCCTTCCTAAATGTTTAGAGCAGCCTTCTCTCACAAGCAAAGGCCTTTCCTCTCCTGCCATCTCCATATTCCACATCCAACCTGGTGTTAAATGCCCGGTGTTAAATGCCCGGTGCCATCTCCTCACTTTGAAGTTGGCCACAAGCGATAAGTTCAAGATGTAAAACCCAGGGCATTTGCAGAAAGGGTTTTTACAGAGCCAAGATGTCCTTCCACAGAGATTAGACCTGAAGGCCATAATTAACACGTCCCTGCCGCTGTTATGAAAGCATAGCCCTGATCACCCACACTGAAATTCAGCTTGCCAGAGTGTTCCCAAAGGAAGGATCTTCAGCACCATCTAATTATCTCAAACTTCAGCCTGTTGCTCAAGAGGGTTGCTTCTGTGGATAGACTGCTTAAAATACCCCATGTACCCAGGCATGGAAACACAGACTTCCCCTCAGTCCAAACACAACCAGTTTAATCAAGGCAGACTGTGACCTGTCCCAAGCAGAAGGGAGATAGAATAGTTTTTGTTTAAACAAGGGGGGAAAAAAAGGCAGCCAAATCCTTGTCTCATTTATGGTAATGTAAATCTAGAATAACTGGATAAATATAACCAAAGTTAAAGCTTTTATAAACAGGTATAAATCAGATCAGCTTAAACATATGCAAGTTTTTAAGGCTCTTTGGCATCTTTTAAACCTCAGTTTCTGGTTAGATGCTCAGTCAGGCTGAGTCCAGCCTTTCAGCTGCCTGTTATTTATGGGACTGTTCACAAAGCTGAGTGGTCACCCCACAGGACATGTTTAACCTCCATTTGCACGACACTTAGCAGATGTGTAAACTGAAAGGCTGGCAGAAATTTGAGTGTGCACAACTGGGGGACAGTACTGTCCCTCAAAAAAATAAAGTATCAAATACAGCTGTTAAAAAGCCAAAATTAAAAATCAAGATGTCCACCCCAGGAAATCTTGATTTTTCATTTCAGATTGAGATCAAACATTCAGCATTTTTTCCCCCATAGAATCAAAAGTTCAGAACATCTTTTTTTTTTTTAGTTTGAACTGTTGAAACATTTTGACTGAAAATAAACATTTTGACATTTCCAAGTCAGAATGTATACATGTGGTTTGTCAACAAAATTAGGTTAGAAATCGCAAAGGAAGAGGTTTTCATGTGAGGTTTATATTGTACTTCCTGCTTTTTGAAGAAACAGTGCAATCATGTCCAGGTCAAAAAGTTAAGAGGTGCTCAAAAATGCTAACAATGAATTGCCCACTCTCCTTTAATCTCAGATCAGTTTTGAACTCAGTTTGGATTATCCCTGATTTTATTCATGATAATTCATCTACTTTTCCAGCTGCATAGGCAGATACAGAGACCTGGGCTACCGATGACTTTCATGCACGATATAGGATTAGAAATGTAGAAAAGCACAAAAATATTATTATTACCTTTGTATGTGTTTTCTTGAACCAGAAGTTTTGTTTTGCACCTTTTAAGGGTGAATGCTGGATCCTATTTCAGATTTCTCTTCTGCATTTAGCCTTCTTGGACACAGCTGAGAGATTTTAAACATCAAATCAGTTTAGAGTTGTGTGAATTCCTTACACGTATGACTTTTCTTGTACATAAAAAGACTCAGCACTCAGAGAGCACCTGAATGACAACTCTGCTGCGACAGGAACTCGCACACAAAGGATCTGAATGAGCAAACTACTGGCCATGCAATTATTTTTAGTATTTCTTTATTTTAACTGCAATGCAGAGAATAAGAGTTCAGGCAATAGAATATTTTAAATCTTTGCCCTAAATGTGGAACAGAACTGCATGGCCAGAAGAATTAAATTTGTCTTGCTTTTTTTTTAAACTCCTATATCTTGATTCTGGCAAGATGTTGGAATGCCCAGAATAATTCTCTTTTCTCAGTATCTCTGGACTGCCTTCAAGCAAGGCAGCTGGAAAGACTGGAATCAAAATCATTTCCATCTACCCCTATATCTTACTAGTCAAAGCTTATGTGAGTTACAGAAATTGCTGATGCTTGTGCAACAAGTGCTGATCTAAAACATATAAATGTATTTTATGACTTCGGAAAACTTAAATCAGAGATTTTTTTATAGAGAGATGTTTGTGTATATATATATATATATATATATATATATATAAACACAGTAAGAAACCAAGACTATTTTTCTCTTCCATACATCTACCTCTAATTACTATGTGTTCTATGGTAATATATCATATTTATATAATTAATTGATCCTCTGGAAATGGAGTCTTATCTTAAAGATACTCAAGCACCCACAAGAAAAGAAAAAAAAAGTTGACACCAGGTCTAAATTATTAGAGAAAATACCTGAAAAACACTGAAAAAAATACTGAAGATACATTATTTTGTTGTGGCACCCTATGTATCCAAACTGAAAGTTTCTGAGTCTCAGTGAGCAGCTGCTACTGAACACCACATCCTAACATCCAGCAGAATGGCCAAGCGACAATGAAAACATGCAAAATCAGGAAGCAAGTTTGAAACTGTAAGCAGCTGTTTTTCTTGTTAAGCATAAATTTCATGCCATTGGATTCTCAATTCTTTTTCTATCAAGAGAACAATTGAGATCCAAATATTTGATGTAACATTCAAGTATTTTGCAACACAAGCAGTCCGGACTTCTCTAATTTTTGCCTTTTACAAAACCCTCATAATATTTTACTCCTGCCAAAGGCTGAAATTTTCATGATGGACAGAGGTGATGTGGGAGGACAAATGGCTGAGATGCAGCGCTTAATCGATTTAAAAAAAACATCTCCCTTACATCAAAGATTCTTTGCTAAAATAACAATGAATCAACTCCATGGATACAACAATAAGCTTCCCCTTGCACCAGCATTACAACTTTCAGACAATAGTAGACTTAAAATCCTTTATAGCCAAGCACAAGACCAACATCTATGGGGATTTAAATAGTTACACAAAACCAAAAAGAACAATAAATCATTTTAGGGGAGAGGATAGTCCATCTCATATCTTTGAAGCTTTTGGTACAGAAATAGCCACAGGAAGTGGAAATGAATGCAACAGATGAATATAATGTACACACTACCTTTTAATTTGCCCCAGTGAATCCAAAGGAGTGTAGCTTAAAAAGTTTGGGAGTTCAGGAAGTATACACGTTGGATATACAATTGAAAAGTCTTCAAGTAAAGCAGAAGATTGCACTAATCCAAACAGCCTCTGAATTTCAACTTGCTTAAACTCACTTATATTCACATCTGGGTATGGTCCTGGGAATGGGACCTGCTATATATTGGTTTATTTTCTCAGGGAAACAAAATGAATGAGTGGTATTAGAATCACCTGAGAGGCTTAGGTGCAGGTCACTAACAATATTAAACATGTGGATGAGTGGAACAGCCTAACAGATTCCAGAAAACAAGCAAACTCTGCTGTGGAAACATGCATTGCCTTTCAATTGTCACAAGGAACACCAATCCCAAAAAGCTGAGGTTCTCCATCATCAGGGAACAGGAGTGTTATTTGCAAGGCAGCAGCAGCCACCAAGCGGGAGACAAGAGCCTTCAGGAGCTTGAGCTTGTCCAGGAATGGGACTGTTGATGTATTTCTTGCAGCATCACACACTCCAGAGCCAGGAATACAACAACGATCTGAGCTGTGGGTTCCTAGACAACGTTCAAATCATCCTGCCATGCGAGACCTACACAGCATCACATTGTTTCCCCCAGAGTTTGTCACTGCCTCCTCGCATCGTCCACATGTTGGAGAGGAAGGAAAGAAAGCACCTGCCTGAAGGGAGAGAGGTGGGGTAAAGCAAGAAGATCCAAGAGCTGGATATTTATGATCCAGCTATTCAGTCTCCAAGAGAAGCTTGCAGTAGCAGCCAGGGCCCTGAGTCTAAAAACCAGATAAGTGTAATCTTTCTAAGAATATTCTAGCATCCCATATCCTCATCCAAGTTGGAAGTGCCCTGACTTCATTTTCCTACAGATAGGAGAAATAAAGGTTTATGTCACATAAAGCTCAGAGCCTTTTGCTGAGCAAATGGATGGCCAAGTTGCTGCTCTCTTAGGTAACCAAGAGAGGAAATTATACTGTAATTCAGAGAGCTTCGAAATAAAATGGCTTTTGGCAATGCTTAGACTTGTGCTAATATCACAGCAGCTATTTCTGTCAGCTTCGGAGTACAGTGCTGTGGCCAATTAATGGAAAAAAAGATGAGAGCCAGTTAATTGCTCTGGGATTTTCTCTCTGAATGTTCAGGCTATATTAAGGAGAAGGCCTTGCCTTTGCCTGTATAGCCTCTTATTTCCAATTGGTGTTACAGCAGTGCTGGCCTCGCTGCTCCTATTAAAGGTCAGTCAATGTTTCCACTATAAACCTCCTTTACTGCGGATTTCACATAAGTGTGTGAGTTTAATTTACTCTGGACTGAATCACAGTTCTTCTTGACCTGGAAATGGAGGTGTTTTGATCTGTGCTTTAAATCTGTATGCTCATTTCGGTATTAACCTGGGACATCTTCAAAAAAGGTCATCTCTAACACACATTCTTATTTAAAATGATTCCAAGCATAGACGATCCCCTTTGGATAACTGATTCCTTCATAACACCAGCCAGCGGTTTCCTGATTTAGTCCCAAAGCAATATTGGCAGCTCGTTGCATGTTATCTGAGAAACTATGGTTATCAAGCTTTATTATTCAATAGAGGGTGGGTCACTTTTGAAAAATGAAAACCTGAAAGGAAGGTATTACTACTTGGAACAATTTCAGTTTCCAAACAAAAAGTTGTATTTCAAAATGGGCTGTGCACACAACCAGCAACTGGACACAGGACAATCCCCAGGACAGATTATGAAAATGATTTTTGCCATTGGGCAGGAAACAAAAAAGCACTGGAATCAAAATCCTGTATTCTCCAAACTTCTCTAGAAATTAAGTTCTCCACGGGATATCTCTAGGGCAACTGATCGTCCCTTTGTAAAATGAATAATCACCAAGGAATTATGTGTAAAGTCCCCTCATTATACACCCACACACATCATCTTTCCCATTGAAGCAATAGCTCCCGCTGTCTATCTTCTGCCTCCCTCTATTGGGAAGAGGCCTCCTCCACAGGCAGGAGAAGCCAAGTGCCAGCTTTGGTGGGTTATTCCCTGTTCTGCCTTTGCTGGGGCACACAGGACACGTGCAGCCCCCTCTCCTCCCCAGGGCTGAAGCTGGTCCCTTGTTCCCTTTTCCCCTTGTGGGCAAAAGAGCCAAGGGAGCCTTTTCTCTCTCTAGAAAGGAGTTGCAATCAAAGAGGAAGAGGCTCACCAGAAAATTCAGGTTTGGTGTCACGTACCTTTCGTTGAGGTGTGTAAGAATGGATGGATGGTGGGGATACCTAAGAATTTGGAAATAGTTTTGCATTCTATGTTACAGTATAAAAAACTGTCACAGTTTTCAACAGGAAAAATCAGAGCACCTCCAGATCAGTCATGTTTTTATTCTCAGGGAATTATTTGGTGGAAATTCTCCAATTTGTGAGATTTCACTCTGAACAAAGCAAAAGCAAAATTCTTTTTCCACGGTTATTTGCATTCTTTGCCCATCCCTATTTTCAGCTTTAAGTCTCTCCACACGCACATAGGTTTGCTCATCCACACCCGCACACCTGGTTCTCCGTTAGGACTGCCTTGGCACGGCCCCAAGAGCAGTGGATTTTGAAGCCAACATCCATTTCTCATGCAGAGGACAATCCCACACCTATGGCTATGCTTTCAAACCATCTAAATGCACACGGAGCATCTGCAGAACTCAATTGCAGAGGTGTAAATTTAGACTGTTACAACAATCTTGATGGAAATCTGATTAAATTCTTACTGTATCAGGAGCAGGGTTTGGTTTAGCTCAGGCCATTTGGAGGAGGTCAAGCTAAAGGCAGAACTCCCTGTGTGGATTTTAGAGCCAGAATGGCCACCCAGGGAGTTCTGCCATCAGGCTGCACAGTTTACCAAGTCAGGTGAGAATGGCCTGTGTACCTCTGTAGCAGTTACAAGTAAATTGCATTTTCATGCTCTTCTCAGACCTAAGGATTAGAAACCTGATACTTCAAAACAAAGCTGAATGAGCTGATGCCTCACAGGCTTCCATGATCTGGCACCAGAGCTGCAGGTCAAGGCATCCTAAACTTTAACATGGAAAAAATTCTTTACTCTAAGGGTGGTGACGCCCTGGCACAGGCTGCCCAGAGAAGCTGTGGATGCCTCATCCCTGGAGTGTTTAAGGCCAGGCTGGATGGGGCTCTGGTCTAGAGGAAGGTGTCCTTGTCCACAGCAGAGGGTTGGAACAATATGATCTTTAAGGTCTCTTCCAACTTTTTCCAGCCTTTGTATGATTCTATGTTATGAACATGAACACAAAGCACATGGATCTGCTCGGTTTGCAGGCAGCATTAACATGGTGATACCATGTAGCAGTAAGAATGAAACGTGTTCAAATGATGGGCTGAGCTCATTCGCCTCTGCCAGCATCAATGCATGTAGCCATGCCTTCCTAGTAAATCAGAATTTTGCAGGTCTGACACCAAAGGCAGCTTATACAGTCCAGCCAGCCACCATGGAATACCCTGGGGAGGACACAAGTGCGTCTGAAGAAACGTGACTTTGAATTAACTTTGTGTTAAAAAAGTGCAGCTTTGTGTGTCTCCACCTTCACCACTGCTCTGCTGGGACAGCAGGGAGGCAGCTCATGGAGAGTGGGAAGGATGAGTAAAGGAAACCATGCTGGAAGAGAGTCACTAGAGAAAATCTCTCAACTCAAAAGGCCCACTCAGGGTATCCCTGAGGAGAATGAGGTCCTTCGGCCGGCACAATAAACCATGATCTCTATTCAGAGGGAAGAAGAATTCATACTTTTTAGGCTTGTTAGTAAAGTGGGCTCAGTCCAAAACAGAGGGACAGCTCAGTAGTAAGCTGGATCTGCAACTCTTTACTTTTAAGTGAGATTTGGCTCCCAGTTCCCAGACTGAAGTCAAGACTTTCTGGCCTTTCCACTTTCACTGACCCTCTTACTACTTACGTCACCTAAAAGTACATGACTCTTACAGGCCGTCTTAAGGTGTGGGAGTATTTCATCCTGCATTTGTCAAGGGCTTCTCCAGCCTGCATTTCTGCATCTCTGCATTTAGAGTATGGAAAGCCCTCTCCCTCTGAGCCCATATTGTACATATGATGAGAAAACCTCCTATAACATTCTAACAAAACATGCTTGAACAGAGCCAGCAAGATTTCACTATAAGCTATTTCTGTAGGTTAATTCTATTGCATAATTTAAATGATTGACAATCAGCCATAAAAGAACAAAAGATGTGTAGAACAAGAGAGGGGATCTTCTTAAGTCACATGACACTATTATTTGTTGTTTCCAGCTCAAATTTTCAGTGTCAGAGCACCACAGAAAAACGGCAGAAGACAGAGATGGTCCATTACTGTCTCAGCTGAGCACAGTCTTTGTGTCCAGCTGCTGAGTGACTGAAGCCATTGCCCCTTTTACTTTCCTGTCCATTTGCTAAGGGTCTGACATGTGTTCAAGCTTCACTTACTTACTAACTTTTCAAATTGCAGTAGGCTGTGCTTTTATTCACTCAAATTGACTTGATTTTCTTTTCTTTTTCCTCTTTTTTTTTTTTTTCCAGATGGAAACTATCTGGAAAGAAACCCTTCAGTAACAGAGAAACCAGCAACTAGTGGGATGATTTCGGGACTGCTTGGGAAGAAGAGACCGAGGGAGCACACGTTATTTATCTTGCATTACTCCACTTTTTTCCAAATGTGTTTTTATATAACATGACAGGTTATCACTTCTTGCCTTTGGCTACAGATGGGTAGGACTGCAAACAATCAAATGCAAATCAAGAACAGTCTACAGCAGACACACCATTGTATTGTCACGGCATCACTCCTACTCACTCCATTAGTCAAAGCACTCCCTCGGTTTGGTTATTTGGATGGAGTAGCTGGGTGGAGATGGAGTGTGTGGGTGGATGGCCCTTCTCCAGCAGAGCAAACACTCTCCTCGGGGGACGTCTCTTACGACAAGGAATTCCTCGTGACATCATGGGCTGCTTGACGCGGGAGTGATATGCTCGAGCTGGAATGGCTCCCACCGAGTTTTATAACACAGCCAAAACAGGATGAGCAAATCCTACAAGGATAATCAATTCAGGGGCGTGGCTGTACTTATACCAGGATTTTTCTTCCTTCCTTTCCCAATAGTAAGATGTGTTTCAGAAATGCAGCTTCTAACCCCAAGAAAGCTGGATGCACACACTGACTGTGATAAGCAGAGCTTTCCTTTTGTTGGGTTTATGCACAAAATACCAAGTCAAAAGTTATCCCTTTCAGGATCAATTATAAGAAATCTCCTTCACACAACCTCATAAAATAACCCAAAAGTTTTCAAGAAAGGATCAAGTACTTTTAAAACTTTAAGTCAGCTGTGCTTTAGATTTAGATCCATCTTTACTATTTAGAAAAGGGCTGACATTTTCTTACCAGACAAAAAAAAAAAAAGAACCGCAAATTTGGGCTAGATGAACTAAGGAATTGTTTGTCCTGTCTAATTCACCAAAAACCCAAGAGGCATTTACTCAAGTGTTTCACATCTCAAAAATGTTCACACAGTGTACAGACCAGGCTGGCATCACTGACAGGGGACATCTCATCAAAACATAACACATTCTATAAATCACACAGTGGGCAGCACCACGGGGATGAGAAATATCCTTTTTGCGCTGTTTTTGGTTAACAGAGCACAGCAACCCCTGGTCAGGACTACGAAACACGACAGGACAAGGCAGAGCAGGGATATACGATCTTCTCTAACTCTGGGTAGAGCTTTAGGGCTTTCAACTCTAATTTTCTGTGCTTTACTTGTCTTAGAAAAACTGACAAGGGCAACTCCTACACACTTTTGTTGTTTCAGTTATAACAATTGGGAAAAGACAGGTGAGTATGGCTACACACATCTAAATGGGTAAAAGATATATTGTGGCATGATACTACAAGAACAATGTGATGAGATCCAACAAGCTGCAGTACATAGGACCTGATCTTAAAAAACCAATCAGCTTGCCTCAAAAAATTAAATTTTTGTCTTCTAGAAAAGATGCAATTAAGGAAGAACACACAGCTTTAGTGAGATATCGTAACCTGGTATCAGCAAAATAAAATTCCCAAATAAACCTGAGCTATTATTCCAAGGGAAATATTGTACAGTAATTATAATTTAGTGAGAAGCTAAATTGAAACTGTAATTGAGAAAATTAGGGGAACATGTACTGTGGCCACATCTCTGCCTTGGATCTGCTCACAAAGAGCTTGGTGAGATGGAAGAAGGAAAGATTTGGGTACTGGTAAAAAGAATTCCTCCTCCTGCACTACAAAATAGCCCATAAGCCCAAACATAATCTCACAGTAAGAGAGTTTCCAATAATAGGCAAAATTACAACACACAATTATCTGTGTTACACAACCGCTGAAAATCTCATTTGTAATGAATCCACAGGTTCCCCAGGAGGTGAATCCCTGCCGTGGTTCCTGCAATAGTTCAGGATCTCTCCCTAAGCACGAGCAGGGCAGGTTTGACCCCGGCTGTCCCCCACATCCCAGGACACCGTCCTCCCAGGTCGTATCCTACTTCTCCTTGACACCACGCTACACAAACACACCCTCCCAGGCCCCAGCACACCTTTCCCATTATTTGAAATGTTTTTCACTGCGGAGCACATGTGCATTCTTCCAAACATGTGTAAGAGCTGCAGAGGCCCGGGGGAGCTGCAGCCCCCATGGCGTGCAGCAGGAACACAGCCAGCCCACCTGAAAAGAGACTCGCCCTGAGCAATGCTTATTCTTAGATTAGCTGCACACAACAGGGAGATCTTCCTATCTGAAAAGTGCATATTTGGAGAGGTACACCTCCTGCCAAGGCTTTCCCAAGTGGCTCCCAGGTGCACCGAGGTTAGCAGGGGTATTAGAGAGAAGGTGAAAACAAACTCTGGCGTGGGAGAGAGGGAACATGCTGAATTCTCCTCTTAATCCCTGATATTTAAGGGACCGCTTTAAACCCTGCAGCATGAGATTTGTGATTCATGACGGCATATGTTCTTTATTTGTGTTATTCCTAGTATTCCTATCAGTGTTTGGTGTTGTCTTTTCTGCAACAGGAGCTCGACAGCCGATGAAAGCAGCACAGGTGACTGGCAATTTTCAACAATCCTCTCCCCTCATGGTCCCATTCCTCACTCCAATTTAATCAGGTGTTTTTAGCCTGCTATATCATGCTTTACTCTCCGAGGCACGCTACACCTAAGGCTCACCTACACACTGTGTCACTGGCATCTTAAATCACCATTCTGGCTCCAGGGTAGCTCTAGGAGTATCAGCATGTACTGACTATCCCTCATTAAAATTCAGCAGTGCTGGAGCAGATGAATTGTGCAACCCCATTGTTCCTGCTGTGTGGTTGCAGGCATTCATATAATCTTATTATGACTTTTGGGTGGTTACCATGCATATTTACACTTTAATTTTCTGTGCTGTAGGTTCAAAGAGGAGCGTGCGAAATAGTAATAGATGGCTCTTGGAACTGGGAAAAGATTAAGACTCTCCTAAAGAAAATATAAAGTGATCCGACATCACCACAGTGTAGAATTAACACTGGAGCAAGGAAAAAATTCTGTAAATCGTTCTGGGAAAATTTGTATTTTTGTTTTGTCTTTGAAAATCTTCATGTTGAGTAAAGGTTCTAATATTGTAAGCTTCAGTAATGCCCTGGAGCCCTTTCCACAGTGCAGATACTCACTGTATTTGCCACCAGATAAATCCAAAATGGAATTGCAGTGCCCTCCTTGGGGATCTTCCCTGCATTTCATTAGGGACCTACACCCTCTACATCACTCCTCAAGTATCAGCAATTGGCAAAATTAACAAAATTAGAAGGAAATACTTAGGCCTATTCTCCCATGAGGAATTTTGCCTTAAGGGACCCATCAGAAAGAGGTGAAGGGAAAACACTTCCCCGTTTGTTGTGAAATCCTTTTCCAAAAGGATTTACATCGACAACCCAGGGATACCTCAAAATATTTGAAACTTTGCATAATGCTTACAAAACAATACAGATGAGCAAGCCTTGGAAGATTACAAGGAAGTGTGGCTGCTGCTGATTCCCAGAAAAATGCTTTCATCACACAAATACGGTTGAAGGAGAGATAAAGGAAAAGGAAAGACTCAAAGAATCTTGACCCGACAGGGAAAGAAATCCCTCTATACATAACTGTGCTGAGTTAACACACTGGCAACATCAGCCCTAGCAGCTGGCAAAGACATTAACAACCCCAATAAGGAAGAGTGCTTGGATTTCGATCCTCAGCGTTATTTGTCACGTTCCCCTTTGAGAAAGTGTGGCCATGGCATCCTCAAGGTTTTATAACATGGACTAATTTGTGCCTTCCTCCAGTTTCCCTGGATGAACCACAAATGAAACGTGTGCACCTCAGTGTTAGCTCAGGAGGAAGATGCTCTGAGCTCTTTGCACTCTTCTTTTCATAGCACACCTACACTATTTCCATGTGCTTTTATTTACACAACTGTATTTACATTTCTATTTGACGTGTACAATGCACATCAGGATTTAATGGCACAGACAGGACAGGAGTCCAAAAATTCCAACCTGTTTCTCAACTACAAGACTTTACTCACCCCAGCCCTTGGCTTCTCTACAAGGACCACCAACAGAGGCAACAGCTGAAGACAACTGCAGTAGTTTTCTTTGGAATATGAACACGAGGAATTCAGCCGACACTGGAGGGATTCTGGACGGTGGGTTTTACACCTGCCAGGAAGAACCAGCTATTTAGAAGGCTGTCTCTGGGGTCTTTCTCTTCATTCCCTCACCCATGAAAGAAAAGCAGCCCATCACATAAGGTGGTGCACACCCCACATGGCTTCTGTCCTCTGCCCCCTTCCACTTTCTCCCTTTTGGTAAGGTTGGAGAAGCGAAGAGCAGCAGGAGCAGCCATGAAGTTTCTCCTTTTTGTGGTTTAATGCTGCAGTGTGTGATCTCTGCTTTCTTTAGTCACAAGCCGGCAGGTACAGCTTCAGTGAGGCTGCTGCCGTGGAAGTTCAATAGACAGACTAAAACGGGTGGCTGGCACTGATGGCTTAAACAGAAAACCTTGTGTTTACTGGTCCAGGATCAAGCAAACCGTGCTGGCCTAAACCTTTCCTATATATATATTAACATACTTCATTACATAAAGTCTTTAACCATAGTAAGTGAAACATTACCATTGGTAAATCCATAGAAGTTGGAGTCCACAGAGTGGAATGTTTTGATTTATTTTTGCCTACCTTCTCCCAGGAGACAATCAAAGAGCAAACAATATTTTAGCTTTCCTCCAATTAATTATTTGTAAGCTTTTCCCCATCAGACTTCCCTCTTAGTGCAGAATAACATACCTCCCATCAGGAAAAAAAAATCTTTAAATTCCAGAGGAAACATCTTAGCACCTTTTATGTGGCCCAAAATAAATAGTCCGTAACCCAGTAAAACCTTTATTAAGAATAATGGGCAAGGAAATGGCTAGAAAAATAATTTCTGAAAATCCAACAGCAGAACAAAACAGGAAAATGTCTGGGTTTTGCGTCTGTATTTTACCAACACTCACTTTCTAGTCCTCTGCTTTCCCACCATATGAATATTGGGCTTTACTTCATCACACTAATTAAACCTTTTGGGTGTTAGAGGGTACTTTCAAAAATAAATATCTGGAGGCTCTTTATAGATGAGAAGTATGACAAGGATGCTCTAAGTACAGAAACACCAAATAAAATCACTGCTGAGAGAAACAGAAACTTGCTCGTCAGTTCTTGTGCTTTCAAAATTTTTGAGGCTTTTCTACATCATTTAAAGCTGTGCAAACCACCAGTGTTCATAGCGCACAAAGAAATTCTCTCCTATCTTTTTACATAAAGTGCACATATAAGCATTAGCTTTATAAGGGAATCCTTTGGTACCAGGACTTTGGAATTTAAAGTTGTGACAGATAAGCAGGCAATTTGAGTCTGTTTAATATTGGAAGCATTTCAGCACAGCTAAAAATATTGGATGCTTTTTGCTTCAGAATGTGCAATTTCTCAGTACAGCTTTCTCATTGAAAAGTAGATCTTTTATTTAATATTTCATGGGGGGTTTTAATCACATGCTTAAAAAAAAAAATATTTTGAAAGACAATTTAAAAAAACCCAAATCCAATATCAACAGTGATTTCTTTTCTGAAACAGTTAGAATTCCATAAGATCTTTCCTAAGACAAATGCCAATCATTTTGTTTCACATTCTATGAAATCCAGATCAGAGTGGGATCCTAGTGCTCCTAGCGGGATGTGCAATGTAGCACACAGGACATGCAGAGCTCCTGACTGGAAGCTGAAGCTCATCTTGCTCAAGTAGGAAACACTTTTTTTTAACAAATGAGAGTAACTTCTCCTGGGTGTTGTAATTCTATCATCACATGGAATCTGAAATCAAGATTGGATGCCTTATTAAAAGATGCGCTCATGGCTCAGTCCCAGATTAATGTCTTTGATAGTTCCTGTACTTGGTAGGAAATAATATAAAAATAGCAAGGTCAAATTCTTTGGTGTGTTTTACACCGCACATCAAAGTGGACAACCGCGATTCCCCGAGGAACCTTGAATTCACTGCCATCATCAACAACAGTAATAATTACTGTGTGCCTGGACTATTGGATTTAAATCCTGATGGCAAGCAGTGGAGAAGGGCATGAATTGTCATCAGAGCACAAGCTGTTTGAATCGTAAATCATTTCACAAGTGAGATTTTAGGAATTCTCCTGGCTCTGATCCTTTACTGTGGTGCAACGCAATCAACTTCAGTGTTAGTATTGCACATAAAAGTGTCTTCTTAAACAGATATCAGGGATCTACCATCTATTTTACTCACAGCAGGGAAAACATCTTTTTTCAGCTCAATCTGGCAGGAAAGGTTCAGCTATTCAGAAGCCTTTGGAAGAACAAAGACCATCACAACAGGTCACATGGATAGGGATACTGGAGACAAAGCTGATGCTTCAACAGGTGGATGTTTCTAACAATGTACAATTCTGGCCAATTCTCCACTGCAAACCAAAGCAGAGGACAGAGGTCCGTGATACAAGGGGTACAAGCAGCGATCAGCTCTGATAGTTAATCATACAACACTCCTGAAAGCTGGTTTGTTACCCCTGCTGGAAGAGAGAGCTCCAAACTCAGCACAAACCCAGCTCCCAGTGCTGCTCAAGGTGGATGAATCACCCCGAGTGACGTTAGCTCAGAATAACTGCACTGACAGGTTGGCTTTAATCACTGCAGGAGCTCCTTGTTTAGTACTAGGATGAGTAAGGCTTTGGCTCTGATCTATTGCTATCCTCTAGAGAGGATGAACATTTTTAAATAGTGCGTAAAGTAGTGGATAGGTGCTGAATCCTCTCTTTTTCCATAGATTGATTTTGTTTTTCCCACATGGAAAAGGTGGGCCAGTCAAAAGATGCTCCAGAGCCACTGATCAAAAATAAGTTAGCACACTGCCCACCTCTGCTGTGGAAGGCAGCGTAAATAACTGGGATCATGCTAAAATTGCAGACAAAATCATGTCTATCATCTAGATTTCTTCAAAAGCTGACTGAGGAGACAGCTGAGGGCTTTGCAACATCATCTCTCATGCCAACACCTCTTGCACCGGGCAGAAGGCAAGAGTGTTACCTGTGGATATCAAAGAAGATGCACATGTGCATCTTGCTTTGCATATTTCCTGTCTTGGGTTTACAGAAAGAATAAAAACCCAGCCAAGCCATTGCCCCATAAAATTTCTTGGCCACAGGAGCCGCTGTACATAGCAGGAGATGCTCCGAGTCAGCTGCGGGTGCAGAAAAGCCTCCCCTGCTTCCAGCTTTTGCATAAACAGAGATGAACACATCGTGGTGACAGTCTGTCTCTCCAGGACCTCCTGGCATCTCACGCTGCTCTAGATTTTGAAGGAGTCCTTTAAAATTTGAGGAGTTTTTGTTCAGCACCTTTTTTTTTTTATGATTAAAGGCCTTCCTTTTTCTAATAAACATCAGACGTGAGACTATCTAAGATTGACAGTCCTTCTTTCCCCTAGGAACAAAAATGTGGAAAAAAAAATGTCCTTGGAGTCTAGAATTTCGGAAGTTTTGATTTTTTTCAGAGTGTCTGTTTTTCTCAAACTGTACACAGGACCAGAAAATAATAAATTGAGTAGCAAGGCAAAGAGGAGAGAGGAGGGGGGTAAAAACAGCCAAGAAAGACTTTCAAACATCCCCAGTCCTGGTTGCTGGGAATTGTCACAGACAAGGGCTTTCCAGAGCAAGTGCACGTTTCCAAGGTGCATCCCACAGCTCCATCCAACTGTGTCCCCTCCAATCCTTGCCAGCCCTTGGCTTCTCTCCCCAACCCAGCTGGCCAGTGCTTCCCTGTCCACGTTCCTCCTATTAAGAAAGGACTTTAAATTTATTTATTGAGTTAAACATCATACTTTAAAATTTAATTTTTCACATTAAGAACTGTTTCCATAAACACGCAAATGGTTTCTCCCTCACATACAAGCCCTAAAACCAGCGAAATTGCCCAAAGTCCTCTGATATTCCTTTCCTAACCAAATAAACTGGGACGTGTCTCCTATGTTCACAACAGCTTTCGAACCTCTTAATCTCAGGACTAAGAGTTTCACAAGGGTAAATCCTCTTGGCTCTGGAAAAACATCTCAGGGCTACACACATTTTTGGCAACACAGAAGTCGCTCTAATAGCCAGGTGCAGTTCTGAACCTGCCATCGGAGGGGAAGATAAAGACTTGGGTGTTGTTTAGTCTGGAGGAGAGGAAACTGAGGAATGCATGTGACAAAGAGTCTTCCAATGTGTAGGGACTTCTAAGAAGAGAGGAATGATTAATTGTTCTTCATAGCCAGCGGAAAGAGGAGGAATCAGCAGAAGCTCTAGCAAAGACAATTTAGGTCAGATATTAGAAAAACATTTCAGCTATGGTGGTGAAATACTGGAACAAGCAACTTAGGCGTGTGGAATCTCCTTCACTGAAATTATGCAGACAAAATTTAGATAAATACCACTTTACAGGCAACCCAGAAATGTGGAATTTCCTTTGCCGGAGTTTTAAAGAAAACGTTAAGACAAATGTCTGGTAGGTATGGCTTAGCTACACTTGATCCTGTTTCATCCAGCTCAACAACCTCCAAGGTTCCTTCCAGTGACTCCATGATTTACAGGGCAGTGGTAAATTCTCATACGATGGGTCCACCCACACCCCAACTGCACAAGACATTGAACACACATACTTTGTGGAGGAGCTCCAAGAAGCTAAACGTTAAAAAAGGAAATGGAAAACAAAATTGCTCAAGTCTTGGTGCATATAACAAACAAGCAGCAGAAAGACCGGTATCATCTCTGGAATCTTAGAACTCCCAGTGCAGTCACCCAGCCATTGGGTCATTTCCCATCAGCTGGATGTAAAAGACCATCCCTCATCAAAACGTGTGTTAGCCCTGGTATCTTCTTCCTTTCATTTGCCCTTTGCTTAATGAAAGGAAGCACAGCTACTTGATGGCTGGAGTGTAATTAGCTGCATCCTGCTCAGCGTGGCTGAAGTTGTATATTTGCATTTTAATATTTTTCCTATTACAGACCTCCCTGTGCTCCCATAAAAAACACAGCCTCTAATCCCCTATTAACTGCATTTAGCAAACCTCAAGAGTTTCCTCCATTTGCAATCTGGCTGGGCTTCAGCCCTGAAGCAAATTTCAGGTGGCTGTGGTCTAAACATTAACTCTGGTCTGGAGCGATTTGAATTACAAACCAAACAGACTGTAAATGGAATCCTAAAGTGCAGTCAGAGCTCAGTCTGGAAACCTGGCTTTGTTCTCCTGAGCCTGCAAACCTCCTCTTGCACTGCTCCTGGGGCAGTCCAAAAATGGGTCGTTACTCACAGAGAGGAAGCGCAGGTGTTACATTAAAGGACTGCAAAGGGAGCCATTTGGTACCAACAATATAGATTTATTACTCATAAATTTTTAAAATTTCCTTGTGTTTTGTGATTAAAAACACATCATACATTGATTTCCTAACCACCTCCTGTGTTTTGCTTCCAAATTTTTGACAGCCAGTTAATTATGAAGTTTTCAACTTATTTGCCAAAGTCTACCGCACGCGCATTTGCTGTGTCATAGCTAAAAGGATTCAGCCACAAATATACCCCTTTTCTACAGCTGCAGCAGTTATGACAAGATGCATTCTTTAATTATTCACATCCTCCAACAATACAGAAGCATCATCTGTTACGCAGGAGGCTTCAGCTTCTATCCTCATAAAAAAACCCTAAAAAAACCCAAAGACCAAATTAAGCCTTAGTGCCTTGCTCAGACTGAAGACTTAAAGGAAAAACTACAGGAAGTGGAAAAGGCCTGTGATTTTATCCACACAGCTGGCATTTTGTAGACTGCTTTTAACAGGATGCAAGAAGTGATCAGGTAGACCTTTAAATGACTAGAGCCAAGGAAAGGTTTGAATAACAAACTAGAGTTAGAATTATTGGCAACAAATCGGGTCTTGTGCTTTTTTGCAAGAAGGAAGCTGGTGATGTGATAAAGTAGAGTTGGGCACATTGGATGGGCAATCAGTGGATGTCTGGGACTCGGGAATGCATCCTAATAATTATGATAGGTCCTGAAATCCACAGGACTTTTCAGGCACTGGAAATCAGGCACGTGCCTCAATAGCTTCCTGAAGCAGAGGCTGATGGCACAAAAGGACGAGCATGTGCTGATACAAACTGCTGAACAACATTTTCCACTACATCACAGAGAGAGATAACATGAATTTACCAGCAGACCCAAGGTGTCATTGAAGTATTTGTTCTATAATTATTTATGTTACACACTAGTCTGTCTGTCTTCTTATAGAACAGGAAATATTTTCTTCAGAAAATAGGGAAGGATATAATGGTCCTTTTTGTAAGATCTTCCTCTCTTCCTATCTCAGCTATAGCCATATGCTGTCTGCTTTTGGACAACCATCCGGTTTTTTAAAGGTATCCTACAGCATTTAAGTAACTCTACGTGAGTTCGAGTAACCTTGAAGGATCTTCCATAGCTGCACGAGGAATGCCCCAGAAAGACTGCTCCACAGACACTGCTTGGGGCCACACTTAACAGAAAGGAGTTTGATTTCTTTCAAGACAGACATAGGTAAAATAAAGCTTGTGTTCTCAAGCGGTCCACACTGTAAGCATGTCTAGTAAATAAATAAATCCTATTTGAACGATTTTGTTCCATTAGCTTCCTCCTATATAACACAGGTAGTGGCTAGCCTGCTCTTGTGGGCCTGGGACCAGAGCTTTCATCCAAAGCTTTGCTCCTTTGTGCCCTCAGAACAGTCCCACTCATCTGCTACAACAATAGAAGACTACCCCAAAATTGTTCTTTGCTAAATTTGATTAAAGACGGGTTTTATTTCCCTATTTGAGGTAAGACTTGGATTAGCTAAATGTTCAAGTTCTTACACAAACTAATGTCTGTCCCAGTGTGGGGGAAGGACAACATATCGGAATAAGGCCAGGCATTGCACAGGAGGGATGCAAGTATTTATGAATATTCATCCATGTTCCAAGCACTTCTTTCCCTCAATAGTCTTAATACCCTTGTTTTGTTTGCTGTGAGCTGGCTTTGCTCCTTAGGATGTTTTATCTGTGGGAATACACATGAAGCACCTGTTTCCACACCCAATGTGACTGAGCTAAGGTCTGTGTCTATAAAAAAGCTACAGGTTATTTGCCATTCCTTGCTCATTATTCCCTCTGTGTCAGATGCTTAAATTTGACCTTGCACGGCTGGGAATTCCTGCATGCTATAAAACGGGAACACATGCCACGTGCATTTTCTATCCCAAAACACTATCCAGCAGTAAAGCACTGTTTTGCAACATTTCAGAGTCAGCAAACCAAGTCACAGGAGCTGTCCTGTGTCTTCAAGACTTTTCCATATCTTCAGGCAGGTGAATGCCAGGGTGGAGAACAGCCTCTGCCTCCCAGCTCTGCAAACTCAGTAAGGGACACGCCTGTCACCTCTCCAGCCTGTCTTGGTGAAGAGCCCAGAGACACAGACCTAACTTACTCCTGGGAAATCAATGGGAAAGCTCAGGGCAGTGAAGCTGAACACACCTGAAAATCTTCCCATGCAACACACAAGAAATGGTCAATGCTGGTGAAAAATACAAGTGTGGCTTCTCCTCTGCTTGAGAAAATATTCTACAACAGAGAAATTTGTCTGTTCAATCTCATGAACTACCTCTGGTAAGAACTGCCTGGAGGCTGTGGCCCAGAAGGAGAGTTTAGATTTTCATATAAAGCAGAGAGGAGGAAAAAAGCTGACTGTTCTATGCCCTAGTTTCTGTGCCCCAGTGGTGAAGGTTTGCTGAGGCAGCCAGGCTGAATGCCCTGGCTCTGTTGGGCAGCTGAGACTCAGGGTGTTTGGAAAGGCCACATGGAGGAGGTCAGATCTTCCAGAAAATGCCAGTGTCCAGCAGACCTGGGCAACATGGCACCACAGAAAACAAAGGTACAAAGACATTTCCACAGCTGTGCCCCCAGCAAGGGCCTGGCACAACACAGCTCTGCACTTCCACAAAGACCTTGGCCTGGTTATGTTTTTGACCTCCTCTAAGAGGCTGAAGCCTTTCTGGCCTCTGCTCTAAGCAAAAATTGTTTAAGAAGAAGGAAACAGAATTCAAAGTGGTGCTGTCAGACACTTGATTAATATCTACATATATCAATCATAGCTCTTTTCACCATCCTGCCCCCATGGCCCCTGTGGTTACTGGAACCAGCACATTCTTCACTTCCATACTGAATCCCACCACCAAGGAGCTGTGAACGCAGTGGAAACACTTCTGTGCAGCCTGCCTGGTGATTCTGCTTCAGCCTCACTCCACTGTTGTACAACCAAGGCTTAGAGTGATATTCAGAGGCACAACACTGCTTTTTTCCTCCCTCCCTGTGGTTTCTGTGCTACAATTAATCTAATTTCTAGTGACCTGGCAAGAGAATGCTTTCCATGTAATCTGGCAACGACAGGTCAATGCGAGGCATTGGCTTCTACATGCCAAGAACTGGATTTTCCCAGCATGGCTCCAGGTGCTAACAACAGGATGCAACGCGACCACCAGCACCAAAGACTCAGCAGTGAGAAGGTGTATTTTTAAACCATGGAAATAACAAGTTAAAGTAGGGTTTTGTTCTAGATTATTCCAGCTGGTTTAGGTCTTGGCATTGCAGCTAATCTCTAGACCCATGCTGATTTTGCTATAATTTAAAATGTTTTATAATTATTTCATAATCCATTATCCAACTACAATTATTTTTAGCTTTGTCCTGGGTATGGAAGAGGACAAGTTTCAGTCAGAGGCCCCAGCTGCAGCAAAAGACCCGGAGTACCAGGCACAGGGCAAGGTACAGCCCTTTCCTCCAGCACCATGCAGGGAAATTGCCTCTGTGCCCTCCACTTATAAAACATCATAAACTTATTACCTGAGTACAAACAGAAAAAAAAATCTCAGCCCAGACTTTTAGTTTAGTTCTTTTGCTTGCTGAATTAGGGTATAAATAATATTTGAACACATTCCCTCAATGTCTAATTCTTTATTCCTGGGACATGCACTTGGAGAGGTTGTGTTTTATAGTCATGTCTGAATATAATAGACTCCAAAATGGATTTCTTTCTACAGCTGTGCAAAGCTCAGGGATTTCAGGTCACAGCAGGCTGTACAAATATTTCCTTCAGGTTCAGTCCTCTATGCTTTTGAATCCCCAATTTCTCTTCACATTTCAGGTTCAACCAAATACTGAAACTAATAACAAGCCCTTGATCACACAGAAATGAAACTGGTAAAGCTGAATTTTGTATTGTTTACGTGCAGGACCACTAAAGGAAAGCTCCAGGTTCACCTAAATATGTCTGGGCAACTTAACAAAGCAGTTTAGTGGTCAGGACCAACAAGAGTATTTGGACAAGTTTTACGTAGTTTGGATTCCACTGTGATAATTGTTACGAAACTCTTTGTTATTTTTTTCCTCAAACTTGAAGAGAAGAACTCAGCTTTTTCACTTCCCAGCCACCCAAAAGAGCTGAGCTGACGCAGGCTGTCAGTTATGGCAAAGCCTTATAATGTGGATGTCCACTGAGGTACAGGAATAATCAAGTCCCAGAGGCTTTTCCCAAAACCTCCCTCTGCCGTAGTGACAGCACCAGTTTCAGCACAGCATCAGCACATCCTATAGTGCAGCATAAATTCCATTGTCATTGAACGTTCCAATTTATTGCAGTCAATATTACTTACCTTTGATCACTTTTGCTAAACAAAATTTACTTTTAGAGAGGAAAAGGAAAAATGAAAACCAGCTATGGACATAATAGACTCCTTAAGTTCTTCTCTTGCCCCCTCCATTTTCCTTGCACCCTCACACTTCTTTCCAGCTACATAATACATCCAAAGTATTATACAGGTGTCTACTCAGATGTACTCAGAATTTCCAACTGACAGGTCTTATTTTCCAGCTGGAAAATCCTTTGGGTCTCAGTCATTTTTTCAAGATACACAAAAACCCTATTGGGAAATTAAAATAAAATCCTGTTGGTTATGATCAGCTGGCTGTTCAGTGGAAAGACATTAAAGTCTGAACAGAACAGGCATGGAGCACTGGAAAGAGATAACACTAGAGCCATTCAGATGCTAATAGCCTTCAGGGGAGCTCTGCAGGCTGTCCCAATCCTCTCCATAGCTACAGTTCAAGTTGCCTCTTATTAAAGGCTTTAACCGGCTGTTCCTGAGATTTGGCCATGGATTTTATCGGCCTGATCCTGCCATCCATGAATGCATCCATGGAACTGATGGAAACTCTGCTTTTAAAGTGCTCTGCAGCAGCACACAAAGCTCTGCAAAGATATGCATAGAAGCACTTCCAAAGTGGGCACCAAGGCTGGAGGAGGACGGTACAGCTTCAGCCTCCTCATCGCCCACAGGGCTTTGCAAAGGATCCTGACAGCTACAGAACAGCCTCAATCACTGACTGCAGGAGAGGCTGAAAATAAGGCACAGGGAGAGTTTGGAAGAGCAAAGGAAAAGGGTTCAGCTTGGCAAGGAAGAGCAGCCACACAGAGCTGGTATTACTGCCCTGAAATACTCCACGTCATCTTCATAATCACAGCATAGTTCAAGTTTGAAGGGACCTCTGGAGATCATCCAGTCCTACTCCCCTTCCAAGGCAGGGGCACCTGGAGCAGGTGACACAGGAACGCGTCCAGGTGGGTTTGGGATGTCGAGAGAGAGAGAGAGAGAGAGACTCCACAGCCTCTCTGGGCAGCTGCTCCAGTGCTCTGCCACCATCAGTGTAAACAAGTTCTTCCTCATGTTAAGGTGGAACCTCTTTTGTTTCAGTTCATGGCCATTGCTCCTCATCCTGTCACTGGGCACCACTGAAAAGAGTCTGGCACCTTCCTTGGCACCTCTTTGAGATACTTATGTGGATTCATGTGATCCTCTCCCAGTCCTCTTTTCTCCAGAATAAAGAGACTCAGCCTCTCCTCATAACAGAGATGCTCCAGACCCCTCACCATCTTTGTGACCCTACTGTGGATCCTCTCCAGTAGCTCCTTGTCTTTCTTGAATGTGTCCAATCCCAATCCTTGATTTGAAGTCTTAATTGGAATTGCAAATGTATTTCCTCATCAATTATTTTCCACAAGAGCCCTTCACAGAACATACACTTTCCATAATACAACAACTGGTTTATTTAGGGTTATGGCCTCCTAATTTTAAACAGCACCACTATGTTGGTATTCTGCAGTGTGGACAGCTCTCTTGGCAAAGGGATCTTCCCTCCTCACAGGAAACAGCTATTTCTGAAAAAAATACTTTCAGGTAGAATAAATGAGCCTGGATTGAGGGGGTGTCTGTTATCTGTAGCAAAAGAAGAGTACAGTATTTGTGTATGAATGAGACCTAAAGTTTTATACTCTTTTCATTAAAAACAGGAAAATGGCTTGTTTGTTGTGTTGTTTTGTGGGAGGGTTATTTTATGCATACTTACTTCATTTCAGTCCTTCAATTAAAGACTATAAATTGTTTTTAAAAACTGAACTTGATAGGTTTTACAGGATGTTGTCATCTGGGCAACAGATCCAGGGCTTTGGATATTTACTGGATCATGAAAAATTAAAATCTGCCTCAATGTTGGAGCCACCCTGCCACAGACACCGAAAATGTGACCAGCACGGCAAGAGAAGTGAGTGGAATAAAAGTGGATGCGGTGTGTGGATTTAGAAGGTTTTGGCACCACTTTCAACGTCTGTGACAAATTTACAAAATTTGTTTTAGTACCCACATGCTGAGTGAACTACTGATATATTTAGGTCCTCTCCAACAAATTTTCAAAAGTAAGTTCAGCTATGAAATACAATAATACCTCAATAAATTAATTACTTGTGTCAGAAACGGGGGAGGGAGCAAGGAAGCTGTCATGGGACAGGTGCTGATGTTTAAAAAACAAGATTAATTGCTACAAAGCACTACCAAATGGAAAAGAAACCTTTAATTCATCTGGAAACTGGGCACACGAAACCTTGTGGAATGAGCAGCATGACGTAAAAATTAAGAAACCCAAACAATAACAATAACAATTATTCTTTGATTCCAGGTGAACATTTGTAGAACAGGATGCAAGAACTGCAGCACAGAGACTCTCGGAACTCTTGATTCAAGAGACCACTCTGATGCCCAAGCAGAAGTACCAAAGGCTGATAAATCAGGACACCCCCCTGAGCCACTGACCCCATTTCAATAAGCATTATGGAGCAGAGCTGGTTTGGGGTTTTGGGTAGGGAAGTTACACAGACACGAGCTGTTCATGGACCTCTTGCCTTCATATGAGAGTTCTTGGCCAGCTTTATTTTCTAGCATGGACCTGGCAAGCATGAGATGGGAGAAGCAAAGATTGTATCCTGTTCAGAGGTGTGGAATGAAGGGATAAGAAGGCAGGTCTGTAGATAAATTAAGCACATAAAGTGATTTAAGTGCTGTAAGAAGGAGATAAGACTTCTTCAAGAGTTTTCAGGAGTGTTTAGGTTTCTAAATCCTTCAGATTTGCGTGAGAGCTGAGACTCGAAATCACTTCTGAGATGTCCACAGAGTCACATGTGCTTTACAAAAGCTCTGGTCTGAAGTGATTGCCCTAAGTCATACCAGGAACGAATCCAGCTCTCCTAAAGCCCGGTCATAATACTTAAAACCAGTTTACTAATTGCTAAGACTGCATCCCTCCTTCCTTCCCTGAATTCAGCATGGAAACATTTCAAAGCCCTGGAGCCCTTTGCTGCTTCCTGCTGGAAACCCCCATACTCCCGATGCTTCCTGGTTCGACACCAGCAAAGGGAATGTCAAGTATTAGCCCACATCAGGACTGGGACATGGACTTTTTAGTCCCATTAAACTTCTCAGATAAAATTCTTATTATCCTGCTTCAACTCACTGAAGCTTTCCCTTGACCTGTGCTGGTGCCAGGATTTCATGATTCCTGTTTTACCCCCCACAAACAAAGGCTGTATCTCCAAGTTTTGTTGTTTTGTTGATTTTTTTTTAACACAGTAGAACAGCAGCAGCCACCACAAAGTTGAACATTTCACAGCTCACGGAAGGGGTCTGGCAGTAGCAGCTGGTGTTAACTGCAGAATTGCAGAGGGGCTACTTAACAGGAGCTACTTAGCCTGGCACTTCATGCACAGAGCTATTTCTGCCACAGACGCTGGAAAAATGCATTTGCCAACTAAAATAATCCAGGCAGGTCCCTTATGCCCAAGCAGAGCTAAGGAAAACAGCATCTAACATCTTCCACAGAGAATCACAAAACCAGAAAATATTCCTGACATCTGGGATACTCAGGGTGAAATTCCCGCCCTGTGGAAGTCAACACCAAAATGCCCATTGAGTCAAAAAGGGCCAGGATTTAATTTTCAGATTCCACAAATAGCCTTAGACTCCTTTGGCTCAGGATGAAGCACTGGGACAGCCAAGTAGGCAGCACAGTCCGTTCCTGAGTAAGAAGAATAGGCCAAATTCAACAATACTGAGAGCCCTGCAAGCCTCGCTTACATCAGGCCTGGACCAAACCCAACGCCTTGTCTTGTTCTGTGGTGTTAAGCAACAGCTGCTCTTGGATTTGTGATCCTCATTCACAGTGCTGCTACCGCAAATCCGGAGCAGGAAGCACAATCTTCCTAGATGGCTCTTATTCCAGGGGCAAAGAGTCACTGGGATGCCACTCAAGAGGGCATTTTAGGCTTGGAAGACAAGAAAACTGCCCAGAAAACTTGTACTATGGAAAAATCTTGGTCAAGATATTACTTTTCCATAAAAAAGTGCCAGGAGGTTTCATGTGGAAGCTGTGTTTCCTCCTGGGAACTGAAAATACTGCCTCTGCTGTCATCATTCTCTGGTGGTCTGCTTAATGAGGTGCTTTAGCCGATGGCATCCCAAAGCGTGCTGTTCCCATGGTGCCCAGCCACGGTTGGGGTCAGGGATCCCCAGGGTGCTGTCACCTCCTGTGCCACTGTCGCCCTGCACGGCACCGCCCTGGGTCAGGGATCCCCAGGGTGCTGTCACCTCCTGTGCCACTGTCACCCTGCACGGCACCGCCCTGGGTCAGGGATCCCCAGGGTGCTGTCACCTCCTGTGCCACTGTCGCCCTGTGTGGCACCACCCTGGGTCAGGGATCCCCACAGTCCTGATTCATCTCCTGTGTCACTGTCACCCAGCACGGCACTGCCCCGGGTCATGCAGATGCCTGAGCGTCTCCCCTTCCGAGCAGTCTCCACTGGCATGTGTCCGATGGCACTCCATACACCGAGCAACCAAAGAATGTGCAACGGTCCCCGGCTGTTTTATCTTCCCAGCATCCTAAAGCACCGGAAAACCTTCTCCACGAGAAAAACACCCAGTCTTTGGGACAGAATTCATTAAATTCTGCCAACACAGACATTACAGGGGAATTTCCAGGAACCCCACAACTAAAATTCTGCAGCTGGAGAATCCCAGAATCTGCTCAGCTCAGTGTGCACCTGGCCTAAAACAACCGAGTCTATGGGGTTACTTCAGATTTTGTGGGTATGGCTGGGTATAGACTCTCACTTGACCTCCCTAACTCAACTAGAAGTGAAGCAGAAATAGTCTTGGCCATACCAGAGATCAAATGTCAGCTGGATACCATAGAACTACATTAGAATATCAGATACAGGTAAAATTATGGCAGATTAAGAAAAGTTTGAGAAGACTTAGATTTAAAAAGTGAATGAAATGACCAGAAAAGTTTCCTGAAGTCTTCCTCTTGGAAAAGAACTATTATTTAAATTCTTGGGTAGTATTTATTCTGCAGAGCAGTGCACAGAAACAATGGGCTCAGATAAAAATAATCAGGCACATTTTGATTATGTTTAGATAGCATAATGCTCCTGAAATAACTCTCACATTACAGAAAACCTCCTGGCTCTGGTGGTGTTATTTTAACCTACATCACACAAAAGATGCTGAAGGTTTTTTTCTACTATGAGATAAAAGCAAACAAGATAAAAATATTTGGCTTTGGCTTTTTCTGCCTTTTCCGTAGGGATCAGCCAAGATTATTTGTGTGCTGGACAAAGGGATGCCAGCACTGATGCTTACTGCATTGATATTTTTCCGTAGTACTTGGAATGTCAACAAGAAGGATAGTCTTGTGAAACGTAACTTTATTTCCCAGCTTGGCAGCAGCATCCCTGTATCAGACACGGATTGTCCTCCCCGTTCTGCTTCCATCCCAAGGCTCTGATTAATGCTCCTGTTCTCTCTCTATGACACATTTTGGGAACATTTGGGAAGCGGGGCTGGATGTCACTGAGTACACTATGGGAACCTCATTTTCAGACAAAGCTTCTGACTCCTGCTGGAAAATGAGTCACAATGATCACAAACAGCAAGCATCAAAGGAAAATATTAGAGGCATCCCAAATTTGGCAACACAACTCCAGCTTCGTTTCTAAAAACCAGGAATGTGTGTTCTTTTTTGGAAGCTGCAACAAGGTGCAGCGTGGTCAGGGTGGTATCACAAAGAGTGCCCACAGAATTAAGTCTCTCTCAGAACGATCTGCTGATGCTAAGGGGGAGAAACATGACGAGGTGCTCAGCAGAGCCAGCTTTGCAGAGCCCAGCCATGCCTGATTCCCCAGCACTTTACTACCCACACTGACCACAACACGAATTGGGTCATTTCTCCGCCTGGCTGAAGCCAGAAGCCCGGGCAGACTGAACTGAGCCATTGGTGTTATGGCAGCACAACATTATGACAACATAGCCCAGCAAAGTCCAAGTTCAGGCAAACCCTGGGGGTGGAGAGGAAAGTCCAGGAAGGCCTTTCCCTTCCCTAATAAATACCCTTCGCTGCGACAGTTCCCGTAACAAATAGTTACAGAGATTCCATTCTGTCCCTTTGAACCCGTCACCTGCTCCGGCTCACACCGCAGCTGTGAACGGTCTCTGTCAACCAGCCACACCATGAACACCCCCATCAAAGACATCCTGCTCCTCCCGTGCTCCACAGAGCCTTATCAAAGATATTCCAACGCTCCCAGGAGGTCTGGAGAGCACCGCACATCTGTACAAGCCTGAGGGCACACAGAAGGCTCTGCCTGGAGCCTCCCAGCTGGCTTTGAGTTTTGCTGTGTTTCAGATGAGCATTCAACCATTCAGATGCTTAGAATAATTAGAACTGAACCTCCAAAACCTGTTGAGGTTCACCCATCTCTATGCATGACCGTCTAGACACAGTGCACAGAAACCTGCCAACGTTAGCAGCGAGCACACAGGACCTGACTTGCTGCAAACATTGGTTAACACTTCCTTTCTTAGCCATTGAGGAAACCAACTCTTCAGGAAAAGATAACCTCTTTGGAATTATTAATTCAAGCAGTCTTGCAATATTGTTGTTCAGGTTCTAATCAAACTGTTTTATTGTATCTTAACTAGCAGAGCTAAACTATAAACTCCAGCTACCTGTACACTCAAATAGAAGAGTTCAGAAAGTCAACAGTTAAAGAAAAGTAGTACATACTCTTATTTCTAATTTTAGCAAAAAAAACAAGTAGAGTTTTTAAAAATACATTAAGCTTGATTTCAAAATACATTGTTTGCTAAACACATGTAATTCTGTTTCTGCCAACTGGTCTCATAAGGATAAATCACACATGCTTTTCTGGTTGCCCTGGAAAAAAACTCCAACACGAAACACTTCTGAATCTGTGGGTGGTTTCTCACCAGTGAGGGAGAGGCATCAGTGCTCACAGACCAGGAATAGTTGCCCTCTTGCAAGTGTGGCGGGTTCTGTTTTTCCAGCCTCGGCCTTTGGGTCTGAGAGTTACCGAGGATTTTCCATCCTGACTTTTGATTCAAATCAAGTCCAGATGGTACCACTCAGAGTCCGCATTATCTGGAGACTTTTCAGTGGCTGGTAGAGCTAAAAAGGTTTTGAGGTTAGGAGGGGTCAATCTGATATCCCGAACAAGAGGAGCTCACCCCACCATTCCTGCACCCAACCCATGCCAGACAGCTGAGCCACAGAAGAGCTTTGAAAAATACATCCAATCTTGTCTGCAAAACCATCAGGGCAGCTGGGCTAGACAGATGCAGATTACCAGATCCAGTAAACTACATTTGCACTGTCTGGTGTCAATATCACAAAACTGGCTCTACTTCCCAGCTCTGCTGTGCAGGTCAGGGTCCGTCCCTTTCTTCTTGATTCCCTAAGATTCAAGTGCACACGAGGGAGGCCAAGGAAAAGTATTAGAATAAAATGTTGAAGCTGTTTCTAAAAACCAGAAATAAATCCCAGTTTCTCAAAGCATGTATGCTTCAATTTTATTTCCCCATGTTTTTTCCTTTTCTGAGCTAAAGCAAATTCCATTCTTATCGTTTCCCACTTTTTCAGCTCTATTCTTCAGGGACTTTTTACTTTATTTCAAACAGCTCTGAAGTTTTAGACAGTCTGATAGTGCTGAAAGCTACAAAATTTCTTTAGTGCCTTGTGTTTGCCTCTTTTGCAAAATTAGGTAAGCTTTGAAAATTACAGAACGATAAAAGCAAAAATGGGTTGTGATACCACCTTCCATATGGAAATGGGAATATCAGAAACACCTAAACAGGCATAGTGCATTTACAATACCAACGTATCTTTCCTTCAACATAAGCAAAACCCATCAGGAAAGGGGAAGGAGAGATTACTTCCTTTTCCTTTTATAAGCACCCTGCCTAGCTCAAGCTATTGCAAATCGTGGAATGTTGTACAGATTTACTCACAAACGGTTTCAGAAGTCACAGAGATGACCAGGAAAACCAGACACCCTGCTTCCCTGGATGCTGTGTTCCACCAGCCTGGCTAAATAAAGGAATTCTGATGCAGTTATTATAGTAATGGCTGTAGGCAGGGAACCAGAAAACTCTGGTATGCCGGTGGTTGACCCAAGGCGTCCCCAGAAGCACCAGCTCTGTGCCACAAATCCTGAGATGAGAAGCTGCAGATTCTGCAGTCTGAGCACCCAAACTGCCCAGCTCACACATGTGCTCACAACTAACTCATTCACCTTTAAAATCTGCCCTCAGGCACATCCTACTGGAAAAGCTCTCTTCCAAGACTTCATTCTTCCCGTTCCTATGGGCCATTATTTTCCACAGAACATTCACCTCCAATCTTTTAAACTGGGCTCTAACCCATCTCCGAGGTCTATCCCCTCAAATCAGCCTGGTGCTCGAGTAGGTGCTGAACTTTCAAGGCAAAGATCATCTTTCTGAAGTCATCCATTCGATACTCAACATTTATACAAAGAAATTTAAGCACATTCCAAGTACCACGTGAAATCATAGCCTGAGAGGTAGGACACACCTCCAGCCACAGTGCCCTTTAGCTGCAGTCATGTGGCTACAAATCAGAGAGCACCAGATCATCCTCCTCAGTTATTTCACTATTAGTAGCACTGTTCCACTGTGCACAGAGATTTAATTCCATCACAATCTATATTCTCCATCACAATCTATATTCTCCATCACAATCTATATGCTCAGAGAAACAGATCCCTCCAACATGAAAGTAAGGAAATTCAGGATATTTACTTATCGAAAACCAATAAAAAACTTACTTTTGGCATGAAGCATTTTCCTCCTTATCATAGCAGAAGATTTAAGAACATACTTGATTTTCAACACATGCACAGTCCTCATGACATATATGCTTAAATCAATACATCTGCTGAAATGTGTTTATGAACTAATATCAGGATAAAAATTCATTCTGAGAGGAAATTGGCAGAGACAATTGTTGGGTGTTAGGATATTTCCTTTTGTTTCTTTCTCATATGGAATTTTGTACCATCAGTTGCTTAGAGACAATAATGACCAGTACTAAAGAGAGACAAAAAACATGGCCCAGGTGAGGCAAGGGTGCAGCTGGCTATTCTCTTACCTGGGTGGTCTTCTCTTTGGAAGGACAGAAATACCTCGAGATTTTGGCTGTGTGGTGAGGGGCTGGGCTCGGCTCCTTTGGCTCTCTTGCTGTCAGCATTGGAGGAGGACGGTCGAGCTGGTGCTTACAGAGGGGAGAATTCACTGCAACCATGGAGCCCAGCCCTGAACTGCTTCTTCCTTACTGTGAGTGAGGCTGTACTCTTACTGCTTGTAAGAGTGGCCATTGCACTGGGACCTTATTAACACCTTACCTCACTAGGAAGGACCCTCATCATCCACTTGGGTGCCTCAGAGGAAACCCCGGGACCCGGAGCCGCTTCCCCCTCCCAGGGAGCCTCTCCCACCCGTGTTTAGGAGCCNGAGGAATCATCGCGCCGGCCCTGCCCGGCCAGGAGCCACAAGCGCCCCCTGCCGGCCGTGAGCGGAACTGCGCCAGAGGGGAAAGCGCCTGCGGCCGGGAGAAGGCTGGGACTGGGTTTGTGTTCTGGCTGCTGTTGTTTGTTTGCCTCGTTACGCACACTAGTAAACAACTGTTATTCCTTTTCACATATCTTTGCCTGGGACCCCCTTTAATTTCAAAGTTATAATAATTCAGAGGGAAGGGGGTCATATTTTCCATTCCAAGGGAGGTTCCCGCCTTCCTTGGCAGACACAGGTCTTTCAAACCAAGACAACAATATAAACCTGGAAACCAATTTTTGATCATATTTTGAAAAACTTAGTTCAGCTATATTTGACTTTGATAGAACATAAAAAGTTTTAATTAAGAGATTGCAGACTTTTTCTACTTTTGTTTCTCCCGTGATTTCAAACCAGCTCTGTTTCCCCAAACACGAAATTGCTCAGTGATTAACTGAAGATTAAGGGTTTTCCCAGGTTGAAGTAAAGTTCCAAAAACAAACAAACAAACAAACCGATCACCCTCATAGCATCTCTGGGCTTTCAGTGAAACCAAAGCAAGGAGCAGGTTGTGACAAAGATGCTGTCGGTCCTGACTCATTATATATCCACATATTTGTGTTTGTCAGGACAAACAGCCCAGAGCGCCACTGGAGCTCTTCCAAACAGGGATCACCAAACTTGAGATAAGGCCTGGCTCAGCAGTGAGGGGCAGGAGGCATGAGACTAAAGGCAGGAAAACTGCAGGGGAGCATATCCCAGCTGAGATCTCGCTTATCTGACATGATCTTTCCTTGGGTGATACTGTTGACTTTTGTTGGCTACCTCTGCCATTCGTTGAACTCTTGCTCGCCAGTGACTCTCAGGATTTAACTGGACTCATTAAACTTAAGAAGACATTTGAGAGCAATGTAATTGATTCTGAAGGAGTCACCATCCGTGGTGGAAACGCTGAAGGCGTAAAGCAGCTCCCCTTGGACACGGCTCGGAGAACAGGCTGAGTCAGCACTTCTCCTGCGCTCCTAAAGACTTCCTCTACCTTCAGGCACTAATTTGTCCGAAGCCTTTTGTAAGGCTTTTGCTAAAGAGAACCAGAAAGCTGTGCTTTACTGGTAACACTTTCCATCTGTTCCCTGGGAGGTAACGGGCAGGGAATGGTGTGTTTGGAAACACCTCAAACTAAAGCGCTGGGGCTGTCAGGTCTGCCCAGGGCTTTTAACAGTGCAGCTGTCAGTGACTTCACTGAGGGAGCAAACTTTAAACTCCTACCCCTCAGAAAATGTGGTTTTCTTGCTCTTTATCTTACACTTGGCTTTCAGGGGTTCAAGCAAGAGTTTCGACAGAAGATGCCTATGACAAATGCATAGGCAATGCTGTAGGTGCAATATCCTCACCTGTTCCTTGGAGGAACATCACGGTACCGTGCTGGATTTAAGTACTGCTTTGGGTTGGTGTTTTTTTGGGGTTGTTTCAGAGTTCGGTTGGTTGGTTGCTATGATGTTTTTGTTTGGTTGGTTGGTTTTTAATTATTACTTTTCTACAGTGATACACCTGCCTCTCCCCTTGTTTACAGCACCATCCACGTGGAATAACTTTTAAAAGCAGCCAAATCATCATCTTTGGGAGAAAAAAAGGCCAAACTCCCAAAATGACCAAAAACATAGCATTTAAAAAAAAAACTCCAACCAACCAAGAAAAAAAAACCACCAAATGAAACAATGTCAATGGTACTCCTTGTTTTAGTATGGAGATGTCATTCCATTTCTATTTTTAACCTGTTAGAGCTGATCAAACTTTTCTAAATTTTGAAATTTCACCTTATTTTTTGATTCTGGCAATCAAAGAGTGTTTCAAAAAGATCTTCAGGGAAAATATAAGCACTCGGTAGCCATAACTCATGGAGCTAAGACTTCATTCCAGAAGCAGGCAAATCAAGGACAACGGAGGTATTCCTGTAGTTCCCATATTTAACAGAAGTATTTTTGCTCTGATTAATCTGTGTTTTATTGGCTGTGTAACCTTATATTTATTCCCTATTAGACCTTTTCCCAAAGTTTAAAAATATATTTATTATTGGAAATCTTCACCTACTATCGAATATCCGCAGCAGAGAAATGAGCCGACCATTAATCCCATTTTGCTGCTCTGTTCCAAGTTCACAAGTTTTTATCTTAACTGGCTGACTATTCAAGACACATTCTTAACCTCTGCTGACAACATCTGAGGAAAATCATATGGCTTTAATACCTAAGGAGCTGTTCAAGAGAAAACTAACATACACAGTGTTGCACCCAAAAGATAAGGAACTGCAAAAAGTCAAAGCTACACCACATCTTGCAGTAGCCGTACCTTAAACTAAAGCCATTTATAGTGCCAAACTATCTTGAAACATAAGTCTCAGAAATATGTTCTTTTTCTATATCACAACATTGTAGCCAATTTTTACCAGCCAGAAATCATGGGATGAATTAGCTTAAACTAAGCAATGTTTCTACTAGGAGCCAGCCCTGCAGCTGCTACACAAGGTGAAGATACAACACTGTTCTTCACTAAGTTAATTCAGTTTGATGTTCAATATAGACAAGATTTTCTTTTCTGCTTGGGGAGAGTGACAGAGCATGAGCCACTGGTTCTGTTTTACGCTTGTAGTTGAAACACTGAAGGTCTAATGCAGTAATCGAGAACAAATCACAAAGGAAAGGCAGTTGACCTCAGAAAAGAGAGATTTAGAGAAAAGAAACTTGAAGTGCTAATAGCCAGGTCTGGTAAGAATCTTGAGTCCATAAAATATTTCCTTAAAAGTGGTTTGGGTTGAATTTTTTTTTCTGGATTTGTAAAATTAGTGAGTGAAAGGAACAACAGACTAGAGAAGACAATCTTCTACAAACCTCAGATAGCCAAGTGGGGACTCAAATCGAGGAGAATCCTCAAACGTTTATCCCACATCCCATAAAAAATAGAAGCCTCCTGGCATTATGGGGAAAATTCCAAGGCTTTCAATACAAACTCCCACAAACCCATGCCAAAACCATATAGATACCGGGAAGTTTGCTTAAGAGCAGCAGGAGCATTAGCATATGTGTGTCAGTCACCTAATATCCCACCTTCATCAGGAGCCAATCTGTGATGCTTCAAAGAGAAGGGAAAGAACCCCAACCCATCCACAAATAAACCAACAAATGAATTGTGATCAACAACAGCAAAAGCAATAAACCATGCTGTTCACATGAAAGGAAAATAAATCCTCATTGGTTCCTGTGAGCTTCCTTTACTTTATTGTGTTCTGATTTCCCCAGCCACCAGGTAAGTACAAACAACTGCTAGTACAGGCTGGAGCAGAGGAAGAGCCCGGGAAAGTCAGGGATAGTGTTCATTTGAGATTCACACCTGCATAGAAAAGTAATTACAGCGAGCACAGGCTCTGAATCATTATGGACCATGGACACCCTTGCAATGAGTGCACTGCAGCACCTCCTGAAGAGCACACGTTTTGGGAATATTTACAGCACAGGAAAGTGGATCACCATAGATCTGTAAGATTGGCCTATATGAGGATCTCCATGAAAAAAAGCTTAGGGGTTTGTTACATTTCCTATGGAAGATTCCCAATACCTAGAACTGTCTGGTTGTTGCATACTTCTTGTACTTAGCAGTGCTCTGGTTACACAGGGAGGTCCTGCTTGAGGACAACCGGGCTTCTCCAGGTCATAGTCATCCCCCTCATTTACACCTTCTGAATGGCTGGTCTCTGCTTTTATTTCAAGTCTCCTCTATTTCTCCTCTCTCTCTCTATGCAGTCACCATGCCACTTTGAACTTTGGCATCAGACTGAGTACATTAGGTAATCCACAGATACGAAATTCAAGCCAATTTCTCCCACCCCTCTTATGCCCCTTCACTTTTCCTAGAGTTCTTCTACTCCCTTTCTCCTCCTACGCCTTTCACCTCCCCACATTTGCTTTTAGGCCTATGAAGGAGGAAGGAGAGATGGAAAACCAGAGAGGCAGGGTCAGAGAAGCTGGGGTCAGCCTTGGCAATTTGCTGCTGTATGAACTTCTTGCTGTTCCCTCACCATCGAGCTGGTGCTTGGAGCTCAGAAGGCTGCACAGTGCCATTGTCCCCCTGCCAATGCTCTTTCCCCACCAGGCCAGTCCTCATTAATGAAGCCCAGCTGGGCTCCACTGACCTTGAAGCAGGTACCCCAGGGCTGGCAGCGGCTCCTCGTTAGACATCAGCCCCGCTCAGCCCACTGGAGGGTGAAGGCAGCCACCGAGGGCTGGCAGGGCCAGCACGCACAGGCTGCTGGGGCAAGGAAAAGGCAGCAGAGGCAGGTGGCATTTCCTCCATGTCACATTCCTTATCCTGCTTTCCCCAGACATTAGGACGTGACACAGAAAAGGAGATACAGACACCTGCAGCAGATGATTCAGCTTCAATAGAGGAAGCTTATATGGTAGTGGAGGAAACTAATCACAGTGGCTCTAGGAAAACAAATAAGCGCTGAATAGGTGCCAGCAGTGACTTGGCACTTCAGTCACCTCACAGTTCATTTCCAGTGCAAGCTGGGAGGTGAATACAGGAAAATTTTCTTCCTGTTCCACATGTGTCACCCTGCAAAGGTCTTGGAAATGACAAAGTACGGAGGAGAAAGGAAGCAGCTCGGAGTGAGTGGATGAGAGTGTTATCCTTCGGGATCTTGCACACACAGAGCCACATCTCTGGGCACCATAACCTGTATCATTCCCAGCTCCGGATGCAGCACCGGCTGCAGAGGGAGGTGAGCACGGAGCAGGTGGTTACTTTGGGTACACCAAAACATCTTCACACTGACCGTGGGGAGCCCTGCAACCAAAACCTTCTTCAAGAGTTAATAACAGGTTAGTTAATAATGCTCCAGAGGTTTGCAGGGGGGAAAACAACACAAATGGTGGGAAGCCCAAAGTTTATCAGCAGACCAGTACCATGAACAAGTCTGAACGGGGCTGCTGAGTTAAAATCACATAACTTCAAAATAAAGAAAATAAAAGCAAAAATATGAGCTGCACTAATGACCATAAATCTGGAATACAAATTGCAACAGGCTACTGCTGTTTATAATGTTGACCTTGCTTTTTTTTTCATAAATCCACTGTGAAGGACAGACATACCACCTACTGCCTCATCCACCAGACTAAGGACTGAAGCTATTTTTGGCATTCGTTATGGTCCAGGTGGCCCATCTGGCCTGATTCACTTGGCCAGTTTTCCTTTCCATCTGGGAATTTTGACCCTCGTGCTTTCCAACTAATTGTATCACATTATCTCCTTTTTGTTCCCCACTTCCCTCGCTGCAAAAGGTTGCAAAAATCTCATGCGCTGTGTTAGAAAGTCTCAATTAACCTCTAACCTTGCTTCAGTGCATGCGGCTTGGGTTACTTCTCACACCCAACCGTGGGCCCATTAACACGTTGTCGTAAAACAAAAACTGTTTTGACGGGCTGTAATTGCTGCTAAGTGATGCCGAACAAAGGCGCTCTTGTCCCGGGGCGGCCGGGGCTGAGCCCCGCTCCCAGCCCCGCTCCCCCGGCCCGGGGCTCAGCCCCCCCCGGATCTCTTTAAGCGCCTGAGTGAAGGCGCTCCCCATCGCTATGACCTGATGAAGGGGCCGCAAGACACCCCGCAAACCCGGCATTGCCCCCGCAAGACCCGCAGGAAGATTTGGGGGGGGTGGGTTTTATCCCCCTTCCCACTCCTGCCGCAAATATAATTAGTTTATGTTAGCTGGAAAAGGTCGGAGGTGACCGAAGGGCAGGGCCCTTTTTGTTTTTAGGCAAGATAGTGGAATAATTGCTTGACGCTCAGATCTGCAGGTGCTTTATGAAGCTCATTTGGTGCTGGCAGCCCGCAGTGAAAGCTGATTTCCCTGGAAAACGCCGGATTCCATGTGACAGGGTTTATTTGCTGTGGCAGGAGTGATTGTCCATTCATGCCATTCATCATTACGGTACCTGTTACAGTCAACACTTCCTTGAGCCGCCAGTCCTTTTAACGCTTGCTCTCCTTCTTCCCAAGGCTGAGTATCCGCAGCTGAGGCACGACCGAGCCTCCACATGCAATTCCAAAGAGGACACAAGGATGCCATGGGGGTTTGTGCCTGCCAGCTCTTCTGCTGTCCCACCAGGACACCAAGAAAGCCCTCATGGACAGTGACAGAGCCACGGGGCGCCCTGCAGGGACTGACGCTGCAACAACCCCTGGTCAGCCCGACCGTGACTCCAGGAACCCTGTGACAAGTTTCCTGGGTGAAGCAGTTATTTCAGGCCCAGACCACCTCTCAGTCAAGCTGCAGGATTGCCAGTGTCCATTCTGCCAAGTGTGCTCACTCACAGAGCTGTAAATACACACAGTTTGTCAAACATACCATGATAAAAACCCCTATGCCAAGGAAAAACCACGGACAGAACATTCCAGAACCCTCCTTCAGACTGAAGGGAGGATCTTGCTGGAAATTTGTTTCTTATGCCCATTCGAATTCAAGTTTCAAAGAAACTATCCTGAAGATAGAAGTGGCACACTTCAGCACTCCCTGCATTGGTCTAAAAAGTTATTTTTTATTTTGTTTTCAATTATGTGCAGTTCTTGCATATGGAGCCTCCCTGGCAGACAGCCTGGCAGTGTCCTGTCCTTGATGCAGAAACTTCCTCTGGCTATTCGGCCTGACTTTTTGGATGCAATTTACTTGTCCTACCTGCTATGAGAACAGAATATCCCTCCTTTCTTCTGTGCACAGTAGAAAATCTTTGTTACACAGTAGAAAATCCTCATTACACAGCTGTATCAATTTCCAGAGCACAACCAGAAGACTCCTCATCCTTTGTGCAAACCAGCGATGGTCAGTCTCTGTCTGTAATAAAATAAAAGCCACCCCATCTTTTTTTTCATTCCAAACATCCCCCTATTCCTTCAAGTGTCTAGTGGGCTGTTATCTGTTTCTTACTGTAAATAACAGCTAAACAGCTTCTAGCATTAGCATTTCAAAGCAGTCTGCACTTGGAAACACACCAAAATAGCAATTCCAGATACTCTGGAATAGCTGTTTTGGTTAATTTCCAGGCATAGACAAGCCTTAAGATTTCACCTCCTGATGTTGCCTGCAAGGGGTTGCTGACCCTAAATCCCAGCACTAACCTCCCGTGCCTGGAGGTACCACCTGGCCTCTAGGAAATCAAACTCTCTCACAGCCAACAATTACAGCTCAGACATTTCCACATCAGTATTTCTGGCCTACTGCACTCATTACTGGTTTATATCTTATTTAGCTATTTATCTCCTGGCTGAGGAACAACGTTTCTACAACATTATCTGAGCTCTGATTAATAATGCACAGATATTACCTAACCAGTGTCAACTGGCACTTCTCCATGGATCTGCACAGAGCAGCTTTAATTTCTATCAGGTGAGGATCTGGCCTGCTTAAGAGTGTGTTAACAGAAGACAAAGCCCAAATGTGTTTTATCTCCAGTGATAAATGTTGCATTACACAGTGCATGTAGGATATACCTTCTCAGAAATGTGATCTTGGCTGAAGCGTGTACTGGGCACAATAGCTGGAAAAATGTAGATATTTTCAAGTAGGAGTGGTTAGAAATTGCCAAGAGCTGTCAGTCGAAGCTTGAATTTAGGCAATTTGTTATTGCCTAAGTAACAAGTGCCCAGATCTATCAGGACAGTTTAAAGAGATAAAAATCAGGTCTCTGGCCTACTTTTGGAGCCAAGGAAGGAAGGCTCTGAAAGGAGGCATTCACAGGTGAAAGCTGGGCACCTCAGAGCAATCCAGAGCAAAGATAAGGTAGTGCTGGCTAAAGATAAGCCTGGGCATAAAAGTCAGAACCCAACATTTCTCTGCCTGTTTTGGGAAGCTAATATGTATCCAGGGAAGCATAAGATCCAAAATGGAGGATCTGAAGAAACTGAAAGGAAAAGAAACTGAAGGTGTGCAGCCTGTCCATTTTCTGAATCAGTTAGTGAAGTTTAGCACCTGAAGTCACACCTACATCCCCTCCCAGGTCTCACTTCGTGGCCATTGCAGGGTGCTTTCCATCAATATTTCTCTTGTGAGCTCTAAAGCCTGCCAGAGGAATGCGTACAACCGCACTCTTCCTCCTCCCACAGGTCAGCATTTGTCCCTGTAACCCCAGGAGAAATCAGCCCCTGCAAACAGGACAGGTGAGTTCTCTTCCTTGCACTGCTGGTAACCCTCTTCTGTCTGTTCTTTCTTCTTATATTGAAAAGTTCTCCACAGAGACAGAAGATGCACATTTCTTTTTCAGGAGATCCCTGTTACAGATATTTCTGCCATTAAACACTGCAATTTGTATAAACAATGCAGGGAAATGATACATTAAATGCATTTTTAGTTTTCAAGGAAGCACTTTGAGGAATCTTTTCCCAGGGACAGCACTACAAGTGAGGAGAAAAGGTAAGAGCAGTGTTTGATTGTCATATCCCAACTTTCGGCCTGTATAGCTGCAGAATGTTCCTCTGCCCCTTTCACCCATGATTCACCAGCGTATTCCACTAAACTGCTGAAGCAAAACCTATAATTAGATTATTATCTTTAAGAGAGGAGTCTAATTGTAGGACAACAAATGCCAAGCACATGAAAGATTACTTGTGTCTTACGAACAGATGACGATACCTTCCAACACATGCTCCTTTCCATGTGTGGAAGACTCGGGTGCCAGTTTCAGACAGGACTGGATCACTCACAGCTACTCAAAAAGACATCTGGAAGTGGATGATCTCATGTGGTGAAAAGGGACAATAAATTAACTACACGAACAAAATCATTTTCCCGGCAGCACGGAAAATAAAAAGAAAAAGAATTCAACTGAAGGCAAGTGGACTTCCAGTCCAGAGGTAGAAACATATGGGAATCAATAGCAGAGGTGGGAGGACAACTGCCATACAAAGGATGCGGGGAATTTAAGCAAATTAATAGCTGTGGGAAGATGAAACAAAGATGACTCAATTGTCAGGCAAATAATTTTGTTTCCCCCCACAGCCATCATTACCAGTTATTTGATACAGATTCCCATTAAGCTGCCTCGAAGTAGGTCAGAGAAGTTGGACCTATGGGTTGAGCAAGGCCAGTGCTAGAGGTAATGTGAGCTCTCACAGAGAACGGCTCAGCTTCTGGAGCACAGCTTGGGATTCATCTCCAGGAAGATATCTCGGAGACATGCAGCTTGAATTGGGCTCCTAAACCCGCAGACAGACAGCTCCCAGCTCTATCAGGTCTAAACTCAGTGAGAACTTCCAGGAGACGTGCCCTTAGGAGCACAGTAAAGAGCATCATACAGGACTCACAAAGCAAAAGTGCTATTTTTTTTTAAGCTGTTTGTCAAGTTTGCCATAACCGTAAGATAAAATGACAGTTATACTGAAGCACCTTGACTCAGATGCCTGGCTGTGAAGGCACTAGATGAGGAATATATAGAATTTTTTTAATCGAAGCTATTAATTCATGCCCTGGATCAAGCAATCAGATGCAGGGTTTAAGGAAATTCCAACTCTCGTGGCAGAAGAGTGACCCATCCCATTTCCCAGCCTGCTCACACATCTGCCTCTGTGACCTCCCGCAGCAGTAAGATTGACAGAATAACTAATACACTGTGTGAAGTAGTACAGTAAAGCCTTGTTAATATTCCCTTTGCTAATCCACACACCTCATAATTCAAACACAGAAAGCCATGGTCTCTTCCCCCTTCTCTGCTAAGATTTAACAGATTGCTTTAAGGAGGTCTCACATTACCAAGAGTTCAGGAATATTACAAAACATGCTTCTGGACATTTCTTCCTGTACATAAAGGATAAACAGAAATCATCACGAGCATTCACACAACAATGGACCAAACCCACAGCTTTACAGTCATTTCCACAGCTGTTAGAATGAGTGATCAAAAGGGGATTGTTTTATCTCGTGTTTCCTATTTCATCAAAACAAGCTCAGTTAGGAATATTATTGAAAGGCATCATCTCATTGAGAAAGAAAGAATTGACCCATTTCTAATGTTTCCTCCAAAATTCCAAAGGCCTTGGGAAAACTCCTATTAAACACTTTCTCCCTGCAAAGTTAGTTCATGTTGTACCTTGAATTTCCACCTCACACAGGAGAGGAATACTTAACTTAAATGAGTGGGCTTGTTAGTGCTGCTTGGCTGGCCCACAGACAAGATATAGCTACTCCAGCGAGTAGATGGGAACTGCTTGTTCTCCAGTGTTTTCCCGTAACTCCTGCTGGGAAGGAGGAAGGACAACAAAGTTTCCCTGGATCCATTAAAACACAGTTTGTAGAGCAGCCCAGGCCAGCAGAACTGTCTTGAAGAACTGGGAACCTATGAATTGATTCTTTCATCAGAATTTCCAGGAGAACTGTTGTGTCATTTCTGAGCCCAAGAGAAGTTCAGCCTTTGTCCTCACAGCAAAATAAGTGGGTTGTTCATCTACCCAAGTCAAACAAGCTCACATCCCTTCTCTCATTGTGGGAAGAAGCACGGTGAATATCTTGCACAATCTGTCCTCTTACTCACTGTGTGTCCTCAGCTAACCACAGAGCTGGGGACCACATCCAGAGGCCTCAACAGACATGGGGAAGATCCTTCTGAAATCTAGTGGAGTAAAACCTGCCAGACCCTCAATGTTACATCTGTCACTATATTAACTAGAAACTCACCAACTGGATGTGAGTTCCTAGCACTAGTTTTGTTTCCTCAAGGTATGCAAGAAATTCGGAACATGCTCAATAGAAGAGAAATTCTTCCTATTTCTGCCAACCCTCTTCCACCACATTACCAGAGCCCAATGAAACGAAATTTTCCTGCTGCGTTCAGCAACAACATCTGCTCTGTTGGCCGCCCTCACTTAGCTCTACTAAACTTCGGCTTACAACTGCTTGCTTAAAAAACAAGCAAGCAAAACCTCCCAGCCCTCGCTTTAATAATTAAAATAAATACCTGGAAATAAGTTGCAAATGCTTTTCTGATATCACGTTAGCACTGTGCATTACAGAAGAACGCTTGTGCTAAGAGTGAAATTCAGCTTTGGGGCCAAGTGCCTCAGCTCCTCAGTGGACTCAAAGTCCAAGTTTAGGCTGCTTCATCCTTAATTTCTTCTCTTGTGGCTGCTTGGAGTCAACAGCAACTTCACCATGTGTTGCATACGTAATCCCCAACACAACAGTGATATTGAAATACTGCTACTGGCCCCAAAACTCTCTTGCTGTCAGTCACTCCTCAGCAGGAAAGAATTGCCATCCCCTTCTCTGGGACTCATCCAGTTGTCCCAGGAATCAGTTGGATTTCCTTTTCTAAGCTTATGTATTAGGGATGTCATAAAAGCAAGCTTTGTGTTGTGTTTTATTCCATTGTATAACCTCTTAATGGAGTCACTTGGGTCAGGAAAAGGGATTATATCCCCTCTAGAGCAGCTCTGTTGTTTTGACCCTGGTAGATGAAACTATTTATTTTAAAACAAAAGCTAAACAAATAAACAAAAGGCAATGCAAGACCCAAGAACTCGCTCTTGTTTGTTTGTTCTTGAGTGTTGGAGGCTTTAATTTTTTGGGTAGGTGTGGAGAGAAAAAGGGTGAATGAGCATATTTTTATGGAAATATCTCCTTCGTCAGAAAGCTGTAGTACCTTAAAAGAACTTCTGTAAGGAAAAATTACAGACTATCTACTTATGCAGCTAAATTCAGCATTTGTTCAGCTCAGAGTAGTTTTTATCTAGAGTCAGGAGTTCCTGGCAAACATGAGTGAAGGCAGCAGCATTCCAGCCTTTCCTGCTGTCTGTACTGGCCTTCCCACTTTGTACCGAAATTTCTGCAAAAAGCTCCAGATTGGGATTCCTGTGATCTACTGCTTACGAGCTGCTCCAAATCTGATTTCTTCCTTGAGGATTTTGATTCCTGTCAAAATCAAACATGGATTTTCTCTTTGAAAAACAGTAAAATTGTTTGTGTCTCCTTCCTTATCCTCTTCTGCAGCAAAGCAGGTGAAGATTCAGACCTAATTGAGAAGCCATTCAGCAGACCCGGGGATGGGCAGGGATGAACTCTGCCCTGGGCAGGGGTCAGATTTCCAGCTTGCCCCTTTGCCTCCCCTTCAATTCTCAGTCTGGTTCTAGAATGTTCAGGTTCTTCAGGGCTGAAACCACCCCAAAGAGAGCAGAGGACATCATCAACCTCTGGGTGCTGCAGAGCACTCGGCCAGAGCAACTCAGAGGTTTTTGCAAGGTGTGAAGTAGGCATGATTTTAAACCTTGAAGCATCTGCCACACATTCATCTGTAATTGCTTCAGGTATAATCCACAAATCAATAATCCTGTTAATCCTTCTTCTGTCATGGGACTAACCTTGCTGCCTAATCCTACTCCCTGGAGTAAAACATGGAACTATTTTGAATCGTTACTACTGCCACAAACCCTGAGCAAGAGGCAGAGTTTACTGAGCTGGCAGAATTGGAGCCAGATTCAGGGATGAGTCCGATGGGGTCCAGGAGACTTTCCATTCATGCTGAAGGGGGTGAGAGGTAAGATATCTCTTAGAGCTTCTTGGCATTTAGGAATATAATAAAGCAAGCCATCCCTTATATTAGTGGGCACCTCCCTTGGAAGTTATCACAAGAGTAGTCGTCTCCAGCTTATCTCCTCACAATTTGGCTCAGACCTCGAGCTGTGGCCTGTCTGCATCACTCACCCGAAGGGAACTCGCACTCTTTGCAGCCCAGCTCTGCATCTGGCCACGGTGAAGGAGCAGCTTTAAGACTCTCTGCTTCATAACAGCCAATTTTATACAAACGTCTTCTGTTCAGAAAAAGATTTTGATAGAAAAGCTCCAATGTGATTAGTTAAGATGCAGAGTTCCTCTAATAGAACCACCAAGAAAGAAAAGCAAAAGTCAGCGTCATTAAAAAGAACTTATTTCTGCCTCCCTGCTTATTAAGTTAGACCTTTCTCCCCAGAACACTGCTATTTATTTTATCAACTTGTTATATAAAAGCTGTTCCTCTTGGGGAGCACTGTGCACACACACACACACACAGAGATAATCACTAATAAATTGCAAAGCTCTGGATTTCACAAATTAATTCTGGCTTTATCTTGCCAATCATAATGTGCCAACAAGTTCTCAGGTCCAGCCATCGCATTTTTGGTCACAGTAAAAGCAGGAATTTTAATACTTATATTGCAATTCCATATAATACAGGCTGATGTTTAAAAATATTTAAAGTAAGCTCAAAAGTTTTTAGTTTTTGTATTTATAAAGGAAATGATTGCTATTTTTCTGGGAAATTAAGTTTGCACACCTACCTAGAACCTAATTTGTTTCTATTTTCTTAATACCTACAAATTGTATTTGACATGTCTTCCTTTATTAAGCCCCTAAATTTGTCCTTGAGTAAATGTGTGCTTGTTTAAAGTAGTTTAACACAGTGGTTCAAAACCACTGGGGCTGCCAGGGCAGGATTTTGAACTTCATGCTCCCAAGAAATGTGTGGCCTTGACCCTGCCAAAACCTTCTGTTTTATGTTTAAATGGTCACAGATTTAATAATGGGCTGCAAGAAAGATTTGCCATTAACTACCTCCTTTACTTTGCTCCTAGTTAACAAAACACTTACGTATGCAGTGGATGCTGTAAGAATTGAATTAGTTATCTAGGATAATCTGTCCACATGAGCAAATGGTGTCCCACTAGGTCAATACAGAAATTAATTGTGGGATTCTTGTCAAATCCACATTGTTTCCTGGCGCAGTTGCAAGCCACTCAATTAGACACCTTTCAAGGCCTTTTGCTGGTCTAAATGTAGCTAATTGCTCCAGTTCTGGCTGGGATGATTCATCTCCCAGATGTCTCGGAGCCCTCCGCAGCAGTGCTCAGCGAAGATCAATACATGCACCCAGCCCACAGGATATTCCTGTGAACAGGATATTTTTACTCATGCCTCCCTTTTATATGATTAATCCCAAACAAGGAAGGTCTCCTGAATCACGCTCTTGACACGGCAGCTCCTTTAGGTCTTGCTGGCTTCCCACACACGAGGGACTGGGCATGAATGCAGCCCCTTTGTCCGTGCTCTCCAGGTGCAGCACTATTCACACTTGAGCTTGACAGCACAACACAACAGTTTTTATTTGCCGGTCTCCTCTGTCAAGTATTCTTTTCTCTTGTGCCGCTTCCTCATTTGTCCATATATCAGTGGCAGGCCTGGCCAAATTGAAAATGAATGAAGCACAAAGAAAGACTGTAGTTTCCACAGTGACGCTCTATGGGAAAGCAGTGCACGGTTTGGTTTTTTTCAGAGAGTCCTCAAAGGTCACTGGTAGCACTTGTAGCTGTGAGTCCCAGAGGGAAAGACCAGAGCATCTGGTCCACTGGTTACCAGCTTTCAGGAAGAAATCCTCATGGGCTGTTGCTTAAGAGCCACAGGGGAAAGGATTAAAAATATAATAACCCTGACATTTCTTCCCCAGCTCCCTTTGTAGATGAGTAAATTCAGGAATACAGGAACGAGGGAGGCAGGGGCAGCTTGGTAACTCCTTCTCCATGGAGTAGGACACAGTTGCATGTGGGAGGTGTGTTCTCCCAGCCTTGGTGAGTGACTGCAACACGAGACTTTAACTCGATGTGGCGCAGCACCTTTGGCTACATAAAACGTCAGCGAGGCCTCCTCACTCACCTGCCATTAGCCCGACCAGCCACCGGATGTCTTCAGTGCTCCATGCCAATAGCCAAGGAACAGCATTACCCAGGAGTGGGAAACAGGTCTCTTAAGGATGGGGATACATGAATTGATACCTGGAAGATCACAGCTCACTCACCAAACCCGGGCTTTAGCAGAAACCAATGTGCAGTGGTTGGACATTGATAGAGGAACGGGTTTTTGTTCAACACAGCGCTGGCTATCCCTGAGATCTTCGCTTACAGGACAAGTTGTCTGAGTTTCTCCATCAGCAAACTGGGATTCCCGATATCCCCCACCTGTGGAAGTGTCAAGAGAACTTGACACTTGAACATAGAGCATTTGGAATGCCAAGGTCCCTACTCCAGAACTGCAGGGATCTCTGTCGGGCACTTGCCCCGTCTGTGCTTCCCACTGTCCCTGTCCCATTGTGGTGAGTACACGGCACCACAATGACTGAAAGGGGGAAGAACTGTCCACCCTTGAGAGCTGCTTCTCACCCAGCTCTGCACAACTACACCCAGCTTCAGTAGTAAAAGAAAAGGGAGGAAGATGAAGTGGATTTCAGTGATGTATATAAAACCATACACAGAGACAGCTGCTGTAAGCACTATTTGTAACACAGGGGTAGGCAGAGGCCAGCACTGAGCTGGACAGCACCACCCTGAGCATGCAGAGCAGAACGACAGCACCCACCTACTGTCTCCCTGCAGGCCCTTGGAATGTGTCTGTCAGTTAATTCATTTCTCTTAATTTCTTCCTTTTCTCTCCTAGTAATCCCTCCTTTCCTGTTTTTCCTTGTCAATCCTCTCTTCTTCCTCCTTTATTTTACTAGCGGTTGTAATTCTGGATCACACTCAAACCATCATCGCTCCCCAGAATCAGTGCTGGTCACTCAAAATTTCTCTGCGCATCCTGAACTCTCTGTGAAAGAAGACAGAAAGTTTCTCTCAGCTGCCTGCTCGTCCTTACCAATGCCTGCCTCCACAGCAGCTCACACTGCCAGTCATTACTGGAGATGCTTCAGGACAGCTCACTGGAAGGAACTACATCAGGCTGTGGTCCCCAGTTCCTTCCTGCCCAGGACATGTGCTGCCAGCACTTGGCTTAGGCACACCTGGAAATGCCTTTTTCAATCCTGCACCAGCCAGGTTTGCCAGGGGCACGCTCAGGTAGGAAAGGCTGAAGAGATGTAGCCCAAATACAATGCTGAAGTAACACAGTTTCAGTAAAACATGGGTTTAGGATCTCCTGAGGCCTCAGCATAGCATATAAAGAAATTTATCTTTCTTATCAAAACTCTTCATGTGCTAACAACTGCATATTTGTCTAAGTGCTTTCATATGGTTGGGTCTGTCTGACACAACAGCCATTCAGAGCCTTGCTGACTCAGAACTTTCTTGGCGATTCCACTACGCCTTGGATCAACTCTGCCTTTGGGGGAGATGTAATACAGCACTGAAAACAACCTACTTAAGGTTTCTCAGCTGTTATTGACTCCCTTGGTATGCCCATTCCATTCACTCAAAAATTACTGCATCAGCAAAGGCCTCATCACATTTCTAATCTTTCCTATACCATTGTATATAAGTCACCCAGGATTATTTTCACAGTGCAACAAATTAAATTATCAACCTAGACACTTTTCTACAGATTTCTAATAATATTTTGCACTTTTAGTGAGGTGGTAAGCCTGTCTCTGGCTAGCAGATGCACTATTTTCATTTCTAAAGAAGCTGAGGTTCCAGTGGCAGCAGACACAGTGCTCAGGACAGTGACTTTTGATGGGAATACAGAACAACTTTGAAAAGTTTCCCATCCAGAAAGTCTGATATTTCCAGTGACCATTCTATGGTAGCACCTTGAGAAGACAACTACGTAATATTTTTAACTGCAATCATATTTTTTTAATAATAGAATCATGTTTTTTAGTATGTTATTGCTCCACTGTTATCAAACAGCAAGGGAAAATTACTTCAATGTGATACTCCTTAACATGGACTGCAACTACAATTAGGAAAATTGATGACGCAGTACCTCTTAATTTCATTTTCTGGCTGTTTTTCTTTAATTATTCAACTTCTTCTAATGATCATCTTATGCTTGTTTTCTTCACCCCACTGTCAGGTTTTCAGGCATTTTTTCCTGATCTCTAGTTCAGATGGAAAGCTTCAAGAGCTTTTTTAAGTGCTCCAGAAAATTAAACAATAATCGAGTCTTTTGTTTCTGCTTTTGAAGACTCAAGCTAATGAGAAGTAGGTCAAGCTGAACTCTGTTTTCCCAAGCATTATTCCTGAAATCTGTTAGCACCTTGTATCTCTATTCCTCTCTTTGCACTACAGTATGTTTACAAGCTCTCTGAGCACGTCCTCACCAATTATGCCAAACAGACCAACTCAAACAGGAGATATCATCCCCAAATCTGAGCAAGCAGCTCTTTGGCGTAGCTATTAGAAAAAAAAAGGAAAAAACCCAAAACCACGAAAAAATGAACCTCACCCAGATCCACTAATTCACATTGGTTTTGGCTCACTTCCAGGCTATGTCTTAAGCTTTGAATAGAGGCTAATGCAGAATACACACACAGAAGTTTATTATTCCACTGCTGCTCAGAGAATTTAATGCCAGAGAGAGCAAGGCAACGTGTGTAAGGGGACAATAGCCCCTTATAGCAAAGTTTTGCAATTTAAGATGAAAAGTAGGTGTTCTACTATGCTGACAATTGTAATCCTTGTTACATCAAGCAGTGCTACAAATCCTTGGACACCAGCACTGGAGTACACCCATGCACGATGCTGCGGGGCTCGGGTAACACAGCCGTGGGGCTCAGCTGCTTCTGCTGGGAAACAGAAACTCTTGGGGCTCCAGAGTCAGCAACCAGCCTGAGTTACTTCCCTGAGCTATCAGGGCTCTGGGAAGACATGGCTGCTGTCTAATGAATCCCAATGCAAAGCCATTTCAGGATCCAGCCCCTGAAAACAGCCCCTTGCCACGTCACTATTAACCCTTGTGAGCAGTCAGAACCTACGCGGGGCCTTTGTGGCTTTGATTTACACCTGTATTCAGATATAGGCATTCTGGCAAAGATCCAAACACATATCCTCTTTCATCTCTCCGTTTCTCCCTGACAGCTGATTTTCCACCTCCAAAGGTTTATATGAAAAAGCCAGAAATCACAACAATTCAAGATTCTGATGGCACAGAACCAGGCTAACACCTGAGAGTTATGCCACTACAGGAGACCAGACTACACCAGCAGCCTTAGTGGAATAATCCCTCCTTAGGAACAGAGGGAAGATTAGAAACCAGTGTTGAGGAATACACTTCACCATGGAAGTGGATTTTCTGCTGGCACTCAGGTCCTGAGCCATAGAATGAATCCCTGTTCCCACAGATGGGCTGTGGATAGTCCAGCTTATCTTAGTGAAACCACCTGCTGCCCTAAAGAAACAGCTCATGGCTGCATCTTCCTTGCTGGCCATGAGAAAACTGGGGAAGAGCCTGAGCCATGGGATGCTTGGATAATTTTTTACCCCTGAGCCAACAGAAAACTGATTTGCAGCTGAAATCAGGTATTGGTCTTGATCAATCAATCGAAAGGCACATGGAGGAAGGTCACACTATAGCAGTTCCCTAAACCTGCAACGCAAACAAATGAAGCTGGTCCCCTGGCACAGGCTCCACAGACAAAAATTCAAGCAAAATTTTGACTGCTGCAGGAAGAACTAGAACACAATCACGGATTTTTACATAGTTGGGTTGACGAGACGCTCAGATAGCAGAACTACAGTGTGAATTATCATATAATTGATACTAACATGGTTATTACTCTTATAGGATAATTTATTTGTGTCAACCAAGTTGGTGTTTCTTTTCCATTCTGCTGCAATTCCTTTCTCTTTTATGAAATGTAATTACATTTCCACAAACGCCATGCCTGCAGAGGGAGCATGCCAGAAAGCTGTCAGCCTTTTACTCGTCCTGCTGCGCTGCCAGATGCAGAATGCATTGATTTTCTGAAGACCATGAGGCGTCTCATTTTGCCCAATTCTCCATGTCTGGGTGAAGCCACACGTGCAGACATCAACACAGCCAGTTTGCAAAGGTGGCAGCTCATAAGATCACCGAGTTTAGTTCCCTTCCACCACAAGCCACCTACATTATTAGGCTAGAAAACAGTATTGAAAGAATGGGAACTGCTATTTCCACAGCAGATTGCTCCAGACCTGCTGCAGCCACCTGAAAGGCAGGACTGCACAAATATGAGCAAACAAAGTAAGAGTTTTGCCATTCCTGGATTCCTGTGGAACAAATCTGGAATTCTGCCATGCCTTTTTCGTGACAATGTTTTCGCTATCTTCTACCACCTGCCCCATTAGTAAGCTACCAGAAATGAAAGCCTAAGTCATCTTAGGGTAAACTTTGTTATTCTTTATTAATGCTCTATAAATCAGTCTTGTTATAAATCAGGGAATGTTCATTAATCAATTCTCAAAAAATATTTTATTTGGCTAAGAGTGTCAAATCGTGAAAGTAACAAAGCAAAAATTAAAACCATGTGCTAGAAGCGGGTTCGTGACTGCATGCTTACGTCAACAAAGCCTCATAACTGCACAAATAATTACCATAGATCATGTTAACTTTCATTAAATAAAACCATGCTGAAAACCAGTAGTACAATCCTTATAAGGCACACATGTTTCCTAATACATTTGTGTACTCAGGACAGCATTTTGCGCTCAGTTAACTGCAGACTCGGGTTGCGTATGTGTAACGTGGGCAGAATTTTTCCTGCTGGCTTTCTATACACAGACATACTAAAAAATGTTGACTGAAAACCCCATTTCTAGTACTTTGCTCTGCAGTCAGAGCAATGTTATCCTCATTTTCAGGCAGACTATGTTGCTGAGTAACAGAAACAGAGGACTAAAGTTCAGGGAGCTGCAGACTTCACTCCTCAGCTTGTTACTACCCAGTTATTTAATCTTTGATAAGCCATTTGAAGCAAAGTATTTAAACCTGGCTGAGACCAGATCATCATTAGTGCGAACTGATTTGAACATTAATTAAGAGGCAGTCCCTTGACTGTGTACTACCTGGTTCTGGTTTCCTTAACTTGAAGTTAGGCAACACTATCTACATTTAGGAGAAGTCAGTAATAAAAAGCTGTGCCAAGAACACAACAGAAGTAAATCCTCCCAGAGCAGAGAAGTTAAACAGCAAAATAACATATCAGTTCCCTGTGCAAGATAACTCTGCCAATGAGAGAGTTTTTAGAGGGTATCACTGTCTGCTCTAGAGCACTAGAAAAGTATTTGAATAAAGAAACCATCACATTTGTCACACACACAAAAGTCTAAAGCAGATCTGACCCAAGAGCTGGGCCAACAGAACATCATGGTCACTTCCCTAGACGACAGCAAACCACAGGAACCACATGAGTTTCAAATTCCAGCCTGGGCCCATTTCTAGGCCAGTTTTCTTCTTTTTCCACGTTTCTGTTTACTGATATTTATATTACAGCAGTTCCTAGAGGTTCTAAGTGATATCACACTGCTACTGAACTAGGCAACGCAAAAAATAAATACAGCAAAATAAAACATACTGAGACGATCTCCAAGCAATCAGAAATTAAAGCAGACAAGACGGGGAGCAAAAGCTGTATCATACTCATTTTGATTATCCCATGCTCAAGTCAGTGAAAACTAGAGAGAAGGTACTGATATAGGGTGAGGTAAAAAAGAAAGGCTCAAAAGGCAGGGGGAAACAAAACAGAGTGAGACTCCCCAGACTGCTGCTTTTAGAACATCTTCGTGTTTTGTCATTCAGATCTCTCAGGGCTGCTGGGGGCTGATCCATCACATTGGAAAGCCTAAGGCTGACTCCAAAAGGCAAAATTCCTGCCAAACACGGGGCACAGACACCTGGGCATTGCCTCAGCCTGTCTGTGCAAGTTTCTCTTACTTCTATGCACTACTGGTTATCAAATGGGTGGCTGTTTAATTTACACAGCAAAGCCTACCCTGTGGAGCTCATACTTTAGGCATTTTAAACAAACATCAGCTACAAACTCTATAATGGGGCATTTACCCAGGCTTTTATATGCATTCAGTTGTGTAGGAAAAATAAATAGAAAAGAAGATAATTTAAGCCTTGGCATGGATGGAGCTTCATCTCTGAGCTTTAGCACCTGATGCTTATTAATCAGTTGTGGTCTGAATGTTGGCAGAATCAAAAAATATTCTGCCAGGACTCTAATCAGAGATAAGCACCAACTGAATCTATAGAATAAACTCTGATTCGCTGCACAAGATTCAGGTTATGCAAAAGCCTCTCCTGATCTGCAGCAGGACAACCCGTCCAGTGTTGGGGCAGGATTGAAAGCCCCTGACGTGCAGGGAAAACAAATGCCTGCCCTGTCACAGGCCTGGTGCACATAGCACCCATTTGCTGATGAGCTGCATTGATTCTGTGAAGTGTCCCATGAAATAGGCCTTCAAAGCAGTAAAGAAAAAACCCACCCCGAAAGGGGACAACCACTGTGAAAGCTACAGAACCTTCTTTGTGTCTCTGCTCTTCCCTCCGGGCCGAGGCCTTCGCCGTGAGCGCACACAGCAGGATGGAGGGAAGCCGTGGTTATTCCCTGGATCCTGTGGTCACTTCCCTCTTCACCTGACTGTGTTCTGACATTTCAGAGCCCAACTCACTCCTTGAAATCACTTGGAACTTTAGGCAGGCTATTATGGCAGCAAGGTGCCGGATTAGCACAGCCACAAGTGGCCAATATAGATCTCCATCGCAGGGATGAGAGGAGAAGGCTTTGCTGAAAGTTTCCAGATAAAACAAGAAGCTGAATTATTAACCAAAAATAATTGAGTTTTAGCTGCGCTTCCCTTCCTTGCCTTTTTCACATTTTTTCTGAATTATCTGAGGACGGGTAGGAAAGGAAAGGGGAGAAAATTCCACAATAAAACGAGGAAAAAGCCAAATAATACCATCTCTAAGGGATGTTGAAAAGCAGAAAGCAGCCCATGCACGTGCAGCCTAAAAAATCCAATCTGTCTCTGCTTGCTCATTCACACAGCTGCCTTCTGTGCAATTTTCCCCACACACACTTCAAGTACACGACTAGAGATGTTGAACTTCACTTTCCCCTCACCCCATGGAAAATTGGATTTTTAATTAGAGGAAAATGTCTATTTTCCTTGAACATAGTAATTACATTTTTTTTCCCCCAAGTCACAAAGCTCATTTGGGAAAGTTTTACCTGATGTTTTTGTTTGCCCAAACTGAGAGGGAGGTTGGTGGTGGAAATAAGTGAGGGCAAGGGGGAAGTTTTTTCTACATTTTTATGTTGGAATAAAAGGCTGGATTTCCTGAAAATGTTGAGATACGGAGTGTGGCAAAGTCTGCAAATTACACTGAAAAATTAATTCAAATTACACATGTATGTTAAAACTTGGTGAATGCTTCCCTCCCCGAGGAAGGGGTCGGTCCATGGGATAAGCCAGCTCATTCTACTCCTCCCTGAACTCGGCTGTAACTCTCCAGCTGACTCAAACAAGAGCACTTGTGTGCTGAATTGCTGGACGTTTGCTAATGCAGACCTTCACTGATTTCACATTTATCCATATGACCCTTCCTGAAAGCAGCCTGAGGCACAAGCTGAGCCCCTGTTCTAAAATCAGAATCACCAAGTATTTTCAACTCAGGAGAAAGGAGTTCAGTGACAGCAAACCCAGTCCCCCCAGTGCTAGATATGGCTGTAATATGACAAAGAGAGGAAAAACGGTTCAGTCCAGACCACTTAACCAACAGAATTAGTCTGAATCCAACTTTTACTTCAGGTTGAAGTACCACACATACAACCAGGGCAAAAGGGGCTTGTTTCTGAAAACAAAGTTACTTATGGGGTGGACTTGCTTCATAATAATAACCAGGGCCACTGCAGGTTTGCAAAACAGAGACAATTTTCACCTGCTAGTTTATACCCAAGGGGAACCTATGCCAGTGGGCACCATCTGATGTTCCCAGGCATCAGTCTGGTGTTCAGGACTTAGCCCAGTTCACGGAATAACTGAATGTATGTTTAACAGAGAATCCCCTTGGTAGGGGGGTTTATTAATGTTTTTCTTACATGACTCCTGGAAGTTACTGTGTATTTTCAACACAAGTAACGAATGTGTTTTGGGAAGAAGATACTGCAGAAATGGTCAGGACCTAATGATCCATAGGATGTGGGTATCTAGGAGAATGGAAAAGGGGGAATTCAGGCAATTCAGAACATGAGCCAAAGACTCACTGAATCCAGCAGGCTTTGGATAAAATCTGTTTTAAGGTTAGACACGTATCTTGCAAACACTACAAATAAAAAGGGCAGAGCTGGTCCATTCAGGGAGCAAACAAACATAGACGGAAGAGCCCTTGAAAGATGTTTGAGGGGTGGAGCTGTGATAGGAATAAAAATGGCATGGTCACGCAAGAAGGTAAAGAAATAGTGCAGGAAGCTTGGCTGGATTTGCTCAGCAATGAGGATTCAGCAAACAGGGACACCAGAGGGGAAGGGAGATACAGCCTTTGGTAGCTGAGCCTGTTGCTGGAGCCACCTGCCAACAGCTCTGATGGTGGAGAGGGAGTTGCCCTCACTGACACCCCTGTTTCATTTTAACAATGAAAAAAAAGAGGGTTATGGAAGCTTTTCAATAAACTGCACTTGTTTGAAAGGAAGAAAATGGCCACAGACCATATTATGAGGGAAAATGTCCTCCTTATTAAAGAGAATGCTGAGTTCAGGCATAAAAAGTCCTCAGAAACTGAGTTGCATCTGCCCTGCCCCTCCGTCCATGCTGCTAAATCTTACCCATTCCATTTCCACCCTCACCTCAACTCAGCCTCCTTTTTCCCACTGACCTCTCAGATGTGGAAATAATAAAGGAGAAATGAGACACTGCTCTTGTCTTCTGAACCATACCAGCTTCTCCTGGATTTATTGTTGAGATCTATTTTTTGGCAGGAATAACAAGAAAGGTCGAACTGGAACACAGCTGCAGGTGTGCAGCTACAGCCCACACCGCTGCTTTGTGTGGGGATGAAGGGAAGCATGGGAGAGTTTGAACTGTGCCTGACAGGCCAGAGGCTCTTTTATCTCTCCTTGAGGGATGCTGGAGGGGAATAGCTCAGCTGCTGCTCCATCAGATACATTTTTCCTGCTGATTTCTGGGCTGGGCAGCTTTGTATTACAGCTGGTCCACACATCTGGCCTTTTCTCCTTTGGTTTTCTTTGCATTTGGTGTTGGAAAAGCCAACAAGAGCAAACTAATCTGAAATCAAAACCAAGTCAGCACCAGAAAAAGACTAGAATAAGGGTTTGATATTTTCGCTAGTAGAAGAAAACAGAGAAGGTTTTCATGCTCAGCAACAAAACAGGACATGTGCTGTGAAGGATGAAGAAATACTGACTCTTTCACTAAAAAAAAAGACATTGATACAGGATTTATATTTTGCTGATGTCTCACTTTAGGCCTTACAGATCCCATTTGGGAGTGGTGCAGAACTGGCTATAAGCATTTTGGAAATTTGTTATTTGAGAGAGGCAAAATCTAAAGCTCAGCAAGAAAACAAGACACAACTCTGCCCACATTTCTGGAGGGACAGCAGAGATCCCACAAAACCTGGTTTCATTTGATTCAGTTTGTAGCTGCAGAAATAGGTATTTCCTCCCCGCTGTTGCCTCTCAATATCACCACTGCACAAAGGTACCTGAAGCAACTTTGCTCCCAACAGTTCCTACTTAGACACTCAAAAAAGAGGCTGAAATACAAGAATTCAGTTTTGGGAGGGGAGGGAAAACCCCCTCAAGCTCTCCCAGACATCAAGTGACATTCTCCTGCTACGTTTTTGACTGGTGAATAGGACACTTTAGGAAATGCAGGCTACTTTCTTTATTTGCTTCAACAGGCACAGAAGTCAGAAAATCCAGCTGTCTTTGCGTCAGCCCTGAAAGCCTGAAATTCAGACTGAAAGCAGTAAGGGCACATCTGTACAGGTGGTGCACACATCATGGAGTGGGATCTGCCAACCAGGAGCATATCCTGAGGAGGGTGTCCAAGTCTCTGTGTAAATCTTACCCATCATCTTGACATCAGACTCCAGCTCCAGAAAATCTTGGCCTTAAGTAAAAATTACATTCCAAGCAGGTGTACCCCAAGTTTCTTTCTAGAAAAGCCAACTTGAAAGCGTAAATAGGCCAGCTCTGCCCTAACTATTTGGCCAGTGACTTCAACACAGCTTCAAGCAGCATTATCCAAAATCTAAATTAAATACATAAGCGCACAGACTGGACTGTCATGCTGTGCCTTCTTTACAAGTTCCACCAAATTGCCCTTATTGTAAGTATTAGAAATATGCTTTTAATTCCTTCTAGTTCCAGTACTCATTGCTAGGGTCTAAGAACAAATGTTGTCTCTTAGTTATGTAAATAACACTTGCTCCTGAAGCATTCATGTCCTCAGAAGCTACCACACCTTTTCTTGGCTAGGAAACCAAGGCACAGACTTGTGATTTGTCCAAGGCCATATAAAAAGATATTAATAGAGGGAATTTATGTCATGGCCGACATCTGGTGTAGATTATTTACAAATAAGTTGGCTCTCTAAAAAAATTAAAATAATAGTTTTTAAGTTTGTTTACAAAGTTGCTGCATGTTGTTTCCCCTATTTTATTAAGAGCACATGGAGCCATGCTTCCAAACAGCAGCATTAAAAATAGACCAGGATTCACGGTGGATGAAATTCAAGCTTTGGTTTTGATAAGCATCCAGAAGTCAGGACTAGCCAAACTCCTTTGGTCAGCCAAGAATTTATAGCAAGACATTTATTATGGAAAGCTAGGGTATGAGAAACCTAAACAGAAGCAAGCCAGAGTCTTCCAGACAAACCCATCTGCCATGTAAAGGTATGTCACTGATATCGTGCCACCAAAAGGCAGCAAGGAGAATGAAAAATGTCTAAGCAGTTTGATCTGAAGTATTCAAAGAAGGTCAAATGTACTTTATGACCCACAGTACCAAAGTTCAACAGATTTTCAGATGAGGATGTTGGAGAAGGATTTGCCTTTTACATCAACACTAAATTTTCCCTGTGGAATAGCCTAGTTTGTCAGGAGAAGATTGAAACCTGTAAGTCTCACACGGAGTGATCTCTGAGACGTCCAGCTCTGTTCTGCTTCCATTCATTGCACAGGTAACCCTCCAAAAAAATCCAGCTGAGAATGTTCGCTGCTTACACTGGATTGAGTTACACTTTGTCATCTGAAGACACTGGCCAGGTTACAGAAGGAGTAAAGGAAGTGTATCTAGTATTTAGGAATTCATAAAAAAATTCAGATTAAAAGAATGAGAGCACATGGAAAAACAGTAGAGGTCCGACCACACGAAATCTGCCAAACCCAGGATTCTACAGGAAGGAGATCATAACTGGAGAGCTTTCCTTAGCATGAGTGGGTGACGTTCACATAATAGCATCAACTGGGTGCTTGCATTTTGATTTTTCATTTGATTTTCAAACAGACTGCAAAGGTGAAATGCTCAAACATTAATTTAGAAGGTTGGTAAAACGTGGCCTAACCCAAACCTCAGTGTGTGCAATTTCTGGAGATTTTAACTACCTGTCTGCACATCTGTAAGAAATGTGTGAGTTTACCTTGGAACCACAACCCTCTGTTCATAAACCTGGAACTAAGACATACTGAAACAGCTTGCTGTCTTTTTAGGACTCTAACATTTAATCCTGTCAGACTTCTGCAGACCTGGAAATGGTTGGACCTGTTTCTGTCACAGCCAGGAAGGATTACTGCATTCTTTCTCCTGAATTATTTTTACAGAAACTTCAGTTCACCCAAACTAAAGTTGAGGACCTTCCTGTGGGCTGAATATCTGGCACTTTAAAGAATAAGGCAGATTTACCCACTGCAAAACCAGAATACTGATACCAGACTGCAGCCAGATGCTGTTCTGAAATATTTAATCAACAGGGTAAGGATCTCTCATAATCACTTTCCCTTGCTGCTCTGTACCTTCAGATGAATTTAGGACTGAGATTTTCTTTACCTGGCACAGCTGCTTCTATGACTTTTTTCCACTCTATATCCATTTCTCTTCCATCATCACCACCCACATCACAGCAGATCTTGCTGCTTCCAGGGTTCTTATCTGCTGCAGATCTTGCTTCATCAGACTGTGGCCAAATCCACACCAGCTTGTGCATTGTGTGATCAAACTGGTGCAAACCACCAATGCTCAAAGGGCAATTCGCCAATTGAAATTGAGGCCACTTGTTGGCAAAACAGGGCCAGGCTTTGAGTTTCATGTTTTAGAAAGTGTTAACTTTTCAAAACTGACTGTAACTCAATTTCCCCCTCAGATGATCTGTGGTCTGTTCAATACAGTGAGAATAAAGACAAATGGTTTTTCCTTCACCCGCTCTTTTGCCTCACCACACAGGTACAGGTGTCCCTGTCAGTCTCAAAGCCTGGTGGACAAAATCAAAGAAGAGGGGAACTTAAAGCTCTGTTTATGAGGAGTTTAAATTTGTTATAAAAGTTGGTTCTCTCCACCTGGCATCATTTAAGCAAACAGGTGAATATCACTTGTTGAAAAATAATGGGCTTGAGTCTCCACTCAACTCTAATGGATTTGCACTGCTGTAACTCTGAACAGACCTGTGGGATGTTTATGCCCTACAAATAAACAGAAGTAGCTTTTCTTTCAGCAAATACAATGTGTTTCACCCTAATGATCAATGTTTCCACTACTGAAAGAAATCCTAGTCCTACTTGGCTAACCCCAGTATTAGTCAATAATGACTTTTAGAGTATTCAGCCAACCTTCTGGGAAAAACAATATTATATATGTGTTTTGCCAAAGCAGAAATCATAAGCAAAAATATTGGAGCAGCTGACATAAATTAGCACAGCTCCATTGACAGAGGTTGCACAAACTAGAAGCTCTGCAAGAGAAAAGAACTAATAAGCAAACTTCCCTACTAGTTATAGGAGACAAAATTGATGTTTCAATTACCATATTATCCTAAATCATTGGTAACAATAGTTGGGATGATTTCAGTTCTTTCTATATTTTTCTTTTAAGAACACAAATTCCCACAGCTAATTTGAAAAATAGCTCCACATAATATGCAGACAAGAAAAAATAAATCTGCTTTTAAGGTAAACAGGCTCTAATTCAGATTTTTTGTTATCAGAACAGGACTCTGAAGTGGCATACACGAAATTCAGCTTTTGATATGGTACTGAAGGCTACAACAGATGACGTTGGAGAAGATCTGGACAAATCTTTACTCAGCTGCTGCAAATGTCTCTTCCCAAATGCCCAGTTTTGCATGAAAGAAAGGACTGCTCCGTCCAGATGTGCCCAAAAGGTGTCTGTGGACAAGACCTTTGTCTCGAGTCATCCCAAAGAAACTTTAATGAATTCACACCACACAAGTGGAGAAGTGAAAAAATCAAAGCCAAAAGCACTTGGCTTTCATATATCAATTAAAACAGAATTTATTTTTTTCAAAAAGCCATCTCCAATTTCAGAAAAGAAAAAAATATATATTTTTCAAAACACAACCTGCACAAAACCAGCAATCTTTGCTTATTTCTAACAAAGAGGTTGTGGCCCAATATGGCCACCTTTGACAAGCTTTCCATTACAGAAAAACTCCTTTGGGTTGGTTGTAGGACCAACAGCCCTACAAGTTACCCAAAGAAGTTCACATCAAATTTTTGTGCTGATAGCAATTTGGCAGCTAGAAGGATAAAGTGTTGGGGGGCGAATCCCCACCTGGAATAAACGGATTTCTGTGCACTGCCGGGCTGTGCTGATCCCAAGCAGCTGATGGTCCGGCCCTTGGAGACTCCACCATTGTTCCAAGGCAGCCCAGTCAGTTCATGACCCTCCTTGCTCTGACACCCCATAAACTTGAGCATTTCAAAGCAGCAATGACCCTACCAGCTTGTCTACTGTCTCTGATTAGCCTAGGCCAACCCACAGCTGTTCCTCATCAAAAAACTAAAGGAATAAACCCTCCTAATAGCAACCCGAAAATCTGACGGGCATTTTTCCACTCTGCTTTGCATATTTGAGTGCTGATTTGCTTATCTCCCAGCCAGTGCTAATTATAAAGTTATTAACCTCTCTGTGAACTTCATTCACATCATAACCTGGTTCCTTTCCCTGCTGACATGCAAAGGCATGAGGAGTACTCAATTTAAGAGGTGCAATATTCATCATAGGAAACGCTATTACTGGGATACCTTGTCCAAAACCACTATCCACAATTTCTCTACAGCTGAAAAATCATATTGAAGTCAAAGACTTGCTGCTTTGTGGTCTACTGAAACCGTTTTAAAAGTACAGTTATTTACAACCCTGCTTGTCCTGCTCACAGTAAATAAGTGATGTTACTCTGCTGATAGAAAAATTTGCACATCAGTAATTTTGTCTCCTTAAAACCACGTAAAATAGGGTCAGTTTGTGATCCTCTTCTGACCTGCGACAGGGAAATCCCTACTTTCTATATACACAAAGATGTCAAAGATGTCAACAAAGCAAACACTGCAGGTATAACAAATTTGGCAGAACCACATCTTACCTGGCAGGTGGATCAGCCAGCAGAGAACGTGTGTCTCCAGGAGAAGACTCAGGTCTCCAGGAGAACTGTCACAGCTGCCTGCAACACTCACCTGTTTCACTTTTGGGAGGCAAAAAACACAAAACAGCCTTTCTGAAGCACAAGTCTGACATAAATTTCATTGAAGTTCACAGAAATGCCTCCTGTTAATTTCTGTGAGCTTCGGATCAATTCCCATATTTGGCAACTGAAGGGATGCTCGTGCACTGGAGATAGGAGTAGCTAAAAATAAATCCAGTGACAGAACTGAGGTTCTCTGCTTGTGTGGAGGCTCCTGGCAGAAGTGTTGCTGAGAGAGAATATGTTCAGAAAGACAGGTTTGCATTATTTCTCCTTAGTAACAGCAATACTTTAAATAATGTGCTCTTGAGTATACCTTTAAAAATAGAGCTATTTTTAGGCTTGCTCACCTAAAACTACAGGTAGAGGGCACAACAGACAAATCCAAGGAACCAAGCTATTAATTAGTGCAAGTTCCTGTGGTACCTGAGCCAAAATGTTATGGCAGAAGTTTGATTTTGTACAAGGATGTGGTACCTGATGGCTCAGAAGGTCCAAGGAACGAGCTGCAGGGTTCTATCTCCCTGTCCTCAAGTCTGCAGCACACACAAGAGCAGAACTGTAACAGCTGGAGACAACACACAGCCCAAACTGAGTTTTGCCCATGATGAGGAAATAAGCTGGCATCAGACACCACAAAGTACGCTAAGGCTGTGCCAGAGCTACTGACTTGCGTGCAAAGCAGTCAAAGGCTGCTCTGACACACAGCAAATAAAGCTGAAAAAATGACATCTCTGCTTGTAAAATTCAACCACATGGATTAACTCAGATATATTTAAATATTGCAGGATAACCTTTCATATAAGTTCAGGGTTTTTTTTCAGATGTTCCCTCAGACAGTACCTCAAACACCTGGATCTCTTACTGCATTTCACCAAAGGAGAAAGAAGAAGAGAATGGAAGATTCAAGCAGAAATCCTCTTAGCACAACTCTGCTCACAATAGAGGTGGGAAACAAGTGAGAGAAAGCCCCTGATTTATTTGCACAGATACAGACATATCTTTTTACTCTCTTTCAGCACAATGGGGGAGAAAAATCCAAACTCAGCAGCCAAGAGTTCCTGAGCACACTGGGATTATGGACATCTAGGGTTCAAGAGAGAAGTGAAGCAGATATAGAGCAGCAAACACCCTTCCCACTGGAGCACACAATTAGGCGGAGGAGCAATGATAAGAATCTGCAGAATACAGAATCTGCTCCTCCTCCCTTCCAGGCCTCCTCTGGAAAACCCCCACAGGTCACCAAAGTCCCAAGGATGGTCCACAGAGCACTGGGACGACTTCTCACCTGGATGTGAAGCCAGGGCTTAAATCCAGATATATTGTTCCAGAGAAGTCTGGCTAAAATAAACATGGCAATACCCTCACTCGTATAAACAACCCAAGTTGTTTATATGTCAAGTTCAGACATTCATGTCAGCTGGTCAAGGGCTGCATGCACCGATTTTGCTCTGTGGTGAAATCACAGTAAAGTGATAAAGCTGTGTAACAGGGGTTTGCTGAATGGAACCAAAATTCAAAATTTACTTTTAATTTTTTTTGTAAATGAATGAACAGAAAACGTTTCAGCAGCAAGCCTGATGCAGGCTGAACTTCTGCAAACCTTTGAAGAGAACACTGACAATTTGTATTTCAATTTTTGAGGGGAGGCAGGAGAAAAGGGGCAGAGTTAATGATTTCTCCAAATGTTTTGCAAAATGGTTTCTTTGTGGTGAGTTTTTTGGGTGGGTTTTAAGTTTTTAGATTTTTAATTAGAAATTTTTTCTTTTCAATCCTTCTCTTACACTTAAGGTGGGTTCCAAAACTTGTATTTATTTCTTTTTTAACCTAATTCATCAAGAGCTGCTGACCTGCAGAGCCGTGCAGATTAGTAAGGCAGTTCAGTAGTGAATTCTGATCTTTGTCCAGCGTCAGAACCTATTCATGCATATAGGTATATTAATTTACAATTTTTTTAATGACTTGCATGTATCACTTTTAAAGCCCCAATCTTAACCTGATGATGCAACTCCAGTTCTTATAAAAGACTAGAGGGCATGCACAGAAGGCTGCAGAGATTAGAAGTCCTGTCAACTCCCACTGAGTTGTAAATCTAAAATTGTGCTGTCACTACAGAGACTCTGATCTGGGAGACCCTGTAGGAAACAGGGCATATTGTCCAGGATATCTCATTCCTCAGTGCCCTGCACAGCCTCTCTGACAGACTACAGAATGCAGCCTTTCTTCCAGAACAGTTATAACTCAGGCTGTGGAGAAATAGTGACCTCTTCCATTGGGTGACCAGGGAAAAATAAGCCAGCTTGGTTGTGTCAAATGCAAGCTTTGGGGTTTACAGATAAAGTTGAAAAAAAAAAAAAAAGTCATTCCTCATCAGCCTAAAGTGTTTGATTTCAAATCATTTTTGCTTTAAACCAGAAATCTTAAATTTTGCATTTGCTAAAACTAAGTTTTCCAAAGGAATTCGTCTGTACTTACACTTCTCTTCCCATGATCAAAACGCTTTGTACAAATTAAAAAGCCAGAAGTTCTAAGCAGGTAAAACCTAGGTTAGACATTTCAGATTTCCAAAAATATAGTGATAAAGCACTAAAAAAGTTTCAACATCTCTTCCAGCTACCCAGTACTTTTAGCCAAGATTATTTACCACTTTGTCTCAACCTTACAGAGAGTACGTGAATTCCAGCAAATCTGTGATTCATTGCAGTAACTCGGTTTTGTTCAGCGAGCACTTCAACTGCAGACTCTAAAACACGCTAAGGCTTGAACCCAGAATGGAAAAAATAGATTTCGTTTTCCTAAAAGTAGAAACAGAATTCCATAAAGAGGACTAGTGCTGCTTGCCTATGAAACATGATATTTTATGCAGATACAGTCAGGTAGAACGCTGCCTTGGGCTGAAAGACCAGGCTGAGTTATCCCAGCAGCGGGAGGGTGGAAGGAAATAACTGGTGCTGCGTTTGCAAATTGAAACTGAATTTAAACCCTTGGTCAACGACACTATTCACCTGTCTGTGCTGCTCCCAAGCACTGTCCTGGGAGACCAGTGGGTTTTTTCATTTGTTTGGTTTTTGCAAGAGTCTTACCCAGCAGGGAGTGGGGGAGCCCAATCCTAGAGGCGTAGAACAGGCAGCTCCTCTGGAGGCAGTGCTGACAGCACACACCAACCTTCTGCTGCACAGGACTTGGTTAGAGTGTCCTCCCTCCTGGAGCAAAGCTGCCATAAAGTCAGGATGTGAAACCCACAGCTATCTGTCACGAAAAGTTTGGAAAAAGTGCATTTTGGAGTCAAGCTTGGGCCGGGCAAGCAAAGATGGAGAAACTTCAAATATCATGAGAGAGTCAGGCAGCAATAGCAGTGCTGAGCACAGCTCACACAGCTCAGCTTGGGGCTTGTTTTAACTATGACTTGGGGGTTTTGCTCTACGGTTTTATAGACAAAACTAGATGCCTGTACAATGGGGAAGTGACAAGGAGGATAATAGAATAGAATGCTGGAATGGTTTGGGTTGGAAGGGACCTTAAAGATCACCTTGATCCAATACCCTCCCACTATCCCAGGTTCCTCAGAGCCCCATCCAGCCTGGCCTTGGACACTTCCAGGGCTGGGGCAGACAGCTTCTCTGGGCAACCTGGGCCAGGGCCTCAGCACTCTCACAGTAAAGAACTCCCCTAATATACAATCTAAACCTTCTCTCTTTCCGTTTGAATCCATTCTCCCTTTTCCTGTCCCTCCAGGCTCTTGTAAAAAGTCCCCTCCCGTCTTCCTTGTAGGCTCCCTTTAGGTACTGGAAGGCTGCAATCAGGTCACCCCTAAGCTGACTCTTTTCCCAATTCCCTCAGCCTTTCTTTGTAGGAAAGGTGCTCCATCCCTCTAATCTAAGAAGTTAAACATATTTCTTTTAAAAAGGCACACTTCATTTTGCTAGAGGTACGTTTCACACAAAAAGCCACACTACAGGTGCGTTCCCCAGCCCAAATACAGGCATCTACAAGCTGTTTATCTCAATGCTCCCACAATTACAGCAGAGAACAAAAAATTCTAACTCACATTTTACCCCCAAGATAGAGAATTAAAGCAAGCCACATGTGTTTAAGTATTGCCTATAACTCCTATTGATGATAAAGGGGGCCCAGGGGACTGGATCAGCTGCGGAAATACCTGAAGGTAGGCGAGTGGAATTCAGTGACACCAGAAAGTCAGCACTGCTCGCACAGGCACCAACACACAGTTTGCACAGCTCAAGCACCAGTTTTCTCCTCCTGCACAAAAAAGACAGGGTGAGTCAATGTGTCTTTCCAAGTGTACATTCCTGCTCCCCTTCAGACTGCTCCATACACAGCTCCTCAGCGCACCACTAAGGCAGGCCTGTGGCTCGGGCATGATCTCCTCGACCCAGGATCTAGGTGAGGATTTGGCCATGAAAGCAGTAATGTGCCAATAGCAAAGGAAGTTAAAAATGCCATAGGACATAGTCCGAACTGATTTAGTTTTTCCCACTTAGCTGTAAATACCAAAGCAGGGTGTGCAATTCAAACAGTGCCGTCTCATTCTTAAAGGGTTTAGGCTGGGAATTTGCTGTGTCCATGGAAACACCAGGAAAAAGGATTGCAAGTGAGATTTCCACTTTCTACCACTTGCTTTATTGAGTCTTTTCACAATGCATGGGTTGCCGTTGGGTTTGCTTGCAAACAAGGACCTGGGCTTAATCCCACCTGTCAGGCAAGCACAGCAAACAGCCTCTCTTCATTATCCTTCTCCAGCCCCACTTTGGAGTCTCACGTGGAGGCAATAAATATTCCTGGATTAACATCCAAGATACAGGTGGGTAGAATAGAAGCATGCACACCTTACCCTGAGAATGGGCTGACATAGTCCATGCTTGGGATGGCTTTGTTGAAGCAGTCAGCAGGGTAGTTGGAAGATGAATAATTGATGAAACAGCTTCTTTAATATGAACCATGGGCTGCATGTGGTGCAACTTTCCCTCTGTTTCCCCCTCCCCAACAAGAATTCTTCATATCAAGCTGGTTTGGTGCTAAGTGCACATATCTAGGAGGCATTTCTCTCCAAAATTTGGATCCAAACACACATCAAAAATAACAGTTCATCCGTCACGGTTGGGAAGCATGTATGACAAGAAAATATTTGCTTTGCTCTGGTTTTGTGTTTGGTTTGCTGACCACTTATATCAAAAAGCTAGAACAGCTTTTTCATCTTGCTGTAGTTTAGAAACATTTATAGGACAGATGGTCTAAATTTGTGGGTTTTATAAACTTAATGAGAATGTAAAAAAAAAAAAAAAAAGGCGCATATGGGTGCAATATTTTCTGGGGCTTCTTTGAGCTGGCCAAGAAGTAGCCCACTGCACAGGGGAGTAACAATTTCATTGGGAACTCATTCCAAGGTTTACAAAAGTCTGAGAAGAGGGACTGCCACAGGCTTTCTTCACCTCAGTGGCAGTTTCATTTGCACTGTGTGGTATAGCGAAAACATACATTTATTTATTCTTCCCAGCAAGCAACATTTCTTAAACTTTGCCTTTAAACAGAACTGCTAAATGGGCTGGCTGTGGTAGCTCAACAAAAGGCACAGGTGGTGCTGCATCCCCTGTTCTGAAGACTTGCTCTTGGGGCTCCTTGCTGGGCCCAATAAAGAAAGAGTTTAGCTATCATTTCCTCTAGGATGATTGTATTATTTTAGTCCTACATGCAGCTTGCTGACAGTGCAATCTGGCCTTGAGGTCAGACCAGAGCATGGGGAGTTGGGAGATCTGTATGGAGGCCCTGGTCCCTCTCCAAGCTCTGTCACAACCTTTGGGCAGTTCAGCACGACTTTTGTCCTCAAGTGGGCTCCAAACAGAGCCACCACGGGCACACAGCGAGGGAGGAGAGTCCTCTCTTCAGGGAAGTACCAAGCATCCCAGTACCTCATCTCTTTCTCCACTTACTGCAAGAGCTGGTGTGTGTAAGTGTCCCTCAAAGTGAATAGATCAGTGAACAGAGTAAAATCAACCCGTACGGTCAGCTGAGAGCCCTATTTCCTCACTATGAAACAATGAATAACAAGCACCATCTTTTCAGGCTCTTACTACCAGTCAGACTCGCTATCCAAAAATTTAATCGCACCTGAAACACTTTGGGTTGAAATAAAGTAGGTTGAAGCTGTTTTTGTGAAACAACATCCTCAGTATAAGACTGATAGTAAGAATCTCCTGTTAGGGAAAAATCCTCCTCCATCCAGCTCCTCAGGGTGAAAAAGCTAATTTAAAAGATCAGCTTCCAGTCCTCCCTTATATGAGCTATTAAAATACACATGAACAAAGTGCAATCCATCAAAACAAGCTCCACTAACTTAAGACCTCAATTTTCACCTTGGACAGTCCTCTTGAAATGAAACACACGAGGAGGTATGAACCTCAAAGTATTTTCAGTGAAATATTTCAGAGTCTTGGCACATAAGCTGTCACTTTTAGTTTGCGCATAAACACAGCATTAAGAAAAAACAATTCTCTCAAAATTATTGTCTAAGCCCCTTTGCAATCTAAGGCGTGCACTGTTTCATTTTACACCCAGCTGCTGCTTCCAAAATCTTCTTCAGGATTCTGACTTTCTTTATTATTCTCTTTAAATGTGACAGCTCAGACTATGGTCAGGTGTGAAGGAACTGTGCAACACTTTGAGGAAATGTTGTACAAATCCTTTATCCCACTAATTTCATGGGGAATTTAAATGAGCAAGGCTTTCAGACTGTGCAAGCCTTGCTTTAGCTTAGATTTCAGGCTCTCTTACCAATCAGCTGAATTGAAATCTCACTTATTAACAAGCAGAGCAAAAGCAGCACAGGGCAGTGCTGTGCCCTGGTCTGACCCCCAGGATTCCTCTGCACGTTATCAGTTCGAGACAGGATTGCTGTGTGCACAAAGGGCTTATTCCCCACGATCAGTCATCTCTAGACAGGATCCAACAAAATCCAGCTATGCTGAGAGCAGAAGGAGGCTGTGATTACACAAAATCACCTTTTCATGCAAGGCAGAAGCACGCCTGCCCCGCCACCAGCTCTCTACCCACCCCCAACTCCCAATAACTAAAGTTCTCAACAAACGTTCGGCAAATATTTGGACAAACAGCCAAGGACTTCTCAGAACATCCAATGATTATTAAATCTTAAACTGTGCTTTCCAAAAATAATTTTCTGCTGCTGTTGTTTGTTTGTTTGAAAGGAAGAGTAGTAAAATCCACAGATGTGTACAGTCATAAACCTTTAGATGAGACTCAATTTCCTTGATGTCCAACGATAAAATCCACTAATAAATGTGTACAGATGCAAAGGCCTATTTGTTGTCCTGTCAAGTCAGGCCATGTGGAACAAAAAACCTAACAGCAACCAGGAGAGGAACTAATGATGTAGGCTCGCCTCTGCCAAGATGCACTTACTGCAGTTCCTGTGACATTTAAGGAACATAATGATGGGACATTCCTTTTTAACTTTATTGTTTCATCAAAAGCGGAGTTTTACAGCTGAAGATCACGTTCCCAAGATAGTCAATTAGGTTATGCAGATTTACACACACACTGTGATCTCCTTTGTGCAGCATGACCAGTTTCTTTGCTAACAATCACTCACATTTGATGACAAAGATGGGGCTGGTGTCAATATCTCCCATATAGAGCCGGATTATTTTTTATTTTTTTTATTTTAAATGCTTTCCATGAAAAGCTCTTTAGATCTCCTGGTGCATCAAGACAGCTTTTCTTTTTTTAATCTCCAGATAATTATTTCTGAATGTGCAAATATAGTTTTCAAGGGGAAAAAAACCCACTCTCTGGAGTAACCAAACACCAGATTTCCGCAGTATGAAAGCCATTTTAAGGCACTGTGGTGTGCTTCGTGGTTAGCCCTGCTTCTACTTAATTAGGGACCTAAGTTATAAGTCCACAGCTGCAGGAGAGCAGTAAATAGCTATTGCTGACTTCCTTATTGCCAATATGTACATCATGATTGTAGGGTGAAGAGCAGGGAGCTTTTCGTAAACACTGCCTTGTGCAGCAATGGTACTTTGATGTCATAAAAATGCTGTTACATATTTTAAAGTCTTAACTGTGGTCCACTGCGGTGCTGTCAGCTTCCTGGTGGAGCACTAACCCTTTCCGTGATTTCTGGGGGATGCAGAACGCTTCTTTGCAGGTTTCCTAATTAATGCAACCTATCCTCACTGATTGCAAAGCACCAAGCCCCCCTATAGCACACGATATCTATGCTGGGGAGGGAGAGGAGAGGGAGGAAGGAAAGGAAAAATGCCCCCCTCCCCCCTCCAGTATGAAGGGCACTTGCCTGCTCCATATTGTTCTGATTAACAGCATCCGCTTGCTCACTGTTAGGAACACTCCCCCACTAAACACCCTGGCCAGAAACCCCTTAATTCAGTGCCTCCAAGACAGAGTCCCCACAGCAGTGGTCCCAAATAACCCTCCATCTTTCACCAATCCTTGCTTCAATACCCAGACAAACCCTCCCACCTCAGCACATTCTGGCTTTGTGCACGGACTCTCCAGCCTTTCTCTTCTACCTGCATTCTTCAGGTCACACAAAATTGAAAGCCTTCAAATTTCTTACCCATGTTTTTTTAATGCCCTACTTTGCTTCTATGCCCACTGTTGCCATCTTAGTGAAATTTTTTTTTCAACCAGTTCTCAGCATTTTTGAGCCTTCCATGGCAGGCAGCTTCTGATTGCTACCCCAGAAATGGTGGAAAGCTGGCTTAAAAAGCCTCAAATCAAAACAAGCAAAGCTTGCAAGAGCAAAAACTCACCTGGTGTCAACAAAACCACTTCTGTTCACAAGCCAGTGCCAAGCCCTTCCCCTGGCTGCAGGGCCAGCTCCTCAGGGTGTTGGGATGGACACTGCAGTACCCACCAACCCTCCTGAGCTCACACTTGGCATTAATCACTGGGTCCCCACACAGCCACCTGATCCCAAGTGCTCTCTCCTTGTCTGCAGGATCCACTCCTATGCTCTGGGCTTTGCAGGTTGTCTGCATGACCACAGAAGTTCCTCCTGCCTTCGGAGCATGCATTCTTCTGGAGATATCAGGCCATCAGCAAGTAAGAGCTCAGCCTCAGAAGGAAACTTTAAGGACCGGACAGGACACTGAAGAGAAGGACTTAGGGTCCAGTCCCAGCTCTGCTGTCACCCTGATAAGCACAAAGACATCTTTTCCTCTTTTCACACTTTTCTCCACGTTTCCCAAAGGTTACAGGAGCCATGGAGACCAGCTCCTCTCAGCACAAGGTGTTTGGCAGGTGTGGTGAGCAACACGTAGAGGATGGCACTTGCAAGCTCACGTTCTATTTCATGTCAGTAAATAAAAGCCACTTATTCCCACTTAGGCTAAGCAGGCTGTCAGGAAAAGGTTCCAGGTTCTTCCCCTGTTGCCAGCAATCCATTCAGGGATCAAACATCACCTGCAAACAGGCTGCTGACCTCAAGTAGTCTTTCTAGACATCCTTGTAAACAGAAGTAAAGAAAAATGCTAGAAACCACAGAGGGAGGACTTGCATCTACAGAGATGGGATTTGTGCAGCGTCCCTGGTAAACACCAGCACTTTGGAACTTGTCTTGATGAATGGGGTTGTCTGATGGCAGCACAATGGGGACTGATGATGAAACGGTGACAAATGGGTTTCCTCCCGGCTGGACTCAGCTATTATTTGCCATCTGCACAGTCTGTCTCATGGAAACAGATTTTGCAACGTGAACGCTGAGTTCATGCAAAAAAACCCCCAAAGTCCTGACTGAGAAAGGCAGCTCCCAGAGCAAGAAGCAAATGGATTAAAGGCACAGAAGAGGACAACAGCTGTCTCAGAGGGAGTTGCAGACCACAAAGAATGACCCAGAGCAGAGAGAGATGGCTTTAGTTTATACACCTGCATTTGCCAAGTCAGCAGAGCATCTGAGATCAGCCTCGATAGCTTAGTCTTTAGATAAGGGGGTGGGGATATCACCAGTGAAAGGAAATGCAGAGAAAAAAGCTGGCCAGGAGAAAAGAGCAGAGTTAAGACAATTTTAATTGACTTCACAGTAGGGAGCAACAAAAGGAAAGCTATTTGTGAAGCCATTATAAATTGGCAAGGAAAGTAGGGGAAAACAGACAAATTAGCCACACAGAAGAAAATAGGTTTGCCAGAACTGAATTGTCAAGCTGTTTCATAGTGACACCCAACCCATTTGGTTATGCTTCAATTCAAGCTGAGTTTGCTGGGTGTCTGGGCCTGGAAGCAGCTCTTCTGAAAAGCTACAAATGTCACCCCCAGGGCTGCCTCTGGGTGAGAAGCTCCCATCTGGGAGCAGCTTAAGATCCCTACAGGAACACAAACATCTCCCAGTCCAAATACAAAGAGAGAGTTTGAATTTCTGTTCTGAAAGGGCACACCAAGAACAAGCTAAGGGAACAGAGCCACCGTCTAAATACTTTTTCCTTCACTCTTCACTGTCCTAAGGGGATTAAATGAAACAAGGAATGCAGTGGGGTAAGTTAGAGATTAGAGGCAAGTTTTAAAGCCCTGGTTAGTCACTGGGCACACAGCAGAATCCAAAGCCACACATCATTCCCTTGAAGAGATCTCATAGGATATCACTGATGGTATAGGAGGCACTCAAATGCTGCACCAGTAAACACAGCACAGTGCAGCAAACCCCTGAATGAAACCAAGGTCTTAGGATCAGGTATACTGCGGGCTGCTTGGGGATCAATGAAAATAAATAAGAAACACATGCAAAACATGAAGAAACACCACCAAACCAATACATTTAAATAAAAAAATAAAAGTTTTCTGCTTCATTGACTGGCTTTATGCTTGCATATCCAGCATCACTGGATATATTTGCCTCAAGGTTCTTGCTGGCACCCTATTTTTTGTTGGCCTATTAGAAGTTCACCAGAGAAATAATGTTTTATTAATAAGTGCCAAACTACTGACTCAGAGCATAAATTGTCAGAGGTTTCATGCTTAAAGTAAATGGCTGACTTTTCTCTCATTTCTAAAATCAGATAGCTCCTGCTTCTGCCAGTTTCTCTGTGTCACCTACTGGCCATTTGCTTTGTGTTCTAAGACTTCTGTGTGTTTATAAACTGAGGCTTACAATGCTTTTCAACAGAGTCTCTCTTGCCTACTGTTTGTGAAGCTCGGGACTCCAGGAACCAGTCTCAATTCAGAAGGGTCGCATCAAGCATGAGGCCACCATACCAGCTGGAGTTTACAGCAACAAAATAACCCTTAAAAACAAATAAATCAAGTCTCCCTTATGCTGTATATATTTCAAAGCCCATACAGTAATAAAACTGATTTAGGAGCCAGCAGAAGTGGCGTATCTTCATTCACAAAGCTGCACTGAGAGACACGTCCCTGCCACTTTTATCTTTTTCTGGGAAAAAAAACCCCTTCCAAAACTCTTTTATGGGAAAGACCAGTGATCAGTCAAAACCAAACCAAGAGATACAAAAGCCAGGAACACCAAGTGGGGCTCTACTGCACACTGTTTTGATGAATCATGTCAGAGATGGAGCTTGAAATAATTGTAAAACCATTACCAGAATCCAGATTATAAAAGGGTAAACTAGGCAAGCTGTCCCCATCCACAGAGTAATCGGGGAGCAGTTTTTAGCATAACCAAAGGCCCACTGAGGCAACATTAACTCTTAAGCTCCTAAAGGGTCACTGCACAGTGACTCAGGCAGAAGTTCTAGTTACACTGGATGTGAGTGGGTACTTATATACCCACCTACAGGCATGGACTTGTGGATACCCCCAAATTACTGACTGACTCAAGAGGCAACATTTCTGGAAATAATGATTCAGTGCCATGGGGTGGCTGCATGAATCTGTTCCCTCCCATCAAACCCAGCACAGACACCCGTAACCTCAGGGCTGTGGTATTTCTCTCTTTGGAAACATGCAAAAATGTTGGGAGTGTTCAAATATCTTTAAATGGTGTAGAAGATCTTATCTGCTGTGTTGCATGCAGCACCCAATGCTGGCGGGCTACATGGAAATACCATTCCCTTGGATTTAATTACCAGTATCTATGTTTGTTTCATTTCCCCACCACCCACCAAATAAATTTAAAGAGCAGCAAGGTCTACAGACAGCTCTTCATTAGCTTAGGTTTTACAACATTACCTTAGCTTGGGTGCTTCTTAAAACAGTCCACATTAACCTAATCTCTCAATGGACACTGATTTCTAAAACATATTTATGATCCAAATGAATTCCTTCAAGTTCTTCCAATAAGCTTTCTTTTACCTTAGACAGTATACGAGCATTTCCAGGCTGAAATCCCATTTGTGTCCTAGATTCCTGGAATGTCCACAGCACGATGTCTATTTTTCAAAGAATGTGAGGTTCTGATGGATGCATGAATAGGAGGCATCAAAAGGACTGGAGGAGGAATAAAAAAAGAATGAAAAAAGCAAAAACCTTAACTCCTTGAAGCACACACACCTCAAAACCCATTATTTTAGGAAGAACACAGTAACATCTGTCCAGTTCTAATAAATAAGATTTAGGATAAGAATCTAGTTTAGGAACCAAAAAAAAAAGAAAAAAAATGGTTGCAGTTACACCTGGGATGAATTTGGTTTAGCAGCCTACTTATCTGTACATAAAAGTTAAATAATTCCTCTTAAACAGCAGGTTATCAAGCAGAAATCAGCAACACCTGCTATATTTGTACAATAACAATAACAAGCTGGGATGCCATTCATTTATGGTAAGAAGAATGCCAAGTTTGCCAAGATTTGTTTTGGCCGCCGGTAAATCTATGTCTAACAGGCAAGTGATGCATTTCATGGAAAATAAGCTGCACCTGGATTTGAGTCATACCTTGTCCCCTTGAAAACCTGTCATATCCTCCTACTTAAATGTCTCTGATACAATAAACACATGAGCATAAACAAGGCCTGACTCTTTTGCCCTGACTCTCTCTTCATTCCAGACAGGAAACATAAACCAGCTAACAGCCTGAGATGCATGAAACCATTTCTAAAGCTACTTCGGGCCATTTGTTTAATGTCATCCAGGATCTCTTTTGTGCACCGGACAATTTTCCTACCATGTGTTTGCTTATTGTGTTACCTGCTGCTGCATTTCCATGCAGAGAGAGCCACGTAATAGAAACTGGAGCCAGCCTGGTCTTCACAGAGAGTGCCTGATCCTGCACCACTGAGGTAAATAGGAGCTTCAAAAGGGACAGATGGTGCAGGTGGACTCATAAAACGTAGCTACGTTAATATTCTTGCAGTGAAAACTACGTGGAAAACATGAAAAAAATTGTGTATGGACTGGAATAGGTATCATATGGGAGATGCTACACATTTGTTACCAGCCAGGACTTGAAAAATATCTCGTATCTTCACTTTTAGGTTCCAGCATGAACAAAGTGCACATGGGTGACAGTGACAGCTTTGGAGGGGCTGTTGAGTCAGGCAGCAGGCAGGCCAGTGTGAGCAATCCAGCCCCACATCCATCCCGGGCACACAGGGAGCAGGAGGGTGGGGAATGGGGCAGGGTGGTGCCTCAGCTGAGCGAGGAACTCCCGACACCTACAAACAGCTGCATTCCTCAGCTTGGACAAGTCACATCACTGCTCCCCAGAGCACACGGCAGCGGGGAAAGCAAGGCACTGGCACTCCCACACCAAGATGCCTGTGCAGGAATGTCAGCAATGCTATCCTGACTTTCTCCACCACAGTAACAGAGCTCGTGCACACATTTGATGCATGGAAACCCTCTGCTTTTGAAAGGCCCCGTTCCCCCAGCAGTTAGAAAACCCCTCAGGCCTGCTACAAGTACAAGGATTGTTGCTGTATGAAAATTCTCACTACTATTTTAGGTTTTAAGTGTTTTACTGGCATAATTCAGCCAATTTTCCCCTCTTTGCCCGTCACGTGTCACATTGCAAGGCAGGTGCAAAGCTTGCAGAATTTCAAACTTTCACATTTAACATATTTTTCACTTCATTTATAGATTGATTTTTCCATACAGGATCTACGCATGTCAACACACCTGAAAATGGGTAACTAGATCCCTTTTCCACATTTAATGAGTGCTTCCCTCATTATTCTCCTTCCTGTAGGGCCACACAGGTAGATATAAAAGGGAAAATTAAAATGACTCAAAGCCACTTTAGTAATCCCCAGACCACCCATGTCATTAGCGCTGCTCCTCCAGCAAATGCTCCATTTCAAGGGGTTCTATGTCACTTGCAATAATTTCGGAGCAAGACAGACCATAAAACCTCCTAGAGCTGCTTGACAGAGGCAATGGGACACACACTACAGCACTCCAATAACTCAGCCTAAACACAGCAGCCCCCCAACAAATCACAAACACTGGTTAACACAGAACTAGAGTTTCCCACCCACCCCAATGACTTTTCTTAAACTCTCTGGCTCATTCCGTTTTCTTTCTCAGACTCTTTGGTGGGCGGAAAGACCTATCAGACAAAACCAGTTTACTGAGTATTTCTGAGAAGAGATTGCCTGGATTGGGGTTGTGCATGTATGCCTGACTGCTGAAGTAATGTCAGGGCAACCAGGGAGAACATGGTGACCTGGAAAAAAGCCTAACCCTCGGGAAGGGAATGTGGGTAGTGATAACAGGGTTAGACAAGGGACAGAAAGGGAAATGGAGGGTCGATTTGCTGATGTGTGCATGTTCAGGCAAGTAGTATGGGAAATGAAAAGGAGGAACTGAAAGCATCAATACATAATCAAAATTATAGGTTAGTTGGCATAACATGTAATGGAATAACTCATCTGACTGGAAAACTAACATTGAACATATTTAGGAATAGCAAGCAGGGGAAAAGAAAGTCTGTTCAGAAACAGAGTAGAGTACATTGCTGGAAGACTGGATAAAACAGCATGAAAAATGGTAAGAACCACAGAGGCAGTTTGCTAAATCCTAAACTTGGAAGGTGATGATGAAGAGCCTTTTTGTGTCGTGTCCCACCCCCCCAAAAAAAAATTCTACTATAAGATTACCCAAAGGGGGATTTAATGCATCCTGATATCTTTTGTAACATCTGCTGTACCTTTCCCAAGAGCACAGTGTCCAGGGAAGGCAACAGGGCAAACAGAAGCAGCTTGACCTTGATTAGTGAGGAGGAGCCAAAAGAGACATAAAGCAAAAGGCACTTTTAGAGATACTAAGCAGTAACAAGGCAATCAGAGCAGAAGGAAGATCACAGACAGCATTAAAGCCACCAAAACTTGCTCAGGCTGCCGTAGTTCACTCTGGCACTGTTGTGTATCTCCATGCAGCTATGAACACAGCAATGCTGCACTCTGTTTTGGAAGCACAGAGCACTGTCCCAGAGGAGCTATGATCTGGGTAAAGCTGTGGCATCCAGTTATTACTGACTCTACATTTTCCTCATGTCCTAATGGGAAAAGAACAAAAAGTTACAAATGCATTGCTATAATTAAATTTTCATCCACAAATTAATTCCAAGAGGTGAATGATGAGTTCTGTCTAAATAATGTCTCAGAGGCATCTGGAGCAGTGCCTGCACTTAGTAGTAAAGCTTTTTCAATAAAAACTCTCTGCTCTGTGGCACTGAGTCACTCATGGTAGCAGAAGTTCACTTGCAATATCACACACCACCATCAGTGACTCTCATATGTCCCAGGCTTTGAAGGCACGGCACTGATGGAGAAGCTGCTTTTGAAATGGTGCTCAAATGCTGGTGTTACAAACACTCACAGGTTCAGTGCCATTTCTAACTGATCAGAGGATAATTCTGATGCTGTTACTCAGATTATCTCCAGGACCCTTCTCCTTTGCAAGAACTCTACCACCAACTGCAATTAGCTGTGCCCAGTAAGTCACTTTTCTAGGGAAGAAAAAGCACAAAACAATCAAAAAACTAGTGCCCCTCTTCTGTAAGAACAGGCTGAGAGAGTTGGGGTTGTTCAGCCCCGAGAAGAAAAGGTTCTGGGGAGACCTTCTAGCACCTGCCAGTACACAAAAGGGGCTACAAGAGAGCTGGAGAGGGACTTTTCACAAGGGCCTGATATGACAGGACAAGGGAGGGTGGATTCAAACTGACACAGGGCAGATTTAGATTAGATAACAGGAAGAAATTCTTTACTATGAAGGTGGTGAGGCACTGGAACAGGTTACTCAGATAAAACGTGGATGCCCCATCCTTGGCAGTGTTCAAGGCCAGGTTGGATGGGGCTTTGAGCAACTTGGTCTAGTGAAAGCTCTCCCTGCCCACTGCAGGGCAGTTGGAAAAAGATGGTCTCTAATGTCTGTTCTAGCCCAAACCATTCTGTGATTTGAAGTCCAGGCAGGAAATGAATTTACAACCCCCAAATACTATCATACTATTTGTAATATCTGCTGAATTCCTACAGCAGATCCACAGCACAGGTTGTTAGGATATACCTGTCATCCACTTGCAGCAGTTAAAAGAAGAGATTGTGCAAGATATCTGGTGAAGCAGACAGCAAACTGGGATCCTTTAGCGGGTAAATCACTGTAAATGATTTGATTTGAGCCTGGGATAGAGCTGATGACTCAGCATGGCTGTAGAGCACAGGTATAGCTATTTTAACCCTTTAGTGGAATCTCAGAGCTTTTCTATCTACCTGGTGATGGTTCTATACTACATAAAGGAAATATTTAAAACCAAATGCATGAGTCCTTCTGCTGTATAAAAAAAGGATTTATTCTCTTTGTCAGGGGTAGATGTCACAGTGGGGGACCAGACCACATTTGTGCTTTTGCACACATGGATGGACACAATTTCATTTTCTTGAGCAGCTGTTTACTCAGGATGAACCGTTGTTGATATGTCAGGGAAAAACCCGTAACAACAACCAACTATCTTCAGAAATTACTACAACAGGCTTTATGGCCAGGATGCCTTAAGGATAGCTTTGACCTTGTGTCAGGAATTACAAAGACCATAATTATCAATGGCATGGCCACAATAGATCATTAAAGCTTTGAAAAATTAGTGGGTTTCCATGTATGCTGGGGATATGCCTTAAGTATAGAAAGACTTATTTTGGAATGAAGCTGTTCACACAAGGACTTGCATCTGCACAAGTTATAAGATTGTAATTCCACTCAAATATCCCACAAAGATGAGCTCTTTGTAAACCTTTCCCCTCAAGGAATCTTTCTTTGGTCACCTTTTCCTGCAGCTTCTAGTTTTGCCACAGCAGCAGCTCTGCTCCTGGGAAGTGTGAGCTGTTGGTGTGTGAAGCACACCCGAGTGGCCCATCAGAGCAGCGACACACACAGGCACTGCTGGCTTGGCTCACACCTGAGCAGAGAGCAGGGGGAATCACTGAGCAACTCAAATCATAATGGAGGGATCACTGTATCATTTCTGTACCCTGTGTAAGCCCTGGGTGGATCACTCACTCTCATCACTGGGTGCCTTTCTGTTAGTAATTAATGGACTCAAATAGCAAAGCAGGGAGGGATGTTCGTATTTAGGCTTTATCCTACTTACCTATTCCAACATGTATTTGGCTGGCACTCAAAGCTTCAAAGCACCCACAGAGAAAAACAACAGCCATGCCAATCTGTTGATATCCTAAACAGCCAGATACATCTCCTGATAAAGAAAAAATTGCAAGTGTGCTGTCAGAGTTTAATCCCCTGATGTGCTCTTTTCTGTAGCTGGCAATGGTAGGAGGCAGGAGGGATGGAGGAAGCACTCCAGAAGACAGCCCACATTCCCATAAGCATTTTCCAAACCCAGGTTGTACCGAAGTGTTGCGTGTACCTTGACGCAGACCAAGGACAAACAGTAGCATGTACAGAATAGAAAAAGCTGACAAGCCTTCATAACCTCTCCTGCACAATTTCATCCTCAAGAGGCACATTTATTCACACAATTCACTGCCACAGCTGAAGCACTGCTCTAAAAAAAATTTGGCCCTCATTGTTTTTTGATGGGCTGCCTTTTCAATTATTTTTCTTGCTTTTAGCATCCATCTTAATGCTCTAACAGCTGCTTAAATGGTCAAAAAATTGTGATCTTCTGTAGAGCTGGTTGGAAAGTGCTTGATTTTTCCTGGGCAAAACTTCAGTGGAAATACATAGCAGTTTTCATCTCAATTTTTCAAAGGAAAAAATTCAATTTTTTGGCTGAAACTCAAATACCAAAATATTTCAACCAAAACCCAAAATATTGCCAATAGGAAATGCTACTGCATGGTGTCCTGGGAGATGAAATTCCAGATATCATGCTCTCATTTCCCTTTATGCCCCACGATACAGCTGATTTCCCTTTTTCCAGATGAAAGATGCTGCATCACTGAAGTTGTATTTCCTGATTGCTAGTGGGACACACACTAGAGAAATGAATGGGGATCTGAGGCTGAAGAATACCAGCAAATTCTCACACTACCCTTTCAGATTATACAGATGGAAACATTTTGGTTTTCGAGACAGGGTTCAAGAAAAAGGTTTCCCTGGAAAGCAAGCCCTTTTTCAAGGTAAGCTTAATTGAAAACCTGTGATTTCTGTCAACAGGCAGTTTCAGGACAGCTATTTTGTTTCAGTTGGTTGAACAGATCCTGCTGTTGAGCATTATTCCAGATTCCCATACAGCTTGAGTGCAGTTAGCTATAGCAGCCAGACTTCCAAAGCTTTCTAGAAGACCCGGGCACTCTATTTCTGTAGGGTTTTGAAATGAACACCCCAATCCTGCAGGCTTTGACAGCAATCTGGGCTGGTAAGAGGCATCTCACAAGGCACTGAGTCAGTGCCTTTGAGAATTAATGACTAAAAGGCTTTTTGAGTTAAGGAAACACCAGCCTGGCTTTACTTCGTGGCACACAAAGTTGCCAGCAGAACTCGGAGCATCCCACAGTCGCTTTTGGATGTAAAGGATGAATTTACACCTTTGAGGAGACTCTTGCTTCCTCATGCCACTGCCTGGCAAGCTCCAAAATCCCCAGAGAAGGAAGGGGAATGAGCATTTATGGAGCAGCAGGAAAACCAGACAGCATAACCTTGGGCATCCAAGGGCTGCAAGGCTCTCCGAGGGAAATGCTCTCTGTGAGTCGTTAATTTTAGCGCGAGAAAACCATTCCTTGAACTCTGAGTGAAGCCCAACCTTGCTCCCTTCCTAGGGACAGAGAGGGAGAGGGCTGGCAGAGACCCTACTGAACTCACAGTTGGGATGGATTTGAGCATCTCTCTTTGAGGTCCCATCTATCACTGAGACCTTTTGTGTGCAGGCTCAGCTGCTTTTCCTTCAAGGTGCCTCATCACGGGGCTTTCTCTGCTTTGCCTTTCCAACCAAAAAGCCTTGTCCTGGTTCTAGGCTTTACCAAGTGATGCAGAACAAAATTTCTTCCTGAATCTGCTAATCAAATCAGTTTGACCAGCCAGTCCTCTGCAAAAAGAGGATTTTAAGTACCACGTCCAAGCACTGGCCTACCTCCAGTGTCATTTCTTCAGCTGGGAAAAATCTGGTGCCTCAGAGGAAAGCAAACAATAAATCCTTCCCAAGTCCCGCAGGCTGAAACCCTGAAACATGAGATTTGGTTACAGAGTTCCATTTAAAAAGGATTAGGAACGCAGTGAAACCAGTACGGATCTTCCTGTTCTCCCCAAGAAGGGACTGGATGCCACCACATCCCAAACAGTTTTTCTCTGCAGCCGGATTACAGCACCAGTATCCTTCAGACAGACACCTTGAGTTTGCTTCTGTTGCATGATATTTAGGGCTATTTGGGGTGCTGGGCAAGGGAGAAGGGTGGGATCTCATCCGCTGGCTCCTCCAGAAGGACATGAGTACCTGCACTACTATTTCGGAACAACCTCAGTCAGATCTCTCTAAGACCTTGGCTTTTAAGCACCTTGGAGATTTTCTGTCTGCAAGAAACCAAATCAAGTCCTCAACCTCGCTCTGAGGACCTCAAGCACTGATAAAACAATTTTTTAATTCTTTTCTTTTCTTAATGTGTTCTAGGGCTGAGTTACTTCACTGTTATGAAACTTCACCTTCACCCCAGGCTGAAGCTGTCTGACTTTGACCAGCCATTAGAGCTCATTCTAAATATCAACAAACCAGGCTCTCTTGCAAGTCTTGGTGCAGCACAGAGAGACATGAGCACTGCTGCTATAAACCCTTATATACATCCAGAGGTCACACTTGTCACAGTCTGAGACCAGAGGTTGGAAGCTTCATAAAGTTTGTGTGTTCTCTGCAGTGGAAACTAATTAACTGACAGCTGACACTTTCAACTAGAACAAGTAAAGAAATATGTCAGCATTATTTTCACAGATCACTCTCTTGACACCTCCAGCAGCTGGTTTCTACTAACCTTAGACAATTTATTGAAAAGGAATACTTGAATCTGCAACCAGACTGACTTAGGGTTGAGCAGGGCTGGCACAAAGAAGGTAGAGACAAGAAAAGGAACCAAGTCCAGACAAGACTGCAACACCTCCCACAGCCAGAACGTGCACCAGCCAGCGATCACTTCACTGACTGTTCCAATTACCATATACTTTCAAATGGCTACTCTGTTTCTGCCTGTTGCCCATACTACTCCTCTACTTCTGATATTTCTTCCTCTAATAGAGCAATAAACATTTTTTAACTCACTACCAAAGTAGTTCCTTATGTACCAGTTTAGATACTGTGGCAAGCACTCAGGAGGAGCATGTACATATCCAAATGATATTAATGAACAATCTGGAAATTAAATTCATGTGCTGATATAATTTGTGGTAGGATTCTGCAGTTTATTGGTGGCTTTAGCCTCAGTTATCTTTTGTATCTGCAGTTGCCCAGCTGTACTTCTTTGACTATCTCTCCCAGGGGACTTCTTGAAGTACAATCTGGTCCAAAATGCCCTCAAAAGCAAGAAAATATTCTATTAACCGCTCCAGCTAGGCTTCTGGAGAACCGGTCAGGATAGCCTCGAGCCAGGAATACAAGATTTTGCATGGATTTCCCTTACAGAGAGCAGATTTCCAAACCTCTGCAGAGCTTGGAGACTAAACCTCTTGACCCCTGCTCCTACCAGGGAAAAGAATCTTAAACCAAGTTGGACACAATGGAGGTTCTTGATGGCCATTCAGGGAGCAATGCAAGCCTTTGATAACAATAACCACGTGTGTGCCAACAGGACCATGCACATGCTGAAACTCTGTGTGCATGCTCAAATACCTTGCTGAATCAGGGCCACAGTAAATGCATTCTTTTCACAGAAACATTTTTCCATGGACCTGATCCAAAGCCCACTGAGGTCAGCAAAAGTCTTTCACTTCAATAGGATTTGGATCAGACCCCGTGAGCATTTCCAACTAAAACCAGCACTGGAATTTGTGCATGCCCTTGCATTGAAACAATTTGAGTCTAGTTCATTGTAAACCCTAAACTCAAATACTCCTCACCTCTGGGAAAGCTGGGAACACAAGCTGGATCTTTACTTGGCTTTCAAAGGCCAGTTCAAAAAAGATTTTGACTCCAACAAGCATTCAGAACATTCATACCTGAATGAGGGGCTTAATTTAAAAAGAGCTTGAATATCTCTGAGGAGGAACGTTTCATCAGATCTTTCATACAGTACTGCAGGTCAAGTATAAAAATAATAATTAAAGACTAGCTGAAAAGGCATCTGCTGAGGAACGCATTTTAGGGTCTTCCTACAAAGATAAGGATTCTATTTCCTAATAGCTATATAAATCCATAAAGACTTATCTACGATTTCACTGATAGATCATCACTGGAAAAAAGAGAGAAATCATAAAAGCATTCCACCTGTATTGCTGGCAGATGGCTTATAAATGTCACACAGACTTAGACCTACTACTGGCTCATACAAGAGGTATTAAATAAACTGCTGAACATCTGCTGGTAAATACACAGCAAACAAGAATGCAACTCAGAGCCAAACATCTGGTGAGTGTGGGCCACATCTCTGCTCATAAACTAAGCAATGTTTTCTGCTAATCATTAACAGAGTTATTGATTTTAGAAGTGTATCACACAGCTATAATTTTGTCAGAGAGTAGACCACATAAGTTGTTCTTTTTCTGGTTGTTTCATTTTGTCTTATTCCAAAAGTCCGTAAATTGACGAGTGGGACAAAAATTATAATTGACATCATCTGTGGGAAATATTTCATAAAACAACAGGCCCAGATGTAGGATTAAAGCCATGTGGTAGTAAAATACCACACTGAAAAAAGTCCAGGTTCCATGATTTCTTATGAAAACAGATGTGCTATTACTCCACTCTACTTGTTTTTCAATGCTTTTTACTCCAAATAATTCTCTTTTTTTCCCCTCTTCTTTTTTTTTTTTCCACAATTGCACTAGGGAGAGATCATAAATTGATTGCAGATGGCAACTTGTACTTCAAAATCCTAACTGTCACAATCTTTGAAATAAAAATAAATGAAACATTTTGTGAAATTATATTGAGCCGTGTTAAAAGTAATGAAGATTATACAAACATATGTCTTTTTGTCATTTATACAGCACCTTCAGGCATGACAACCAGATCTATTAGACAATACTTCTCTCCCTGGGAAGTAGTTATTTTCCAAGTGCAGGATGTACTGAAATATAGAAGGTAACCTATAGCCTGAGCACTCCTTTATCCAAGCCTCAAGATGGTTGGAACCTCCTGCAACACAGAGCCAGGAATGCACATCCTCGATTCCCTTGCATACAAAGAGGCAACATGGAAACAAGGGAGGATGGTTCCATGCATCCTGCTTTGTACATCATTTCATACGAGTACATTCTTGACAAACACATTGTATAAGAGATCTGTGAAAGACAGAGGCTTGTATGGTTTGAATCCTAATTTGTCGGTGCTGTGCAGAATGGCAAACAACTGTATTTCTTCCTAAATTACTTACTAACATATGGAGCCCATTATGATGCTGCTAATTACAATTAATTAAGTTCTGAATTTATGCAGTTTCACAATGGAGTCAGAGATTCTCCATTTTCCAGTTATCAGAGATTTTGCAAGACATAATAAAATAAAGGTCTAAGTATAATAAAATAAGGTCTAGTAGGTCCCACCCTGTCACTGTAATGTCTTCATGCAAAAGCCATTTTTGATAGAACTGATGGGGTTTGATGCTGATCAAAAAGGGATTGATTGAGGTGCCTAGAGTTAGGATTACCCAAGAAAGAAAGGGGAGGAAAGACTCAGATATTAATTTGGGAAAGGAGATGTTCATGTCCCGATACACTTTGGGGGAAGCTGTGAAGGAAATGGGAACTTTGCTCAGTTAAAGTGTAGCCCCTTTCTTGACTCACATAAAGGAAGACTAAACCAACAGTAGTGGGTAATGGGAAGAGCCAGAATGAACGATTTTTGAGGACCACAAAACCCATTAAACCCCCCCCCCCCAAAATGAGAACAGGAGCAAAACCAATGCTCACAAAAAGATGGGGGAGCAGTCTGAGAAATAGCACTATTTCTTCTATTAAATCTTTCTATCCAAGGGAGTTAACAGGAATGCCTCCATATTTTGTCTCCCAGGCAAACCCTGCAGAGATGGGCAATCTTTGCCATCTGGCTCTGGAAACTCCACATCCTTGCTGTGAAATCTTTGCTCCCAATGCAGCTCTTGGGGCATCCCTTCTTCAGCAACAGCAAAACTTGGGCAACCCTTCACACACCAATCCAGAATTCCTTCTGCCAGAAATGCCGGGAGTAGCAAGGCTTGGTTGGAGATATGGAATGTACACTTGGATCTAATATGATACACGAGAGTTTCCAGAGACTGAAGCGGTGGTTGAGGGAGAAGGGGTGGGATTGAACTGTTGCTCAGTTGGCTGGAATAAAGGCTTTCGAGCAACGAGGGGAAGGCTTGGAGGAAGTTCAAATCAGGGTCATTTGCTTTTTGTAACAGATGAGTCTGGAATCCCATGAAGCCTGGTACTCTGGAGCATGGAAATTCACAGCTCCAGTAAAGCCCCTGTGGAGGGACAGCAGTTTAGCACTCAGTCTTCCTCCCTAAAGAGACGCGGTTCGAATCCTCAGTCAAGAAACTCCATTCCTCACACTGCCTGGTATTTTGGCCTGTAGGCTCAAGCCTTCATCAAGCCATCCAAGTGTGCTGGATTGGGAGGATTTTAGGCAAAAGAACAAAACTAGAAGCTCATGGAGAAAGATTGCAAGGGCATTGCAGGCCAGGTAAGCACAAGGCCTGCAGCAAGAGCTTTGTATGCACAAATATTTACATGGGCATCTCTCCGCCTCTGTGACTGTATCCAACCTCTCCCTCAGCTCCCATCTTACTGGGGAATGACATTGTGGATTGCAAGGAGCATCACTGCACACATCAAATAAGAAAAGGATTGCTTTGAATGCTCCTGAACACTTTGTTTTAACCCATCATGACCTGTATGTTCTGCCTTACGCCACCTCCCCTCCCACTCCTCTCCTAGGAGACTTTGCTTGGCTTAACTCTCCATAAAAATGACCTTGACCAGAATATTTACTGGTTGTATGAAGTTCTGGGGTCAGCAATGAATACTTAATACATTATTACTACTTTTCCTCTACAGAGTTTGTGGTTCAAAACAGACAACCCATTCTTTCTCAATTTGCAGTTATTTCAAACTGAGGTTGGCATCTACCATCAACATTCAGAAGACATCTCCTCATTTGAAACCTATTTTCCAATTTAAAGAGAGGTCACTAAGAAAACACACATTTAATGCAATGCAGTGCCCAGATTAAACAAAATAAAGGAGGCACTTTTCTGAATATGTTTTAAAATCCAAGTCCTCCTTAAGGTTGGGACCTGCCATGCTTAACTTTCAGCAGTTTCCAAGTCTGCAGAAACAGTCAAATAGTATTTCTCTTACCTCATTATCATAAATCTCCCCTCTCCAATAAGACATAAATAAGTTCCATAAAATCTTCACCAGGGACATGATGTTGTGAAAATCAGAACATGACAGGGTTTGTTTGGCTGGGTTTTGGGGGATTTCTTTTTTCAGTATGGTTTGGGCACTGTACTTTCAAGTTATTCTTGTTTGGTCAGTGATATCACCTGGGTACCACCTGAAAACCTGCATATCCACCACAGTAGCCCAAGAAAGTAAATCAGAGTAGATCAGAGACTATGAAACCAGACATGATTCAGGAGGTGAGGAAAAGAATAGAAAGAAAATTATCCATATGAACACAAAGCAGAGCAGAGGAAAAGCCTAAATTAAGATCTTGATCAGCTGACTCCTGGCCCAGTTTTCTATGAGACAGCTCCAAGAACTATCTCATGTTTTCCCATAATGGCTCAGGAGGCTGAAAATGTTGTCCAAAGGAAGGTCTCATAGTGCTGCACACTGAGTCAGACACAAACCAGAGGCATGTCACATTTATTGATTTAGCTGGAATATTCAGAGATTTGAAGGCTGCACTGACCTTTTTTATGGCAGCACTTTTATCCTTTCAAAACTTGCTGCTGTTCCTGAAAGAGCCAGCAACTTCTCCCATCCTTCCAGTCTTACTCTCACACACTGGAAAAAGAAAGGATGTGTTTTAGAGATTGAAAAGGTCAGAGAAACAGAATAACAGTAAAAAAGGATGAAAATGGAAGTCTGTTCCAAAATCGAGATGTGACCTTCACTTGAAAAAGGCTGCATTTTTCAAGTTTCCATTCATTTTCAGGGGTTTCCCTGTAGCACATAAAAAGCCTAGAAATACATTCATTTTTCGAAGAAAACTTTTCTGAGCTCACTTTGGATGGGCAAACATGGTCAATAGGCTGCTCCCAAACCCACAGTTCAAGGCCTTGCCTCAGCTGCTATCTTGCTCCACAGCTTGCAGCAAGGAGGGAGCGAGAAGAGGGAACCCGCCGGGTACTGCAATCAAGATTCTGTTTCATCATCACTAAGCCTGCTGGTATTCCTGCCAGAAGCCAAAACCGCCCCACTGAGCTGCCTGAAAAAGGGATGGTCGGTGCTAGAAGAGGATTTCAAACATTTGAGATGGATGAAAGGAAGCCCATGGCCATTAGCACTGTTGGAGACACAATTGTTGTTATTAACACCGTCTGCAACATGGACATTTTGGTCTTTGATGAAGGAAGGATGGAGCTGGAGACCACCAGCAGCAGCCTGGTGTGGGTGGCAGGGAGGAAACATACCACAGTAGCAGCAGCCACAGAATTTGGGATCAATAGCGAGGAGGATGGATCCGAGCAGGATGTTGTTCGCTGAGCAGCCATACGTGCTCGTGGGCATTGGAAACTCTACGCGCACTTTACTAGGAACAAGGGGAAACAACAATTCTTTGAGATCCATTTCTGCTCTGAATTAAGTCCAGCCATTGCAACAAATCATGCAGAGATTTGTGTCTATCAGCAGCTGGTCAGAAGTCTCAACAGCAATCAGCAAGAGAAAGTGACTTTAGGAGAATCTGCAGCGAGACAAGGCCCTAGCACCAAAAAATACATTCGATGCTACTTAAACATCCTGAACATCCTGGCACCAACCGAGGAAGGCAGAAAACCGAAACAAGACACAACATTGCACGTATAATTCACACCAAGGCTAGGCTTCACACAAACACCATGGCTTGTGTTTCAGGCCTCGGGAGCTATCTTTGGCAACACAGCAGCCCCTGAACTGCAAACAGAAACATGCATGTGCCCAAACTACAGCAGCCAGTGGTGGCAGGACAGGCAGCATAATCATCAAAACCAGCAGTGCTGCCAAACACTCCCGTCTCCTCCCCTTTCCAACGCTAGCATTAACTGCATTACCTCTGGAAAAGGGCTAATTATGGCTGATCCCACCTTTTCCATCCTGACATTGGCCTCAGCAACACCCACAAGAAGATGGCACTGAGATATCAACCACAGCTCCCCACAAGCTGCATTTCAAGCCACAGCAAATATCAGCCCTTAAAGCCTGTGGGAAGGCGCATGACCTGACTGACAGGGCAGCTGATAACACTTGATGTGAGCGTGCTCATGGATGTTTTGCTGCCAGATTCCAGCCTGGAGAGGCCTTCTCACTCTCCATTAAAAGAGTTAAAATTATCTAGGAAATTTTGCCGCAAGACCAAAGTGAATTGGATGCAAGAAATGCTAAGAAGCTTTACCAGTGTCTTTTCTTCAGAACCAGCTCCCGTGGGAAGGAAAAAGACCTGTTTGGAACAGGCTGGAGGATAGCAGTCAGTAGCAAAGGACTTATATTTAACTTCACTTTATCAATCACTGTCATAAGATCTTTCTGCACCTTTATAAGCTGACAGCTTTACTTGTGACTGCCTGTAGAACTTGGTATCAGAGGTGATTTACCTCACCTTGCTATTCATTTTTTTTTAGATCATGGATGATAGGCTGGACTGCACAAGCCTTGGGAAAAAACCTTCACTGGGCCATCACAACCTCCTCAAAAGAGACAAGATAAACAAGAGCTCCATATAAATATGGTCTTGTTCTAGCTGGCCAGTCCCACAGGGTCTTCCATGTCAAAAGCCAGGGCCAGAAATGATCATGTAGCGAAGAAAAATCAGGAATTACAATTTTTTTACATACAAGAGAAAAAAAACGCATAATGTCTCAGTTTTGACATAGAACAAAACTTGTCGTTGGCAGGGGACCCATGTCATTTGTCAAAGGAGTAATTTGTGTTCTTGTGTAACAACAGACGCTAATGGGAAGCACACTCATTGCTCCATCCCTGCTGGCCACCAGCAGTGCATTTGCCTACAACCTCCAGCATGAGTTGTGCCCAGAGCCAAATCACCTGGGCTGAGCCCTCATTGTCCCCTCACCCCATTCCTTACATATGGTCCCAGGGTCAACACTTCTCACTTTATTTTCTGGCAAATCAAATCCAGTTAAGTGACAAGATCCTTGAGGCTGTTTCTAGGCTCATTTCTTTCATTAGCTTTTAAGAAATACAAAAGCCTGTGAAGCCATGCACTGAATGTCCTGCCAAAAGTCCCTTGGTTTTGAGAGCCTCAGGCCCCTCTCAGAGGAAAATTCCCAACAGTCTCATTGTCCACTGAATCTAACAAGACACTTCACAATTTAAATACCACCAGCAAAGTTTAATCAAATCTAGTTCACATTTTCCTGATCCAGAAAGCAGCAGGGAGCCATGCAAAGCGTAGTTTCTTGGCAGTAACTTGAAGAAATAATTCTTCACCCATTTCACCTGATGCACAGCCAGCCTTGAGCACGGGTGCAGGAACTCAGTTGTCTAAATTCTCAGGAAAGCAGCCAGGGGTTTTCTCAAGTTCACTTTTCCCTGACTGTTCAGCAGCACTGAGCCTATCAGCAGTAGCTACGTGGGATCTGCTGACCCCTTGTACATTCATTTTCAAGCAGAAGCTTTTATTTCACCACTAACAGGAGATCAGGCAAGAGAGATGCTCACTCTGTGGTGGTATCCCATATCCTCTCTAAAGTTTATCAATACCACTAATTTTCATTTCCTAGCAGAGCACAGTACACTTTGACATTTCAGAGGGTCAAAGCTTGTCAGCCTAACTCTGTCTCAAGAACATTTTAGGTGAGCTTTAGCCAAGTGCTGAGGATTACATATTGTTCCACATGGACATTCAAACATTTCACAGAATGGGTAAGGTTAGAAGGCACCACAGTGCATCACTGAATGTCCCTGTGTGCAGGATCAACAAAACCATTGGCACAACAAATAGGTCAATATTAGAAAACAGTACTACGAGGGAAAAGGATGTTTAATTCTGAGTTTTGAGAGATTCTCATTATCAATAACTACAGAAAGCTTCTTGAGAAAAAACTGCTGAGGGTAGAACAGTTACATAGATAAAATCCTTTTTCTTTGGTCTTCCCACCTATGTCAAGATCTACAAGACAAAATATCATAACATTAAGTGTAGATCTAGACCACCTATAAAGCCAAGAAAAAGCACAAAAAGCTGAAGAATTGTCCAGTGCTGGCCCATTGTAACTCTGTGTCAGGAGCCTGTCAGTGTAACATTCTCCCTTCTGGAACGCAGCTCAGGGGATGCCTTCAGTGCCTGCAAAAAGTATCAGTCTTAAGTATTATTTGCAGTTTCTATGGACCATTGCAAGTTTGAACAGGCAGCTGGAGAAGCCTCTGGAGATGTTTCCTCCCTAGAGTTCTTTCTTTTTCTAAAATGGTCTGTTTGCTTACTTATTATCCATCTGAAAAGTCACGATATTTTAATCAATGCTGGATAATTTCAAAACCAAAAGAGCTTACACTTGCATGATACTATACACAAAGTCACATTTCCAAATCTGTCTACAGCTTTGGATCAAAGCATTAAGAAACTGCAGGATATAAGTCAACATCATACATAAAGGTCAGCAAGAGATTCATCGAGTAATTATCACAACAACAGTTACTACAGACAAACTTTGTGCTGTAGGAACTAGAAGAGGCACCGTCAGATTTTCACCTGCTGGCTGCTCTCTTAACATAGCCAAAGGAGAGAACAGATTCAGAATAACATCCAGGGTGACACGGGGAAGTACAAATGCATTCTTTTCCCCAGAGGTATTACATGGAAGCAATCCTTTAACGTCTTTAGAGCTGCTTGCCCCAAATCCTAAAGCTGCAAGGTCCATCTGCCCTCCAGTGTTCAAGCAATGCTTTGCTAAAACAGCAGCACCATCCCCAGACTGACAGATGCTGCTTGACTGAGAGGATGATTCCTTAAAGGATGCATTCAGCTAGAGGATCAGTCTCCACATACTGGGCTCCAAAATGTGGAGCTCTTTCTCCCCTCTGAGCTGTCTAGAATCCTTTCCAAACGCTCCCTTTTTGTGATTGATTGTTTTGCAATGATTTTTTTATTCCATTTGGGACAGGAAGGTTTTGTGGTTTTCCTTTTCTATTTAAAAGCAAAAACCTACTGTTGATTACTTATTTTTGTTACCTGCTTGCCAGAGTTAACTCTCTAAGTCTAGTTTCTTATTTGAGTTAAACAACACTGCACACACTTTGGTAAAAGCAGTATGTCAAATACATTACAACTAATTTTTAACTATCAGTTCCCTACTTTGAATTTCTTTCACCCATTTTAAAAGCATTTGGAAAAGAGCAACACTGAAGCACAGATGGCATCATTAAAAGTAAACATTGGCCAGGATACAGTACAAATACCGTACTGTGGCATCTGCTCTAAATTTAGGCCACACCACAGTCAAGTCAATAGCATGGGTTGATATTGGTTTACCTTTTAATGAGATCCACAATATTAGTAAAAAAAAGTGGCAGAACAACATGTGAGACCCTTAGTTTGTGAGTAAGGTATTGCTTCTTGAATGCTAACTATCTGGCCCAGGCTCAAAATTAACTTTTAGGCACAGTCTGGATGCATGATTCTCCAGATCCCAGTCCTCCCAAGCCAAAAGAGAGGCAGCATTAGTCAATTTATTAAGCTGGTGACAGCTCCTCTGCACACTGATCTGCGCTAGCAGTGGCTCTGAGTAGCCCTTAGCTTCTCTCAAAAGGAACAACAAGCCAGCATTTAATGTCTACATCCTCCTCTGTCCCAAGGTTTGATAACTGTGGAAGCACCACAAGGCACAGCAGTGCCTTAAAACAATCCCACATCTAGGCTAACGATAAGACTTTTAAGCACAGAAGTGATTTAGGAATGCTGCTGCTGGGGGATTGGGGAGAAATAAATCACCGGATCTTATGTTTCTAATGTATTCCTGAAATGCAACCCATCCTCGAGTCCTGCCTCTGCAAATACCTCAGGGTGCATTGCAGATCTCAGCAGTTTTTGAAAGAAGCCTTTTTGCCTTCTTTGCTGGTAAAGGTACAGTTCTCAGAGCCCCATGGAGAAGCAGACGTGCCAATTCCCAAGATAATCCCAGCAGGAACCGTCTGCCGTCTTGCTTTATGCAGATTGGAACCCTTCTCCCCAGGTGCTACATGGACACACTGCAAGGGCCGACAGCCCAGTGGTATCTGCTCAGCTCCTTGCTAATGAAGCCAAAAGAAAAGTACAAGAGATGTCTGTGATCGCTGCACTGGTGATGCCTTTCTCTTCTGGCGGGATGGCCTCCAGAAATACAGGTCTTCTGCTTCCATGCACTAGGGCTCATCTTCTCACTGCAAACACTTCATGATTTACGAAGACAGAGGCAGAAAGCAAACCTTTTCTGTTTATGTACACAACTAACCATCAGTTTGACTTCTGGCCATGTACAAAATTTTGCTGCTTTACTGCCCTCGATCAACACAAAATAAAATGTCTACAGAGAAATTGCTATTCATAGCAAAACAGGACTTGCCACCTAAGACTTTCTGTTGGACTAAACAGCCAGTCCATTATTTTCCTCTTCATAGCTATTCCTTGTGCATTTCAACTGCTGTGTTAGACGGCTCTTCAGGGATTAAGGAGTAATGTTTCATTTTTCACTGATCCTTAACAAAATACAGCAAAAGTATCTACAATATAACAGAAGGGGTGCTGTCATTGTTCCAAGCATATTATATTTTAGACTAGCTGAATAACCTTTTGGGAGCCAGAATGCTGATTCACACATAAAATGTTACATTCTCTTATCCATTAAGCCACATTTATGCAGAAATGCATTCCCTGTTTTGGACTGGGGTTTGCTCATCTGTAAAGAAAGGGACTTTATTCTCAACTGGGGGGTAAGATGAGCTAAGAATCTCATAATATTTTTCTTCCCATTACAGTTGGCCAGGCCATTGAGTACCTCAGTTACATGACCCACAGCATTAGGTAAAGCTATACTGAGTCTCACCCACTCCCTCCCATTGTGTGGCACTAATAGCATGCAAGAACTCAAAATGGAATTATTTTCTTTCTTTTCCTCCCATGGGGGTTTACAGTCTCATCTGGTTTCAGCAGCAAGTATTTCTTAATAAAATGCTGCTGCTGCAGAAGAGAGGGAACTGGGGCAGGGAATGAAAGTCACCCAGTAGTTCAGACCACCATCTTCCCTCCTTGATCTGGCTGACCAGGGGGTCACATCACCTTTGCTTTCACCTGCTCACAGCCAGGTTGCAGTCCCAGCTTGTGTTACTCCTCTATCAGAGCACTGCTGCAAAGGCATTGCTACCTCAGCTGTACTTTGTGTACATGCTCAGACTGGACCAAGTTCCAAAATCTATTAAAAAAGTTTCAGGTTCTTTCCACCATCTCTTACTAACCAGCACATTTTTGAGAATTATTTCAATAGGAACAGCCATTCAATCATTAGGCCGCTGGTCTTTTGAAAATCTGGTCTGAGTCACTTAGAATCTAATTATCAGTGGTATTTAAATCATCGTCATTAAAGGAACCAAAGATGTTTTCTGTAAAGATTCATTTTTGCCTCCAGATTTGTTTCATCAAGCAAGCAGAGGATGTCAAGATCTCCACAAAAGGAGATCATGGAAAAAAAGCAACTCTCATACGGAGCTGCAGAACATCAGAAAACACTTAAAGATGTTAAGGCTCGAATAATTATGTAGCAAAAGCTTTTACATAATTTGTGTCACCACACTTAAATCTAAGAAAAACTTCAAGGGCCTCAAATATTCAAGATGCATTTGCCAGAGTGTTGGAACCTGGATAAAACTCACAGGGAAGAGAAGAATAAGTGGTCCAGTCACCAAGCCAAGGCAAACTCCACCAGGGGGAAAAAGCTGAAGTCACATATTCAGGCTTTACTGCATGCTAAAAATTAACAGAGCAGGACACTCTTTCCCTGTGCTGCCAGCAACCTTCCCCCGCATTTCAAAATTAATGTGAATTTCTGGTCAGAACAACAAAGACTTAGCATTAGCCTCACACTATGGTGTAGGTATTTGCATTTCACAAACGCAGGAGAAATTCCCACTAATGCAGCCCTCACTGCAGTTCATGTCCCAGGGGGCTCCTGCAGATGTTGATCCTGTTGTGATGAAAGTCAAGATGGGAGCTTTGCCGTTGGTTTCGGCAGCGCTGGATCAAGTCAATTGAACTTCTGCAGGGGTTAAGGCTGTGCACGTCCTGAACTGCCTGGGGAGATGAAAGCCAGCTAGGACCAGCACTGCCACCTCTAATTATCCTGAGTAGTACCATTCCATAGGAATCATCCACCCTTTGGCAGCAGGGCCTACGGATCACTTCTGGCTCAACCCAGCCCTTTTTAGTGGCAAATGGTCTCCGTGCTCATCCTCTGCTCAGGAGAGAATTTCATCCTCCCTTTGGGTTTGGTAGCAAGACATCCACTCTCTCACAGACCTTATGGGAACCACTAAATCATTTCCCTTGTCTGGGGCAGGCTTGACACCCTTCTCCACATCAAATCCCCCTGCAAGTGACCTTTTCCACTCTTTCAACACGAAGGATAAACGAAGCAGAGACTAACACATATATAAGAATAGCCCCTCAAACCAAAGGTATGTGGGTTTCATTCCGGAGAAATGACTCTGAAATTCCATGGTTATTGTTGTGTTAATGTTGTCATCTCAAAAATGCTCTCAAGGTAAAGAACAAAATAAAAAATAAAGAAAGATCCAGCAATCTGACTCCAGCTGGGGTTACACAGGCACATTTTACACCAAGGTCAGATTCAGCACTGATAGAAGCTGGAACAACAGCCTCTGGCTATTGCAGTTCTGAAAGCTGAGAGACAAACACCCACCTTCTTTGGCAAGAAGAGGTGTCCTGTTTTGTTTCCCAGAATTGAGGAAAAACCTGTACCTGGTCAAATCCACACAGTGTCAGAACCTCAGGGCATGTGCTCAAAATGAAATCTTCATTCTCTTCCCCATTTCGCCAGGGTCTGGCACAAAGTCTGAATCATTAGGGAGACAGCTCTTTAAGGAACAAGGAAACAGGTTGGTAAAAGAGCTGTTTTACTGTAAAAGATACTGGGGCCGAACCTGTCTGGGACACAGAACATTGCTCAGCTGCAGTTCTCATGGTAATACCAGAGCTCCTACTCAAAGGCAAAAACTTCTCTCTTTATTGCAGTTCTAGTCAGCAGGAACGTGATCGGTTCCTTTCCCAGCATGAGCTGTCTCTCCCCACATCTGCTGCTTCTCCCAGCCCCCAGTGAAAGAGAGAAAAAAGGAAAAATAGTTTATTAAAGAATACAAACCCAAAGCTGTGCAACTGCTGTTTTAGCCCCACTGGAGGAGCTTTTGTCTAGTTTTACAGGGCCTAACATGTGTTCGATCAAGATCAATTTCTGAGAAGATCTACATGGAAAACAATCAGGTGTTATCAACAGTATCACTGGAGCAACATCAAAGCCTTGCCTTAGTGCATGAGCCTTGATGCACCCCAGCTGCTCCAGACAGAGCCCAAGGAAAAACTCCAGGACCTGACAGAGGTTGTGAGACACCTTGTAAAGATGGAGAAAATTAGCCAAGCAGGTGCCTGGTGTGGAATGTTTCTAGAAACTCCTGCCTCAGCACTGAGATTTGTAAGAACAGTAAAAATAAGAAAAAAAAATTATTTTTTAAATTAAGGATGCATTCTGTAAAAAATACTTTTCTAAAACTAAAATAGCCATAAATAAGGACTCTGGAGATGGTTTGTCCCACAGCTGTTTATAAGGAAGCACTCCACACAGACCCTGGCACTAATCCCTGCTGGACACAGGATTATGCCCATGGCTGGAGCTGGTTTAGAAGTAACACAGATCTGCTGTAATGACTCAGAAGAAACTTGTACAAATTCAAACTGCCCATGACTTCGTGCAGAGTTCACAGGCCCTGCTAATTAGATACAGCCACAATTAACACTTCCCTGACAGTTGTCAAGCTCTAAGACTCAGTTTGACAGCAGGGCTGTCCCAGTCCTTCTCCCATCTCTGAACGGTCCAGGTTGCCTCACGCTTTACGTCACTGTTCTACCTAGAGACAGAGGCAAATGGGCAGGGACAGTGAGGCATCAGATAGCTCTAAAGCCTCTCTGATGGCTTGGTGGCCAGATGCAGAAAAACACACAGCTTTCATTTCACATGCCTCTTCTTGGGCACGTGAAACTTTTGTGTGGAAAAGGCTAAAAATGTGGTTTGACATTCTGCTGATAGCCCAGGAGATCCATCCTAAGTATGGAGGGAGACTTCCAACCAATGCTCAAGGCTCACTTAGCGATAAGACATCCTTTGGAGCTAAGCAACACATCTCACTCTGCCATGTGTCTCCCAGCTGAGCAGCTTAGGCTACACAGCAGATTTAATCAGTTCCAGCTGGGACATTTCCTGTCTCCCCACAAGCTGCATTAACCCCTTCTTTCTTTCTCCTATTCTGAGGATCTTAGAACACAGATAGCTCTCCGAAGCAGACCACAAACAACGTTACCTCTCGTTCCTACCATTTTGAACATTCCAGTACCACTCATGGCTCAGGCAGCACAGGTTTAACCCTGGCCCTGTATAGAGTTGGGCAACTAGAGGTGTCTGATCCAAGATGAAGGGGACTAGAAAAGGATCTTTCCTCCAAATCACTTACCTACTAGACTTTTCTTCTTAAAGATGGCCTTCTTTTTCTGGATTTATATCCAAGTATGGTTTTTGAATTAGATGTCCCTTTTTTTCTCTAAGATACATCTGCAGCAACAGAACTAACCCATCTTAATCAGAAACTCTACCCTTCACCCACATCTGCTTCATGTATCTAGGGCCCACTACTCCAACAATGTGTGCATGACAGACCATCAGAGAAGTAGGCATACACTTCCTGTGATAACTAGCCAAAAAACAAAGCAGGGCATAATCACCTCTCTGCTCCCAAGGCACATGTTACAGCTGGCATCCCTATGAAGCTGGTCCAGTCAAATCACACAGAGAATTCACAGGACAGGTATCCAAATGGAGCAGTGCATCACCTTTCCCAAAGTCAATATATCTTATGAGCCCATCTGGCTCCAGGACTAATATTAACAAGCTGTGCCACTCGCTCTGACCTCTCTATGACCACTAATTCTTTCCTATTCTTACTATCCACTCTTCCCAACATGTATGTGCCAGATTTCCCCCAAGCCGACAGGATATACAGAAGTGGTAATCAGCTCCAGCTGAGGTACCTCCTGCTTCCTAAAGTCTGCCTTGGCTACGCTGGTATTTGTCCCAGCGTTTATCCACATACCGAGGCAGCACAAACCCCATGACGCATTCCGACATCTCCGGCGGCTCCGCAGCCATGCCGACATCCCAGAGCCTGCAGAGGACTGCATTTTAAAATAAACACAACTTTGCTTACACTGTATCCTGATCTTTCACCAAGGGCTTGGCCTCTGCCCAGGAGGCAGACACACAGACTCAGCTGGGCAGCGAGATGGGCTTGTGGTTGAGGCCCTGGTCTGGGAGTTGACACAGCTGGGACTGGACCTTGCTCCCCTGACATCTTCCTCCGTGACCTTGGACAAGTTGCTGGTTCCTCTGGGCCTCAGCTTTCTCCTCTTCAAAATGTGATGCGGATCTCTCAGTGCACTTTTCCTGTAGATACTGACCAGGAATTTAAGGCAAAATGGGACTTCTAAATTGCATTTTAACCACAGTTCCCAACTTCTAAGCTGGCATTAACTCATGTAGATCCTCTGGCCTAGACATTATAACTTAGATGGATGACGTTGCTGCTAGAAGGGAATCTGCTTTGGAGGACAAGACTGGAGTTCCAAATTAAATTTATGAATTACGTGGCAAAAAACAATATCCAAGAAAATTCAGTAAGTGCAATATCTTTGCACTGAAGTGGGAATACTCATTTATGGCTAGAAGAAGAGGTAAGGACTGTGCAGAAGTGCTGGCTGCATGAAGAGGACCAGGCTTTTGAATAAATAAAGCTGTAACCATCATCCTGGAACATATAACCTGGAGTAAAAACTGTGAGGCGTATGAAGTGCCCACTCCATTCAGCTTTTGCAAGACCTCAGCTGAATAATTATGCCCTGATCTGGACCATTTAGAGAAATTCCAGAGAAGAGTCATGGGAATGGTCTGAAGTTCAGAAATCATGAGCTGCCAAAAAAGACTGAGAAACTGGGGTTGCTTAAAGAGAAGAGAAATGGGCTGCTGAAAAAAGGGGAAAGAATTAATCCATGGTGGTCAGAACAAATAGAAATATGATTAACTTACACATATTCAGGAAAACACTGGGAGTAAAGGAGTAGTGAAGTACAAGAATGTTTTTCTTGGACAGAACATCCACCATTAGGAGAATTAAGGACAGGTTAAAAGAAAAGCAGTAAGGAGTGACATAGTTGAGTTTGATCCTGCTCACAGTCAGAGGATGCCCTAGAAGAACTGCATCCCTCTCAGCTGCATTTTTTTATTATTCTTTCATTTCTGAAGAGATTGGTCACCTATGGAGTCCATACCGTGGATACATTCATAAAATGGATGTACCTGAAACTTCTCAGGGTTCGGGCTTTCCTCAAGTCTGGTTCCAGACCCTCAGTTTTGAGGAAGATTTTCACCACAAGCATGTTCAATATGGGTGTTTTATTGTTACATTGCACCTTCCAGCCAGTTATTTTTAAATGTTTGAAAAAATAGATTTTGCCTTTCAAGCACCCTTGGTCAGCAAGATGTGCATGTAATATAAGATTATTTGAGGTATCCCTCGTATCCACAGGTGTACCCAGCACCTTTATTTTTTAAGGTCACGTTAAATGTTTTGCCTTAGTGACCTTGTGGTAAAAAACACTGCAGAAATTGAGTTTCATTCAGAACTGGCTGATGAATCCATAGTAGGAGGCACTGATTAGTGATTTTGTAACACCTTTAACAGAAGTTTTCCGAAAAATCAATTTTTTTTTTTTTTTTGTCAGGAAAATGTAAGTCTGATAACACAAAGGCTGGACAATTTCCTTGTGTTACCAACACTGAAAGACTCCAACTCAAAAAACAAAAGACTCCATATAGCTGGATCCAAGGAGCCAAGTCTGAACAAAGAGCTTGAAATTTTCTACAAGGATAGTTATTGATCTATCTATGAATATACAAAAACTCTTGCTAGGTTTTAATACCTAATAGGTCCCCTAGATGCGAATTTTGAAAGATAAATACATAAATAACCATAGCCCTGTTACTAAATTAGTGAAAGAGGGGTATCTCCATAGTTCTAAGCCAGGGAAGTACTTTTCAAGCACCAAACCCAACAGCTGCTCTCATTCAGCAAGTGGGGGAAAATAGGGACAAATGTCATTAATTGTGCACTGCTAAGCTGCAAGTCCAGCGCCACGGAATAAAACCTTTCAAGGCAGGTATGTTATGGAAGCAGAGAAGAGACTCTTGCCTCTACAAATACTTGAGGCAGGTGTATTTATAAAGAGAAAACACGCATCCTCATGCCTGGGTTAACATAACTTCAGACAATCATTCTACAGCCTGGAGAAAAGTTGAGTTGGTGTGCTGCAAATCTGGTTATTGCTCATCTGGAATTTATATTCTTCCTATCAGTGTTCTCCCTATTCCTATCTGCCCACTCTGACATTTAGACACTCTCACATATTTTAGGAATCTATTGGAGAAATTGCTAGATTGTGGCGGAACAGCAAATGATCTTTGAGCAAGTGCTGAGAACACGTCTGCCAGCACAAGGTGCTTGGAGCAACAGAGTAAACCCTGTGATAAACCAGCACGAAAGAGTGCGCGTGGAATGTTCCCTCTTCCACCAAGAGTCTCGCACACAGATACTGAGAAATGAACCCTCACTATTAACAAGCACAATCTCATTGCTGAACAACCACTGCTCTCTCATTGTAACGCTCCCAGCTTCCTCCTCTGCTCAAGCCTCATCCACAGTTTCTAGACTCCTCAAACAGGAGGAGAAACCCTCCCTTCACACCCCCTGCAAGGCCCGGCAGCAGCAGGGGAAGCATTTCCTGCAATGTTGCTGTTGAAACCAAACTGCAGCAGAGTCACCTCACTGCACAAGCTCTGCCTCAGCGTCTTAACCAGTTTCCACGTCAGCTCCATGGCTTTTGGGAGAGCGCTGTGTTTCTATTGAAATAGGAGAACCAAGAAGACACTTTGACTACATTATTGATGCCACTGTGAAGATTCCACAAGGAATCCAGAACAAATCTGAACCACACACCGATGCATCTCGACAGCTGCAGCTAAATCAAGTGGGAGCAGTCATATTTGTAGAGCACCAGCAAGATGATTTCTAGAGGTAGTAAAGAAACAGCCCTTTTAGATCCCAGTAGAGGATAAAGTGCATATTTGGGAAGCAAGCACAAAATCAGAAACACAATGAAAGAAGCATAATTCCCAAAGAAAACTAAGGAAAAAGAAGCAAGCACCCGTTTCTCAGGGCATCATAAATAACCACCCCTCTGCTCTGCTGCTTTCCTTCCCCATTTGAAAGAAACAAACATCTTAAAGCTGCAAAGTGCAAACCAACCCTGCAATTAAAGAGGAGCCTGGGGTGCAAAGACTCGGATCAGGACCTCTCTCAATACAGAAGTTCAGGCAAGCTTGAACATTCAGGGATCATTTTTATTTATGTGTTTTTTCATTGCCCTGATTTTCAGTTCCCTGGAAGGTGAAGAGAGCAGCAGCTATTTCTGGTTCTAACTATATGACTTAGTTCTCAGAAAAAGAGGAAAACTTTTGGGAAAGGTCAGTGCAAGGCTGCATCTGCTCAGCTGTAAAATGCCTCTAGCCATTTATATGGGTTATACACAAATATTTACTGGGTTTTCAATCAAAAACAAATATTTACTACTCTAATTACAGCAGTACTTGGCAAACATGCTAGTCTGCAAATACAGAGCATCTTCCTAAGGAAATATATCCTCATCCACTGAAGTTAAGGAGGGCAAAAGAAAAGCCTCTCCTGTGAAGAGAGGCTAAGAGAGTTGGAGTTGTTCAGTCTGGAGAAGGCTCTGGGGAGACCTTAGAAACCCTCCAGTGCTGAAAGGGGCTACAAGAGAGCTGGAAGACTTTTGACGAGGGGGAATTGGATTCAAACTGAGAAAGGGTAGGTTTAGATTAGATATTAGGAAGAAATGCCTCATCATTAGGCTGGTGAGGCCCTGGCACAGGTTGCCCAGAGAAGCTGTGGCTGCCCCAGCCCTGGAAGTGTTCAAGGCCAGGCGGGACAAGACTTGGAGCAACCTGGTCCAGTGGGAGATGTCCCTGCCCAAGGCAGAAGGGTTGGAACTGGATGATCTTTAAGGCCTCTTCCCATCCAAACCATTCTGTGACTTTATGAATAATGGATGATTTTATAATTTCATTTCCATCCCTGAATGTCAACCAACTCAAACAGAATAGGATCTGTTTAGTGCATGCTGAAATGCGACTTTGACCACATGTCATGAACTGATGGAAAGTTTTGCTTTCCCACTCTGTTCTCTATGGCTGAGGGTGCAGAGCACACAGTAGTAGCTTCCAAGACATCAGTATATTAGAGAGGAAATCCCTACATGTTTTAATAAGCCACAGCTACAAAACTTCAGTCGAAATGGCAAGTGCTGTGATCCTTAATTGACCACGGCAGATTTGGAAAGCTGAAGAAAGCGCTACAACAGTCAGACTGAACTAAGAAAGTTCAGCAGTCATTTTTGTTCTAGCTCATATTTCAATGCAGAGGAAAAACTTGAGAGCTCCTCCATTTACAACATCTAACAAGTTTTGGTTATGGATGACTAAACTATTGATTTCTAGTCTGGAACACTTTGCAACAGTGTCTTCAAATAGTCAATAAACAGTAAGGTTTAACTTAAAATGATCAGTTCTATATAAGTAATGGAGCACAAAATGGAAGGTTATAAAAAATTAACTGCCTATACACATTCATAGTCATGAATGAAAGACGAAAAAGTAAATAAAGAGTGTTCAGCGACATACGCAGACAGGTCCCTGATCATCTCAGTCCTTATATTTTGGGACAGATTGAGGTCTTCAGGCTTTGAAAGCCTCCATTAAATCCTTCAGAAGAGTGACCCAGGCTCCCTAGATAAGTCTGAGACAACCCTGAATGAAGGCATGTATCAACCTAATCAATATCTTTTCCATTTGGTGTGCCCACAGCACACTATCCATCACCAGTAACGGAACTGTGCATAGAGGTTTGAGGTTAAACAGCCTCAGATTTCTTCCTTCCTTCATCTCACCATAGAAATCTCAAAAAACCTGAGCAGAGAGAAGGGGAGGGAGTTGCTCACTTTGAATCATTCGTTACCATAAACCTGATGACTTGGACTCCAGTTTGGGACAAGTGTGTCATGAGACCTGTTGAGAAAAGGTCTGTTACAAATAGACACACACCCATTTGGATGGTCCTTCTGGTTTTGTCTCCATTTTAGGTTTGGTTTGGCTCTCCTGGCACTTGTTATTTCACTTTTCAAAAAAAGCTGCCAAATGTGGACAGTGGGTGTGTCTTGTTGACATCTTGCGGTCCGTACAATATGTCCATTTTGCTGATTGTCAGGGCAATATGATTAAGACCTTAAAATCAAGGAAGATTTTAGCCTGTGACATGTGTTGAACAGCAGCAGTGTTTGTTGAACAGCAGCAATTAAGCCTCATTTCAACAGTCAAGGATGACCACCTCCATCACTCTTCCTCAGCCACCCTCCCTCAGTCCCCAGCTGTATCATTTGTCTGGGTCCTCCTTCGCTAACCATGGTTAGGCACAGCTCCAGCCACAGCAATACCAGCAACCAGACTGAGCTAAATCCAAGGTCTTTCCAGCCCAGTACCCTGTGTCCAGCCACAGCCAGGAAACAGCTGTTTAGGAACAGAAACAAGGCAAGTGAATTATCCTCCTTGCGGTATAGTCTCCAAGTAATCATCAGTTTAAGGAAATATATCCTGATTTCCAGAAGTAGACTGTTCCCACAAGATTATGTGCCTCCAAGGCTTGGTGTTCCGTCCCGGCCAACTGGCAGAGGTTGGATCTTCAATCTGTCAACCCTGAAACACTGCAGAATAGGCCAAATTCTCTGCCAATAAAAAAATCAATGACATTTCACCAGCGTGAAAGATATTAACATTACATGAGTTCTTTGGAGTCCTGTCTGAAAATGAAAGCATCCTAGGACCCAGTTCTCATGTAGACAGAGGATCTTTAAATCATAATAGCAATAAGGAAAAGATTAGAAGCAATCCTGAATTTTATTTGGCTGCCCCAAGGAGCCTTAGCCCAAGTTCGAGAGAGGTTTCGTTATGAATTTAAAAGCTAATAGATAACCTCCAACCATTAATCTCCTTTTAAGCACCACACATTGGACACAGTACTAAGAAAACTAAGGTTCAGATGTGAATATATGAAAGAAATTAAATTAAAGTGTTGCAACTAACTATCCACATGGCTAAAGTGATTTACAGCAGCCGTGAATACAGCCAAGCACTGATAGGAAGAGTAGCACATAGTAAAGTGATGTAGCGTGGTATAATATTTATTAATCTTTTCAAGATTTATTTCAGTATAAATGACTTCAATGACTCAGAAAATCCCTGCCAAAACAGTGTAACATATATCATACACCACACAGAGAGAAAGGGACCAAGGTATGGAATACTCTTATTAAAATCACAGAATATTTTAAGAAGGGACCTCTGGAAGTCATCTACTCCAACCTTCAGTTCAAAGCAGGTGTAATTAGACCAGGCTGCTCAGGGACATGACTAGTTGAGTCTTAAACATTTCCAAGGCCAGAAATTCTGCAAAATTTAAGTCATGATGTTAGAAAAATCATTCCATTTAAGTTGCAACTGTCAAACACCATTATTCCTCCATTACAGCGTGATGTTACATTTACTACTTCCCACCATTTCTGTTTCTTATTGCTATTCTGCTGAGACTCCAGAAAATTACTTGCTGAAGAAATTCTTTGCAGAGGCCTCCCTCAGCTTCTGGAGCTGATGTGACAGGAAAAAGGACAGGTTCCTACCTCAGCATTCGTCACTTGAGCCAAAACATTTGGTAGAAAAAACAAAATGAGACAGCATGTGTACATACATTTCTAGGGAAGGATTCAGAACTTCCTAATGGATTGCAGGTTTTGGGTACCATCACTCTGGAGGGGCACAGGAAGAGGCAGGCAACAGCTACAAGACAGCCTGAAACTGCACTCCAGCCCATCCACAGCCTGGCTCACACCCCACACCAGAAGCTCCCCAGACCTCTACTGAGATGTTGTTATTGACAAACCCTCCTTTGTCTTCAAGTAGATTCAGTGATTTGCAGGCAGAAATTATTTCCTGCTCCAATCAGAGGTTTGTGGGACTCCATCTTAACGGACCACAACATTATTGTGAAAAAAGCAAAACCATAAAAACCAAACAAAGTCCATCAAGAAGTCTGGGGTTCAGGAGTGGCCAGGATAAGTCACAAAGTGATACACTTTGGTTAATAAACCAGCTTCTGGACCCACGTACACGCTGCTCAGCGTCCCTGCTGACTCATAAAGGAACAGAGTAACTTCAAAAAGTTCTGGGTTGGATGAACAATTTCTATCCCCATCCTGCCCAAACCATAATCTGTTTCAAAAGGAGGGATTAATTGCATCAGGCATCACTCAGAGCAGGCACAACATCCCTAGAATTCCCATTGGAAGAAGGAAGATCCTATAACTTTAAAATGCCTCTCCAGTTTTCTTCAAACTCCCACGCCTCACTCTTATAATGAAGGGAAGGGTATCTACGAAGCAGAAGCCAAAAATTAATTTAGCAATGTATTACAGAGTTGCAACAAAAATCAGGTGGAGGAAACACATCCTCAGCTCAGCATGTGAAAGGCAGGGCAGGATTCTGGTGCCTCCCCAAGCACAGAGACAGGGAAAGCAACTCAGTTCATCAGTGCTACAGCCGCCACCATTGCTGGTTTGAGTACTCAAATTTTTCCAGTCTCTTATTTCAGTCAAGTTTTCTAATACGTGGCCCAAAGTCTTGCTCAGGTCACAGATTTCTCAGAATATCCTCAGATGGAAGGGACTCCCAAGAATCACTGAGTCCAACTCTTAAATGAATGGCTTGCACAGGGATCAAACAGAGATTGAACCCACAACGATCAGAGAGAAGGGACTTCTACAAGGCAGAAAAAGATTTTTCGTGGAGTAACAACCCATTGGCCATCACCTTGCACATGATAATGACAAACCACAGTTAACGCTCCAGGAATTAAGTGTATCTTAATTAACCTAGGTAACTAAAGAAAAATGGAGTTTTATATCCTAGAACAAAGGATTTCAAGCCTTTCCTTCTGGTCACTAACAACAGCATGCCCCAACATCTGTCTTAATTCTTCAAAGCACAACAGAAATAAAGGTCAGGCATTTGACACTTGCAAACTCATCTGGACCAATAAATATCTGCAGATTTTGGTGAACCTGCTTAAAAAGCATGTCTAAGTGATGTCACCCTTTCCCTGAACCTGCAATATCCCGGGATTTACAACATCCTCCTTGTACTGGAATCAAAGCACCACTGCTTGTTCTGATAAAAGCTTTAACTTCACAGACATTACCCCAACAACATGCCATCAGTTTAACAAAAGGCTCAAATATCAGACTGCATCACAAGACTCAGCCTCATGTTTCCTTCCTGCTCAGCTGCAGGGAGCACTCGCTGGTGAGCCACACACAGAGGGCACACAGAGCCACTCAGAGCAGGCTGGCAGGTTCACCACAGCTCTGCAGGGGTTATTTATGAACCTGCTTGTATATATATACATAAAATAAAGCCACCCAGTGCCCATCACCCTTGCTATTGCAGACTGTGATATCATCCCAAAAAAGTCTTGGGGCTCTAAGAGCCAACACAGGCTCCCTTAGACTCACTCACCATTTTGAATTACCTATTAATGCTGCATCACTTCCAGGAGCTGAAGTGGATCTCATCTGGGAGCCATTTGTAGACAAGTAACAGCAAATGGGCTAATCAAGACCTCAGACTTTCAAAGGAGCATTTTCTTGAGGAAAAAGCAACCTCTGATCTCTCACCCAGCCCAAGTCAGCAGGGTTTTGTTTCTCTCCTTGCTGCTGCCTTCCAGCTGCACCAGGCACAGCTTTCCAGGCCTCATTCCTCTGCCTCTGAAGACTCACTGGACAACAAGGGCTGTAACCACATTGCCAAGCCTTTCGTTCTTACTCCTTGCTCTCAGTAGTCTCCCGTTTTCCAAGAGGAAAAAGTTCTGAGCTATCAGGAAACCTTGCGCAGAGCAGCTGAACTCCAGTCCTCACTGCTTCCTCAAACTCTTTCCTCTTCCTCAGGAGGCACCTTCACAGCAGCAGCTTTCATCCAGGCAGTATTCCTCAGTTTAACATCATCACCCTATAAAAAGGTCTCTACCTCAAACTCAGAAGTGCTGCAGCTCACTCTTGTAGAGCAGTATATTCCCAATTCAGCCTTTCCTCAGCTTACAGCACTCCATAAAAGCAGCATCAGCACACTACTTACAGACTAGCCTTTCCCTACAAGCCCAGCTCCTTCCTTGCTACAAAACCAAGTGCAGGTGGGGCCAACTGAGCAGGGCTGGCCACCCTTAAAAGGTGCAAACACCTCCCACGTCCTACCAGGGACTAGAGGGGATTTGCTTTCAGGTTGCTCTAATATAGCTGCAATAAGGAGAAGGGGAAAAAAAATATATTTGGCTATGTTTTAGGCAGCCTTCTGATTCACAAGAATCAAATTTATTTTTAGAATGTTCTTTATTTGAAATTGAAAAGCTCCTTTATTTAAGAGCAGCAAAGAGTCAAGAACAAACATAAACAGCGGAGGGAAAATTAGGTAGTGATAAACAAAGTGTTTTTAATTACGTGGGGCTGGGCTGAAGTAGCCCGTTTTAGCACTTAATTAAAGGAGTATCTTCCTCTCCTTGCAGTGTGAGCTGTTAATATGGCATTTGCAGATGAGACGGAGAAATCATGTGTTCCCTATCTATTGTACCAAGAGGTTTGATGGGTGGCACTGAAGGGGGGTAGTCCGTGTGCCCCAGGCCTGGGCTGCCTGGGCTGCTCATCAGCCTTCTCACGGGTAGGGCTGTACCCTCAGGGCCTCCAGACAGTGACAGTAAGGAATTGTTGAAGCCATTCTGCCTCTTTCTAGGAGGTTTGGTCACACTGAAAAGGTGTGGAAAAGGTTTTGTCACTCACAGGGCCCTTGCCCAATTGAGAGGAGTGGCACAGTCGTTGCAGGCTGCCCTAAAGTCTCTTCCCAGCTGTCAGATGCAGTCAAACTCCAAGCCTGCACCTCCTATCCCACTCAACAACGGCGTGAGCAATAAAGGGAATGCTTGTGATTTCAAAGGATTCATTTCTGCTGGAAGGTAAAACAGGGAGGCAAAATTGTAATATATGTTTAATTATGGCGCTCAAAACCAAGCTTAACTGGAGCTGATAGAAGTCTTGTCATTGACTTCACTTGGCAAAATCAGGCTCATCCTTAGACAAATTCCTTGTTTTCCTTTCAGATCCCTTAGCAGCCTTACAGCATTAGGATCATGTGTGTGGTAGTATCTTTACCTGTACATGATCAATTCATGCTGCCATTAAGGAAATGTAAATGATGAAAGGTGACAGAAGAAATTAGACTTTCTGCACGTTCCATAACACAAATCCTCTCTGTAGCATTCTGTCCTCTTTCTGGGTGAGAACAGACTTTCTCCTGTAGATGTTTTTTTCCCAAAAAGTAGCTCAAACTGGCTGATCAGTGCCTAAAGCAGGACAAAATCGTGATTATCTGCATGACTTTTAAAGCCCAGGCTTTCAGGGGTCATGGCAACACAAATGCTACCTGTGAATACCATCGTCCTAAACCCAAGAAAGGAAAACATGTAAGGTTTTCAGTTTGCACAAACAACCTTCTGTCATCCTGGCAACTTCATTCCATCTGGAACATCCTGTCTTCATATTTCAGAAAATACGGAATGAGGGAGGACAGGAAATATTAAGAGTTCACGAATGAATTTTTGAAAGTTCTTTGCGTCAGAATGGAAATAATTTTCCTTCCCACTCCTTTTTGCCCCCTCTACCACCACATGCTACAGTATTTTCCATCTCATTGCGCTTTGTATTTAACCTCTTGGTGAAAGTCAGGAAACATCATCCACCTAATTGTGAGCACCTGCACAGCTGCAGGTGTGAGGGGAAACGCCTCGTTGAGTGGGTCAGGGAACTCTCTGCTGATTTACAATATTAACACCCATCACATCCAGAAAAAGCAGCCTGTGTTCATTGTTAATGCGGTGGCAGAGGGACATGTCAGAAATGTACTCGTAGTAAAGGTGGTTAGGGCTGCTTCGTTTTTGAGAAAGGAGGTAGTCCTTAATTTCAGTACTGTCTGGTCTGCATTTTCAGCAAACTTTGTTCTCTTTTGAAATCTTCCACTTTTCTGCCTCGACCTAGAGTGAGGAGAGTGCACACACACGTTCACTCTGAGTGCATGGGACACACTGCACTGCCTTCAGCAGAACTGACCACGCACACCATGTGCTGCCTATAGTACATTTGCAGGGCTTTTTCTGTTTAACTTTTGAACTGGACTCATATGAGACTCTCCCCAGCCAGACACCTCATTAAAGCTGACAGATTTACAATCCCCAGCTTGCAGTTTCTGGACTGTGGGTGGCCTTGGCCTTGGCCAACTTGCGAAATTTTGCATGCCACCATTTTCCAGTTGTAGAGTAGGAAGAAGAAGAACCCTCCTTACCTCCCATACACAGCCTTGCTGCTCAGAGTAAAGCACTAATATTTCAAAGAGGACCTGCCTGTTATGACATGCCCCTCCACTGATTGTAACAATGGAACCCCAACCACAGCTGGGGCTCCTAATAAAAATAAATTAGTGCTGCTGTTGTAAAAACAAATAAATAACACTAATAACTTCAGGAGAATTCTGTCAACACAGATGATGGGCAGGGCTGTCACAGTATTTACTTACTACGTTTCCAGAACTTTGCCATTGACCTTTTACCTTCTAGAAACAGCCATGCTACAGAAACCTCCCTGAAGAACAGTCTCTGTCTCCCCACACAAACAGCTGAGAATTCTCTGGAGAGCTGCTAGTGAGATATATGCACTGTCTGTCAGTGGTGAAGGAGTCAATTCAACCCCACGATTCAAACAAATGCACTTTAAGAGCATCTAATGTTTATATTGGCTTTGTGTCTGCAACGCTATTTTGAGAATGGTCTGCCTAAGGCATTTTTCTCATTTCCAGACTGAAAGGTACTTTAATGGGGCCATGCCTGCAATGGTTTAGTTCCTGTCCTGGGCTCCTTGCCGAGGCTTCCACCTGCCTGTTTAATGGCAGAGCTTTTCAACTGCTCTGCACGGGGTGATATCTGGACTTTGAGGACTCTGCAGTGATGGTGCTGCCTGGTATTGTGTGCTACACCCTCCTCACGTCCCCAGGCTGAGAGCAATCAGAGCTAGGCAGAGCAGGGAAGGAGTAAGAAAGAGCAATATTTACACAGTAAACTTTCCAAGCATTCAGGAGAGAATGGCTTGCAGATGTATATGTTTAAAAGACATTTACATTCCCATTGTTTCCTTTAACTTGGTGCTCATCTTACTCTGGGCTTCTTCAGATGAAAAAAACAATACTGCTGAGAGATGTGTTCTTGGTGAGAAATAACACCTTTCCCCTTCCCTCTCAGATGTACTAAGTGCTAAAGGGAAAAATATCAGCATTGTGGAATTGTGTGTTTAGTGGGGAGGGCTCCCTTAGATATATGAGCTTAAATCAGTTGAGTCCTTTTAAGCCGGAAGACTTCATGTAGCTGGTACAGGGGTTCAGAGCAGAGCTGGCACAACATTTTAAATCACCCACTCCAAGGCCCCAGAGGGAAGGACAAAAGTAAGGAGATCTCAACACAATGTAATATTCAGGCCCATTTTCCCCTCAGCAAAGGCATACAGCTGAACCAAACCGTCTGTTATTTCTTTTATAAAGAGAGAGTCCAAGATTTCTACAGGCTCTCCTTGCTCAGTAATCTTGGTCACACCTAATGCTCTAGGCTAGGCAATGAAAAACAGCATCTTGCCGTTCTGGTAGTCAGCAGACAAAATAAAAGCAATTAACTTCTTTAATGGTTGACAGCTTATTTTTTGAATACTTCTGTGGATATGGGACATTGCAGTTAATATAGGTCACATCACCCCGACAGTGGGCCAAGCACCAGGAATCATCACTACAGGCAGCAATAGCTCATTACTGGACGCCTATGCTGGAATTAAAGGCTGTTTTCTTCCACATGTGCAGCCAGGAGGGCAAAGGGAAATCCTACGAGACACTTCCAGTTCCCTCTGTGTTAAGTGCTTTCATTCTACGCGAACAACTCATTTGTGAGGGCTGACAATCAGCAAGTGAAAATCAACACTTGAGCAAAGGTCACTGGGAAAACATAATGCTACCTTTTCCATAAATAATTAGGATGTTGTACAGCCACTCAAAGTCCAGTCTATCACTCACACAAGCCAAGGACTACAGAGACTTTTGCAGGCTTTGCAACACCCTTGCCATTTGTTAACATCTCCACAGAAAAATTCTATTTAATTTACCCAGTGGTCTCTTCCCAGATGCAATGATACTTTGGCATCCCACTCTGCAACATCTCTATTTTTGATTTTCTGCGTTGGAAATTGGTTTTGTGGTTGAACCACATTTTTTTTCACTTCCTGTGATTGACATATGATCTGAGCTTGGCTAGAGGAAAGGGACATTCTGCATAACACATCATCAAGAGAAAACTTGCCCCGGACAAGAAATTTGTATGGACTTGGTCTGACTGGTAAAAAAGGTCAGAATGAAAACATATGACATGTAGAGAAGCAGCCCTATGAGATTAAAGTGAAGGCAGGAGGAGAACTCAGATGTCTATTGCAGTGCAGTCTTCCATCTGCGGTACTTTGCACTCCTTGGGGCTTTGCTGAACTGAGAATCTGCACACCAACCCATTCGAAACACCCTGTCACTCCCAGGGATCACCTGGGTGCTGCCCTGCCCACAGAAGGTGACAAGTCCCAGCCCACAGTCCTGCTCAGGCTCCAGCTGAAGAGCGTGAAATAAGGGCTGAGGTGTCTCCTCCCATGCTGACACGTGGGATTTGTCTGTCCTGAGATGGAGGGTGGGTGATTCTGCTGATATTTCTAAAAACCCAGCAACAGATGCAGTCTGCTCCTCTTGGTGCCACGTTGAAATCATTGCAGAATTACATCACAGAAATCCAGAAGTATTGATTAAGTACAAGTTGGTGCATGATTACAAACCAAAATATGACCAGGACCTGTAAAGTCATTCCTTTTGCAGCTGAGGAAACTTTTTATTACCCTCATTCAAAATCAGTATCACACCATGTGGACCTGAATTACACAGTGCCAGTGAGGGGAGAATTGTGGCCTCTGAACCCAGGAGACCTAGCCAGGACTCCTCAGGATTGCTTTTAGTACATATTTTTTTTTTAAATGCAAAATAGCGAGTACCTGGTACAGAGAAAGCAATAATATGCTAGGAATCAAGTTAAATCATTCCTGTGAAGAATTTTCACACGTGTGTATTTAATAAGCATCAGGAGTGAAAGATCACACTGGATTCACTACAGATCAATATTTCTGCACACATGGGAACTGCTGAAAGTACAGTGCACAACCCAACTGTGTAATACAGCAGAAAACCAGCTCCACTTGGTTCCTTTTACAAATTCCAAATGTTATTTTTCACCAAAACCTTCTTCTTATTCTTTTTTTCTTTTTAAACGAAACTGTCATTCACTACAGGACTGAATGGAAATGATCAAACTGCAGTCACTGGAAAGACTTCTGTACATGTTGGATTGGATTCTACTGGAGTAGCTTGAAGCAAATGTTTATATATACTTCCAGTGAGTTTATTTTCTTAGGATGAATGAAAATAGAAACTTCTTGGAGCAGGGAATGGAGAAAATCAGCTTTCCACGGAAACCACAACTGAGAAGAATTTGATAACAGTTCAGAATAAGGAGTACTATGATATTTTAGTTTCACTAAAAACTTATCTTCCTTCAGAAATTTCTTGCACCTTATGTACTTAAAACTGGTTACCCACAGGTTGCCTTCATGTGAGCACTCTAAAATACTGATTTTAGCAGAGGTATTTTGATGTTTTACCAGCACCTTAGGAAACCAAGTCTGAGCTATTTTAGGCAGAAGTCAAACACTTTATTTCCAACGCCTCAAGAAATAACAGAGCAGCCAATTATTTCCCACTCCCCCTTATAGCACATATGAAATTAGCAATATCACCCAATCACATGTCAAAGCCACAAAACCACTCTCTAAATAGGTTCAGTGCTTAGCCAAGACTGCAAACGTACCAGAATAAAGGAAGCTCAAGAGGAGTCATGCTATGTCCAGCACTTTGCCCAGTTTCAATAATTCCATCATAATAATTCCATACAGAAAACAGGCAGGTGTCATGTGCTGTTGGCTGATGAGGAGCTAAAGATATGTTCTGTGATGCATCAAGGCTTGATGTTAAGGTTTTAGTGCTCTTTCTTAAACCTAAAACATCTTTTCACCTTTCCCTCTAAGGCACACTACAGCATCGTTGCTCAGTTCTTAACAATCTGTCCCTGACACAAGAAACAAGCAAGGAAAATGGACAATCACTCAACCAAACCCTGTTGTTTTCTTCCACTGTAGAGTTTCAAGCATTTTGGGGTTCCTCACTGAGAGGGAGGCAAAGAGAGGGCTCTACCTTGGCAGAAGAGAGAGACATCAGTAGGAGCATGAAACAGCTGGGGCAATTTGGATTGGCCAAAAAAACAATGTCAGCAGATGGCTGAGAGAAACCTCCAGTGCAGAGTGAAAATTTGAGAAATAAGAAAATGTCATTGAAATCAGTTTATTTTAAATACATAAAATTTATTTTACATAAGACTGTAGAACACCTGGTGCAAATGCCTCAGTTTCTCTTACGTCTGTAACAACTCTGAATCCTGCTCCTACAGACTCCCTTCAGGAAGAGAATGTAAAACGCCTACATGTCCAGTCACTCCCAAACTTTTCATTTGGTTCTCACTAAGAGGATGCAAAGTGCCCGGGGAAGTGAGTCCCAAACACAGATGGGATCCATAAGAGTGACAGGAATCCAAAGAAAAACAAATTAGAAAACACCCCAAAGAATTATTTCTCCTATTGAAAAATAAGCAGTAATTACATTCTTATTATTCTGCAGGAAAAAAATTGATTGCCACAGAGTTCTCAGCAAGAAAAAAATTACATCCAAATACTTTTTTGGATGTCAATGTCCATCTTGGTAAATAAATTAATCCCTTCTATGGTTGAAGGTGAATAGCTCTGGGTGTCTTACAGCATCTGCATCGCTAAAACCTGCTTTTCTTGCCAGACCTCATCACTCATAAAACAGTGCAGTATCAGAGCAGCCCCTGCAGTGCAATTCAGACACCATTCAGGTCCTGGGGGAGAGAATAAAACAGGAGAGGCTTGGAACTATGGGTCCCATGGGACACCACCACAAAACAGATGCAGAGATTTATTTTTGTTGTAACAAAATCCCATTTTCTGATGGCGAAAGATTTGGTCTGGATTGTCTTTTCTGGCCTCATTTATTGTTTGAGTACAAAGCTACAGGAGGAATCACATTCATTTGTTTTAATACATCAGAAGCAAAATGCAATGCACCATTGGTCTAGTTTCATTTCATCTGTTTAAGAAAACTTTTTGTACTGTCAATAAAGAACCAAGTCTTGATTTGTGCCAGGCTCATAATAAAATTGCAGACCAACAACACTTCTGTTTGGAAGTAAGGTCAAAGGTGGGAATGACAGGCATGAAAAGACACATCCACAAAGTCAAGACCATGACTTGAAAAGCAAAATAATAAGTTAACAGCCCTGAAACCACAGCTCTCCATGACTTGAGCACAGTGTGTGGAAGGACAGACTGGTTTTGACTAAACTGCCTCACCCTGCCAAGGAGTTATTTCTCATGAAATCTCCTCAGAGCTTTTCAACCCACAAAAAAACTTCCATTATATTATCTTTTCATTCAGATTTGGAACTGAGACAAACAGCAGTTTGTCAGGTTTTCTTCAAGATGGAAATTCTGGGGAAAGTTGCTCAGCTCTTTTTGTCAGCTGTCATGAAAGATAAATGATTGTCTAAGCAGAAGTATGCCAGGGCTTTCTCCGGGGTGTTTTGGCTGAGATCAGCTTGAGGATTGTCCTCCTACCAGGCACTGTCACAAAACACCTTTGTGACTTCTGCTGGACAGCTCCAGAGGGCCAGCAACGAGAGAGGCAAAACTGAGAAAGGTGGAAACAGTGGTCTGTTCACTCCAGATCCAGATACAGCCAGTTCTGCTGCTGCTAACTATGACAACACTGAGGAAATTCCTCTGTTTCCATGAGATTCTATAATGGCTGTGCAGCTTCTGCAGGGTCAGGCAGAATTCTGCAAACAGGCTTTAAAAAGTTCAAGTTGTTCCATGCATGCAGGCCACAGCCTTTGTAATTTGTTCATTCATTTTATAGTGAACAATATGTTTTCTCAGTTATTTACCAAGAGTTGCAGAAGCTGCTTCCCTGTGCTCCCCTGCCTGAAGATCAGGAGAGGTCATCACATATTTCTCACAGATTTTCCTCCCGGGTTATCAGTAACACTCTGTGTAAAGGCTTCCTTTGATAAAAAATGACCATACAAATGGGCAGCACAGAGGTGGTTTTATCAATCCGTACTGCACATCCCTGGAGGAAATGACCGGATGCTTTTTCATCGGGACTCAGTGAAGGAGAAGCATTCCCAGAAGCTTCACACAGCAGACTGGATACTTGTCAAGGCCCCCTGTGCCTGTGCTTGCCATGCACACTGGAAGTTCTGCCATCAGAGTAGGCAATTCTTCTGTGTGAAAAGCGGAGCAGCAAAAGGACACCAAAATCACTTGGACTTTGGGTGTGGTTCAGCTCCAGAAACCGCTGTGTTCAAATTTACCTTCTCCAGGGTATTAACTTAATACCTGATCAGCAGCTGACCCAGCTGAGAGGAGGATCATGTCTGGTTTTTACAGGGCATAGGGAAACATGTCTAGGAAAACACAGGCATGGCCAAAACTGCACCTGCAAAAAGGGACTTCCTTATTCAGCTTTCCCCAACTAAAGATATCCCCAATGTCAGCAAGTTGAAAACTTTCTTATTCACATTGCGGACCTTCCTTAGACCTTTCTGCCTTTTTCAAAATGATTCTTCTTTCCCTTGTTGACAAACCCTTTTCTGAGGTTGTTTTTCAGCTGTGGAACAAGCAGTGAGATTTTCTTGTTCAACAGCACTGTACAAAACCCCAAGCCATTTGCACAGTCCCCCTTCTCTCCTTAAGATCTCCTTCAAAGTACCCCAGGCAGAACCTCACCATCACAGGGTACCTTGAGGAGAAGCTGAGATTCCACTTGCAAAGCAGGATGTAAATACGGGAGGAGCAAAGCACGGCACCCCTCTGTAATATCCTGGATAACACAGCAAGGCTCTGGATAACATGACTGTTCTCCTCAACCCTCCCCCTCTACATCCACATCACAGCCATCTCTTTCTAAGGGCAGAGTCTAAACACAGCTGCTGGGTCTGTCCTTAGGCCAAGTGGCTACATCTGGCAGAGCAGCTCTAGATGTCTCCAATTTGGGCATTCCCAAAATAATGTCATCTCGTCTTGGCCTATGTTCCTGTCACCACTCGAGTGCAAAAACTCTGCTGTTTCTGTGTAATTCACAAGGAATCCTGGTATCAACTTCTCTTGTGATCATCACTCAGAACCAGGAATCCAGGCCATTCCAGCATCCAGCCTGGAAACGGACTTGTTACTAGTGACTGACCCAACTTCAGAAATAACTTTTGGTCTCTACTGTAAGTTCCAGGACTATTTTTCGAAGGATTATTTCCTTTACACACCCACTTGCATGCTGAGAATCTAACATTCCTTCCTATCAAAATCTGGGCTGGGCTCATAACCTTCCAAACAAATAATTTCCAAGCTCCTATTAATAATTTATTTTTCATCTCTACCATAGATTATCCCTCTCTGGTAATTTGAACCTGGATGACACAGAAATTTTGAATGGATTTAATTTCATTTTTGCTCAGCGAGTGTCCTGTCCATGGCTGCTGAGAAGATGGGTGAGTTTTTCCAAAGTGAAAGATGTTACATACTCTTGTACTCATTTCAATGTGCACATCCACTGATGATGCCATCTTCCCAAGGTAGAAGGCCCCTGAGTATTTATTTTTCAATCACAGATGTCCCAACTATTTGCATAGAACATACATTGTAGCAGGATGATCTCTTGGCATAACTAGTGACACTGATTATATTTAACTATTTTTTCCAGTTCTTCCTGGTGACCTAAATAGCTCCAAGCCAAAGATTTCACATGAAAAATGCAGGATGTACTTCACATAACCATGTGAAAACATGATGCCAATATCTGGATGCATATCGAATTTGGCATTCCCTGAAATCACTAGAGCAGTGTGACAGGAGTACCCCAACCCTCTAGGCAACACATCACATGACAGATTAAATCCTTGTCTAGGGCAGACAGCAACTAGGGAGCTTAAACTACTCAGATTGCTTTATAGATATTTCCTGCCTCTTTCCTCACAAGCTGACGCAAGGGCTTTAACAAGGCTGAAGCTCTGGAACAAAGATTAGACATTATCCTATGCAAGATATACTCTCAGAGTTCTATTGTATTCCAGTCCTTGACTGGATTCAGTTGCCACGATTCCACCTTCCCATCCTATGCAGTAGCTCAGACACACTATTCCTCATCTCCAGGAAATCCAAAGGATGCTGTAGAGCATGGATTTGTTGGCTGTCTCTCTTCCCAGCTCCTTCTGTAATACTGAGACATTTGCAGCATTATTTCTGCCAGGGCAGTCACTCCCCAGCACACGTTATCCTGTGCTAAGCACTGACACACTCACTGGGAGTCTCTGGAAAACATTCACAATCCCTGCAACAACTTACTGAACTCATATAAGCATCTCTTGAGTGACTCTAATGTTAAATTTCTTACAGTTGTCCTTTAGTCTGTTTTTTGATATTCCTGAAATATATCAATGTACTGACACCAGAACTTACTCCTCAGTAGGGCAAATACTTTATGAGCAGATGACAGCACTGGCCAGACACTGTTGGACTCCCATAAGATGCAAATGGTTTTCCAGTTTAACTATGAACACTATGAAGGTACCCTTTCCTACCCTTCTAAATCAATCCCTGCCTTGAGAAGGTCAGCAACCAGCTCCTCTGATCAGGTACTTCAAACTATTAATATTACCCTAACAATTACACTATCTAAAATTGCAAACCTATCTTGTCCTGTTGGTCTTTGTCAGAGGGTATGGATAATTATCCAACTTGCATTTAGTACCTGCAGTCCCTTACTGCCTAGGAGATTTTATTCAGTCTCAAGATCACTAAAAGTATGAGGTTTTGCTCAAGAAGAACTTTCTGATGCTTTGGGCCACATCCACTTCCCCTTCTGCCAGCAATTGTCTTTGAATTCTTACATTATTATCTCCACAAACTGAACTACACCTCTAGGACATTTCTAAAAGGAAAATATTCATCTCATCTATTTTAGCTCTACCACAGTCAGAGGGGCATGGCCCAATGTCCACAGCAGTACTCCCTGCAGACGCTATTGCAAGATGTGTCCCTTCCATGCCAACACACATCCTGGACTCCTGGTGGACTGCTTCCTCACAGCCTTCCCATTCCTACACCCAGTTCTGGGCTGCAGCTGCTCCTTGCTAGTCCCTGCTGGCCTTCCCTGCCTCACTCCAGCAAGTGGGAGGTGGCAGGAGGAGCAGCTGGTCAGGCAGCCACAAGGCCACTGCTGCTGTTAGCACAGAGAGCATGAGCCCATCAGGCCCCATGGAGGCTGGCACAGCCAGGGGCAGTGACAGTGCCTGCAAATGAAAAGTCATCTCACCCCCTCCCAAGCTTCCTGTGACTCTTCTGGAGGTGATCCAGATGCTGCCACAGCCCTGGTATAGTTCCCCATGAGCCAGTTACTGTCCCAACCTGGTGCTTCAGTGCTAAATCCCCATCCCATGCCAAGACTGCCTGAGCAGATTGTTCCACAAGCACGAGCTTTGCAACCCACACTCCACTGTGACTTCTCAGCTGCAACCACAGCCAGAGGTCACAAGCCATTGTACACAACCACCTTCCCCAGGGATCTGCCTCATTCCTGGAATCACTGTCAGAGCATCTCTCGGGTTAGGTCATAGCAGTTCAGTATGGCCAGCCTGAACAGGAGGGCACAATTTCAAGCAGACTAGAGAAAAGATGAGGAGATGCTCTAGAGGGTGGTTGGTCCCAGTCACAAGCACTTGGCAGGGTGTCAGGCTCCAGAACTGTGTCACAGCTTTGTGGTCAGGGCTGTGCCCCAGACAAAGTGGCCAGAACATCAGAGGGTCACTTAGCTACCGTCCCCATTTGCACAGAGACACGAAGGACACTCACTAATCCAGCTGCCAGCACTTGTGCTGGGCTGCTGGCAGCGCTGCCCTGTGCCACATCAGGGCCACTGCTTGTGCCGGCATGGTCCATGCTGCTCCTCTCCTGACAAACCAGCTGTTCCTCACAGGCAGCCATTTGTTGTGGCATTTGCTGCTGCTGTGTCAGGTGTCTGCTGCACAGATATTACATATTGACCTGAACTGGCATAACTTCCATTCTTAATCTCAACAGCTCGTAGAGTTTGTGAGACTTTTACTCTTCAGCACTGAAATTCTGCTGCCTACATTATCCGAACTAGTTGTAAAATGGCTTCTCTCCCACAGCACAGAGCTGGAGTACAAATCTGCTCAAAACACCACCCAAACCCTGTGAATTGCTGTCTGGCATCCTGAAGTGGAACCTTGATCCAAGTCTGAGTTGGAACCCACTTTGAAGCTGAGCTGCTCTGAGCAAGAGGTTTGACCAGATGACTTCCAGAAGACAATAGAGGGGAAGGTCCAACTCTCACCTCTATTTCTGCTCCCAAGCAGATACACCCATATGAGCACCAGGTTGGAAAAGACAACATGGTTTTACTCCTGTGCTTGACAGTGCAGCTTCCACGTGATACTTCTGCCTCCATTTCGACAAGTAGATGCAAACTCACCTGCCTGTGCTCCAGGAGTTGTGACCAAGCAAATAAACCCTCTCTCTTAGCAGCTGGACACAACTGCTTCTTTAGGATACATGATATTTCACTGTCAACCTTTTTGTTTAAACAAGCATTTGCATCACAAATTGTCATTTACCTCTGGAAAACAAAATATTTCATTTAAATTATGCCAAAAATGCAACTCCTGGCTGGTTTTGCTCAAAATTAAGTGTAAAAATCAGAAACTGATTGAAACATACTTTTATCTTTGAAGCCGTTCTGGCTTGGAAAAAAATCAGCATCTCCAAATTATATTTTCCTCAAATATTCCTGCCTTATCCTCTTCTTAATTGATTAGGGGTTTTTCAGTTATTTTTTATTAGTACTATAAGGAAAACAAACATGAGCTGTCTCTCCTTTATATTAACCAGGAGCCCACTGAAGACCATATCATCCTTCCAGTACCTGAAGGGAGCCTACAAGAAACATGGAGAGAGACTATTTACAAGAACAGGGGGGAATGGATTCAAACTAAAAGAGAGTAGGTTTAGATCAGATATTAGGAAAAAGTTCTTCCCTGTGAGGGTGGTGAGGCCCTGGCACAGGTTTCCCAGAGAAGCTGTGGCTGCCCCATCCCTGGAAGTGTCCAAGGCCAGGCTGGATGTGCCTTGGAACAGCCTGGGGCAGTGGAAGGTGTCCCTGCCCATGGCAGGGGGGTTGGAACAAGATGGTTTTAAAGGTCCGTTCCAACCCAAACTTTTCTATTATTCTGTGATTCTATAATTAGAGAACTACCTGCTTGGAAGCTTAGCAGGTTCACTTTAAGTGGTAACTTTCTGTTTTTCAGGGACATTTGAACCTTAGGCAATACACAGGGTAGGTGTGAATAAAGAGCAGCAGATACACATGGTGCTTTATAGTGATGGAGCTGAGTGAAGAGGTTTTAATTGCTACTGTGCTTGAGAATTCTAAGCTTTCTCCAAAGCCTGTGGTAAGTCTGGAGAGGATTTCACTTGTTCTTTTCCTTAATTACATTGCTGCCAGTTGATATAGTTTTCTCAGAACTTAAATATCAAAGGAAAACATGTTCCTGTCAATGCAGTAAAAAGCCATATTTAAAAGAACCAAGGCTTGATGTTCTGTGTTCTCACTTCTGCAAAAATCTGAGTGATATCAATGGTATTTTCAGTTGAATAAAGAACATAAACTAAAGCCAGCATTATTTGTGTGTGGATTTTTCCCCATAAATTTTTTGTTTGTTTTAAAGCAGTTGTTAAACATGTAAGACATTTGATTGATTAAAACTTACTTCCCAATAGCAAATAGTTTTAACAATCTTATTCTGATAACCTTGTTTGTTTGTTAGCTGAAGAATTAGATGAAACAAAAAAATCTCGTGACAGGCCAAAGGAAAAGGCACAAATTGAATGGGATATAAAACTCCACTAACACATTAAAGATGTATCAAAGAATGTGATAGAACATATCTGTGGTCAGTTGAAGATGCTTTGAGTGGAGATAATTTCCCTGAATTATTATGTGATAACATTCTTCAACCCAGTACACAAAGCTCAAATTTAGGATTCAGATTTTTTTTTTTTCCCTGCAAAGGCAAAACATTTCTAGGCCTTTTAACAGTCATCAGCTTGGTTTTTCAAAGGAGCACAAACAACCAGTTTGGTTGGAACAGGGGGACCAAGACTAGAACCGAAAAAAGGATGTAGGCAATTAACTTCCTTGGGACCTAAATTTTGTGCCAAAATTCATGGTCAGATGATAGCTCATCCCACAGGCTTGTAACTCTCTGTTACCAGCTCCTCTGTGTCCCCAAATGTGTGTTGCCAACTGGGAATAGTCTTGACAGTGACTCGCAGGATATGTCGATCACAGCTGACACTGAGCTGGGCTATTTCTTCCTGGAAAATGCAACCAGAGAGGCTTTAATAGCCACACCTGAAACAGGAACATCAAAGAAAGGGGCACAGTTGGCAGAAGACTAAAAAGACCAAAGTCAGTGTAGAAAAAGCTGATTATTCATATCATCAGAGCTGCCTCCTTCACTGTCTGTGAAATACAGTATTGTCCATCATCAGGCAGTTACTGCCTTGAAGTTCCTACAGGTTTCCTGCGCTCTTTTCCCTTTCCACCATGAAGACTTTCTTTCATGTCAATCGATGTGCACCAAAAGAGCTGGGAGGAGAGAAAACTTGTAGCTGGTCATCTTCAGGACTGAAGAAAGGAAGTTTGTGCAGCAAACCTCCACCTTTGAAAGGAAATCCGCTGACTCCTGGCAGCCATGGAGATGATTCAGGCTCAGTCTCCCATTTGTATCATGATGGAGTTGAAAGTGAGGGTTGGTATCACAGGCACCAGCAACAAAGTTGTGCATATCAGAAGCACTCAGGGGAGAATTCCTGCTCTAGAGGAGCAGTTCTTGTCATTCTCTGGCTGTACAATCACTAAGGAAAAGTCATGAGGTCAGACACCTCCCATGTGGGAACCAATGGATTAATGTTGCTGTCACAAGGGGAAAATGGGACTCAAGATCCCCCCCAAGAAACCTCTACATCTCAGCGAGAATGAGCAGCTGCTAGTTTGGCCTTTGGTCTCAATTTTATTGCCAAGCATATAAAAAGAAATGTTCCAATCTTTTATTCCTTTTTTCCCCCAGCTGCTGACTCAAGTAACTTCCACCACCAGTATCCCTTTTTTGCTATCCTATAAAGCTCTACACAGATAATAGCCTGATCTATAAAGTGAGAGCAACCTCCCCCCCAGTCACCCAAGGATCTTAAGAACAGGACATTCAATGCAGTCAGCCCAGATTTAGTGAATTACGTTTTCATAGGAAGAACTGAGTATAAAGCAGACAGTGCAGGACAACAGCTGCACTAATGAAATCTTTAGTTACACCAGATGTCAGCTATGAAATATAAAGGAGAGACACTTGCATCTTATTTTTTTCTTCTTTTCTCTGTTATCTGTGCCCCGCATTTTATTGTTTAAATGAAATTTCTGAATCATCAGGAGATTTTTGTGGTTGTATAATGGCTGGAGCCCATTCCTACCACCCTTGAATTTCACTGCAGGCATCTGGCATGAGTAGCAGAGCTCTGGAAGGAGTCTTCTGGGTTTAAGACCACCAAAGAGACACAAGCTACAAAAAAAAGAGACACAGCTACAGCTGGAGACCAGTGAAAAGGAAATATTATTAGTGGACATTTGTGAAGTCCTTTTCCTTTGGTCTGACTGTAAACCAGTATCAAACCTACTTAAGTAATGAAGATTTCAAAGTTCAGCTTCAAGAAAACCAGCTTTTCCTTGGTTGCATTTAGGACACAGAGGATCATGGAGAAAAGACCCAAGTAAGGAACAGTCAGGACATTGTTAAAGAGTGAACAGTGTTCCTGCAGTCAGCAGAACAAGTAAGTTGCAATGGATAGGTTTCATTGGAGACACTTCCTCGGTGGCTTAAGTCGAAGGAGGTGAGAAGAAGCACAAAAGAGGTACTAACACAGGAGATATTCTCATTTCAGACTCAACAGAGAAACTGTCCAAAGGAATAACAACACATTTCATTGCAGACACATAACCCAGCCAGAAGTGCAAATCCAAATAAGGTGCTTAAAAATGTTTGTGAAACATTGGGAGGAGATGGCCAGAGTATTTTGCACAGAGCTTTCCTTCATAAAAGGATACAATTCTGTTAAATATTGCATAGAAAGAGATTTTGATGGTAGTGTTCCTAACATGGAGGAGGGTTCTCTAGTCCCTTTCAGGAAAAAAGAATTTGATCAAAAACTTCGGTTTTTCAATTTGAAACAGAAGTCATTGGTTTTTGTGAAAGCATGTGAAAGAGCCACTGGTTTGCATGGACTTGTCTTCATTCCAAGGCAGAATAAAGAGAAATTTCAGATACCTGGAAATTGTCATGAGATGGAGGTGTCATTGCTGGGACAAAGAAGAAATAACTCTTGAGAGCACAACCACATCCTACCCCACTATAGCCCGTAAGAAGGAATCCCATGGAATCCCTACTACTTCCCAGTCAACTTTACAGTCTACCAACTGCTTTCAAAAACTCTCTTGTGTTTTGGTAAAATGCACAGTCATGCTCACACAAGTGAGAGAAGGGAGAAATGCACTTTTCTTTCCCAACAAAAAATTTGTTTTGGAAAAAAAAAAAGGATAAAAAAGAAAAACCAACTTACAGAGGCTGCTGCAGAACGTCCAAAGAATGGCAATGTAGGCTTATTGGTCAAAATTATAATTTTTTTACTAGAAAATTTCAGTCTAGCTGTAGCTATTGGCTCCAGAAAGGGATATAGGTGTGTTTTTTAAAGACCAGTAACACCCAGTACATCAAAATAGTGATTTGCACAGGTTTTTCTGACCCCTGGAAGCCTTCATCTATGCTAAAAGGCAGCACTATAAATTCATCTCATATGAGAAAGAGCACAATAAAATAGATAGAGGAGGGTCATGGATGAATTATTCCTCTACAGGAAATCTGAGTGATCCTAAGATTAAGAAAATAAAGTCCAAAATCTTAGAAAAGGAGAGTACTCTCAAACAGATTTGGAAAAAAAAAATCTTCATATGAAAACCATGTTGATAATAAGTAGCATGCTGGTGCAAATACTCTGCCTAACTTCTTCTGTGCAATTAAAGACTGTGTTGAAAAGCAAACTTCTGCTTTGCAAAAGACAGATAATTCAGACCATGCTTCTGCATCCACATTTCAGAGTCTTTGGCTTCTCCATGAGAATGGGAATGAGGAACAGCAACTGCAGATCAGCACAACTGTGACAGTAGTTGTACTGATGGATGCCTGGCCATGAGAAGCCCATTGAGTCCTCCACCTCTCTAAATCCAGGCCTTCGACCCAATGGAAGAATGCAAAGATCCTTCTGAGGCCTGGCTGTAAATATCACCCAAACATTCTCCAATACTTTTTTCAAACACTGTTTTAAAAAACCTTCCATATTCTAAACTTATATGGGACAGCACTGGGTCTCAGCTCCAGTTCTCTAATCCTTAACATTTTGGCTAGCAAAAGTTCTAATCCTGTACCAAAATGTAGTGTCCAGAAAGTTTTAAGCATTTAAGTTTTTTATTTTCTTACAGTTTACTTAGGATTAATGTAAGCATCGCTTCTTATAAACATTTACATACTTTGGCTCTACTAATAAAGTGTATCCTCACTCTTTTTTTTTTTATTGGGGAGCTATAAATTTGTAGAGAGAGAAAAAGCCTACAACAACAATGGGTGTAGTGTGGCCCAAGCCAAAGGAAATTCATATATGAGGAAACAATGGGAAGTTGGCAAAAACAACATGAAGAAAAAAGGGAAGTTTATTGGATACATGCAAAGAAAAGACCACACTATGTGTGTGGTATATATTTGTGCTAAGTCTCACATCTTTTCTGTGATATTTTTTTTTTAACAAGGTTCTAAGCTGTTTTTTATGAGATGAATAAAACACACAAGAGAAAAGTCTCCAGCAGTAAAAGGGCAGTAGTAGATGTCTCTGCTATGCATTTGCTTCTAATAGAATTCCCATTCTCTTTCCTTGAGCAAATCAAAACCGTTGTTGGAAAAAGTTCTTTGAAGACCAATGACCCAAATTATCCTTTTGCAAAGGAAAGAGGTGTTCAAAGCTTGGAAGTCTGCCTCCAAACATATATGCACAAAATGCAGTGTTGAGCAAATGAAGTGCACAGTAGTTCCTGCCCAAATCCTGTGTGATCCTGAGCTCAAGCTGAGAGACTTCAAAGGGCCTCCAGCAGAAAAGTGCTCAAAATCCCACACTGCCTGGCACCATCCCATGGGAGTTTGCTCAGTTTACCTTGGAGGTGCAACATTTTCCCTCATTTTAATCCAGGTAATTGATTTTATGTCTTGTCAGACATTTTGAAATCATGTGCTCCCCGAATATTAGTGAGAGGCCTAGCTCTTGTCTTGTTTTGTTCTCATACCATTTAGCATCTCTAGATTGAATCACCAATTACATTCTCCAGCCCAACTCCTATTTTTCTGCTCTTCTGCTCTCCCCTCTCTGTGAGGGCAGCTTTAAGTTATGCACATGGTTACGTTCTTCTAAGGATGTGGTAAATCCAGCAGTCTTCAGTTACTTCTTGTAAGGCCTCGAAACCTGTCGGTGGTGAGGGAAGGATGCTGGCCTCCAATGTGTGGGAGAAATGACTAAAATTAAGCACATGACAAAAATTAGCAGAAGAAAAAAAGGAAGCTTCAACACATGGAAGGAATTTTGGTGGAGCAAATAAGATTTGCTGGACCCTTCTCATATGATTCAACGATTCTGTTGTTATACTGCAAGTTGCAGTAATAGAAAACAGAACAACAGTTAGAAGGTGGGAGGTAAACTGAAAACAAAACAATATGTTACCTTGCAGTGCAGGAGAGGTGAGGGTTACATGTTTATGGTGCATTAAAATGCATCACTCGTTTGTCAAGATAAAATCCATCTTAAAACCCTTTCAATTCTTGTTTTCTTACATTTAAGGTATTAGCAGAATTTTACAAAGTAATCCGAGACCTACTCAGAAGAAAGGATTACTTTCCCTTTTTTGTCCATGAATCTTCAGATGCACAGAGTCTGAGCAGAAATTCAACTCTGGCAAATATCTACAGCAGGTTCAGGGTGCTGTAAAAACTCTGCTAACTCATGGTTATGAAGAAAGCATGTCACCACATTTCATGACAGGAGGGTCTCAGCTATGAATGCAGCTTTAATTTTCTACAGCAGGGTTCATTAGCTTTCATTTTACTACGTTTGTACCACTTTACAGTTTACATTTCACAACACCGTGTTAGAAATCCTTCAATATTTGTGGTTCTTGTAGAAAAGATTTGGCTCTGCCAGTCAGACACTAAACTGCATTCAGAGCTTTCACCTTAAAGGCAAGGTTTTCTAGTTCTGATAGAAGGAAAAATTTAAAAAATCATTGAGAAATGAAGATACAGGCACTAATTAGGCACTAGGGAAATCTTGAGGGATCCCAAGAGCAACCAGTTCCAAAAGGATTGAAACAACACAGAATGAGCCACCTTTAAGCAAAATGGATGAGAAATCAAATAAAAATAATTCAGTGGTAATACTATGGTTTTCTATTTCCTAATATTTAGGCTGATATTGCTATGTAGTGAGCCTGGAAAGACAATTTTAGAAAAATACAGGATAGCCATTCTTATCCTGCTGTGTTTGTCCAGAGCTGAGACCTCACTGGGTTCCTGTGTTTGGCCCTCTGGAAGCAGCTCTTCCACAAGTCCATTACACGCCACTGAACTGAGTGTGCTGCAGTTCTGTGTCTGTTCCTGGCTTCCCTATTGCATTCCCGAGGTACCAGTTCTGCAGCAGACACCCCTCCTGGCAGGACAAAAAGTGGCAAGGAGAGCAGAAGAGCACACAGCTTGAAGAATCTTTCATCTTCATCTTGGAGATGGACAAGCAAAACAAACAAACAAATCGTGTTCTGAACACAGTCTCTTGCCTGTCATTCTTCTCTAATGTCTTTTCTCACTCCTTAGATTCTGGACAGGCAGCTCAGACATGCTCTGAATTTGAACAAGAGTTTTGAGGAGTGTACACAGGTTCTTGCAGCTCATGGTCTTCAGCAAACAATAATCCCTGGCTCTCAGTCTTCTCTGCCCTTCTGTGGCCCCATGCTCAGAAGCTGTGCTGTTCCACAGAGCAAGAGCTGTGTGGGTTTTTTCCAGCAGGAATTCCATAAGGAAACAGCAGAGCTGGGCACCACTGTGCCAGCTGGCATTGGTGGTGCTGAACTCATGCCTTAGTTTCATGTACAGTGAAGGTGAGGGAAAAGAAAAAAGCAGAGCTCTTAACCTGAGATCTCTAAGAAGCCCTGTGCAAAGCAGGGAATTGGAGAGGTGTGTGAAGCCCTGCCTGAGGCTGGGTACTCGATGGACAGGTACAGTGCAGCTCCTTTGTAGGAGCAGAAGGTCAGACTGAAGTCATTTTTTGCTGTTATGTATTTAGCTCACTGTGTTCTGTAAGGAGTCTCTCTAACTCTACCTTAGCTAATTAATGAATAAAAAAAAAATGACCAAGCCCCAGCAGAGATTGTATTTCTCATTCTTAGCAAAGGTTCTCTGACCCCTCCTGTGTGCTTTCTGATCCTATCCACTTGCAGTGCATGGTTCAGAATGAACTGCAGAGTGGAACAGAGGCTCTTGCATCCATTTAAGACTTAAGAACCTACAGAGCCCACTTAGCACACTTCACCAGTGGAGCCTACAAAGGCTTTTCCATTGACCTCATAAGAAGCTGGATCAGCCCCATAGGAAAGGCTTCAGCACAGCAAATATAATTTCTTGCCATGATTGTACTTGGTTTGCCAGAGAGATTAATTCCAGACATGGTGGGTTAGTCAAAATTTGGATTTCCACCACACCCACGCAAAATGAATGGTGAGAGGTTTCCTCCTGTTCCCCCTTCCCTGCCCAGCAGCACTGCCACCTGCAAGAGGACAAACCTTGAACTAACACAGACACAGTTATATAAACCAACATTCCAGTTAATAGCCACTTTGGAAATTCCCAAGCTATGAGCTGTCCTGCAATCTAGAAACTGTGGTTTCCAGACATGAGCTAAAATCCCAAACCACTGCACAAGGAGTCATTGCGAACATTTCTGTGTCATTGTTTCAAAACAAAGCTTGTAATATTTTAATGCCATGACCACAAGAGCTTGTCTGCTGCAGCATGTAAAGACTATCCAGGGAGTTAGGAAAGCACTCCGGCTTCCAGCCCGCTCCCACTCATTGACAAGTCTATTGGGAATGCTGGGAGAAGAGTGCCACAGTGGGCCAGCAACTGGCTTACCTAGAGCAGTAGTAAAAAATATGCAGAGGATGAGAAAGACTCCCAGGAAACACTATCTGCCCTTCTCACAGCTGACACCAGGATCCACCAGGTCTGCCCAGAAAGTGGGAGGCACAGGCTCTCAGTCTTCTTCGGTCTCTCGTTTAAGCTTGAATTCCCACTTTGCAGCCAAGATTAACTCTCCCTGTTTCAGTAGCCATGCTGTGGTACAATGAACAATGTCAAGCTCTCTGGGTCTTCAGGACAGCGAGCAGAAGCACCTGTACAGCCTGGAGAGGGGGTCCTTGTCTCTACTTTCTGAACATTTTCATCTCATCTTAAAACTCAAGAGGTCATAACTGTTCACACCCAGAATTTTATAGCCAAAAACTCTGACAGGCAGATCTGCTTTGATTCCTTTCACCATTTTTTCTGCATCTCACCTTCTCAGGGAGCGTCATGTTCAGAGTTAAAGAAGAGCAGGTTCCATTTTGCCATCTGGAGTAACACCCACCTGAGACAAAGGCTGCTGTGACAAGAACTGTCATTTGGCTTCCCCCCTTCATTTTCCTTAACTCAGTGAACTCACAGGTTTCTTTTCAGGAATTCCATTCCTGATGTCCTCCCTTAACAACTGGTTTCCTAAACTGTGACCTCTGAGAAGCAAGGAAATGATGACATTTTGGATGGCCATCTGAAACCTGAAGATCTAGCATGGATGGGTGAAAGGATCACCTTTATATTTTGTTGCCTGATGATTATTGCTAGCTTGAGTCTGGAAAGCTAGAACCCTGAAAAGTAATACATCAAGGTGAAAAGGGAAGGGCCAGAACTGAAGAAACTAATCCAAGAACAATTATTTTGTCAGTTCTTTCTGAAGTAATAAAATACAACTATTCTGAAGTAATAAATTACAAAGTAATAAAATTTTCTCACATTCAATTCCACAGGATAATGCATATGCCTGCAAAAGTAAAAACACCCAAGTATTTCAGCCCACAGAGATTCCAGGAAAGTGACAAGAGTTTGACTGAGTCAGGATAACACAAACTATTAACTTTCTGAAGTTTCAGGACATAGAATTCCAAATTTTGCTTGATCAGCTGAAACAATTTAGGGAATAAGTTTCTCTAATTTTATTGCCAGAACTTTAGCAAAGAATTTCATGTCAACATTAAGTAGAGATAGAGCTGTATAATAGAAGACATTATGAGTCCTCCTCCATGGCTTTCCTAGTAAGGTGATACCAGCTTTGGAGAACAAGGCATCTTTCAACTTTATAGAAATCTGGAGGCTAAAAGAATGCTAAAGATTTAAAATGGATTCAAGAAAAAAGCAGGTCAAAACAGAAGCTTTACTTGTTTTCGTATTAGAGCTGCTTTTCTCACTTTCCTCTTCCCACGTTAGTTCTTCCAGATAGGTTTGCAAAGCTGAATTCATTTTCTGCAGGACCACACTTCCAACTTACACTGTGTATATTTTATATGCTTTCATATTGAAATGTGTTCAAACACTTATGGCATTTCGTCATGCCAATTTGTGATATTTATGTTTACCTGGAGAAAACAATTGGAGATGTGCTTGGAGGGGATGGATGCTCCTGTTTCATTCTGTTTAACAGAAAGAACTCACCAGTAGTCAAGTGAAATACTGAATATTGCACAGGCCAGCTGGGGCTACATAAAACGGTATTTGTAATGATTTGCATGGGGCAGTGGGGAGAGCTTTGTATAAATAACGTCCCTATAAAAATGCATCCCAAACTGAAGAAAGCAGATTTTGGCAAGTAACATCATCCTTAAGGAAACTTTTGCTGACAATGCACAGTCTCACTAGGATGGATGTGGTTGACCAATAAGACCAGTCCAGCCCCTGACAATTGTCCCTGTTTGGAATCTGCAACTATTTAATTCTTCTTCTACAAAAATGACAAAAATGCTTTAAAGCTGGAGACTAGAATAATAAAACCATGTAGGTTTCTACAGAGAAAGTGTGTTTTGGGGGATCCTTTGATATGCTTTGTTTATTGTTGCAAGCAGTTGCAAACCACAGTCTATTTTGGTTTTTGTCTGATCTGAGTTGCACATCTGGCTGTCAGGGTTAGTGTCAGCTTGGTGGGGGACTCCTCCAGAGATGTGTGCAGGAGAAATATGTGTATTCTGCAGCATGGTGTGCAGGTCTGGGATTTCTTTCCTTCACCTTTCAACCTTACACTGAAGGAAGGCTCTTAAGTAAAGCACAGTGGCTCAGTAATGACATCCAAGGTTTCCAGCTAAGCCCAAAGCTCCCCAGTACTCACAAGACTTCCAGAAAAGCTAGCATGTCACTTTGGTCTTTGGTAACCACTTTGACCAAAACCTTATTTGTTTGCCCATGGCCAATCAAATAGCACATTTTAGTGGTCAGCCCTAGTGTTGTGTCCCCACAGGTCTTGTGGAAATGTCGGATGCATGGAGGGACTTGGAGTGTCTGAGGATTCGCAAAGGGGCACAGCCCACAAACAGAAAATAGTGAGCTGCATCACAGAGACATGAACAGCTATTTCTAGAAAAGTATTTACATCCTCGAAGTCTGGAATTTAAATCCGAGTCCCCAGCTGAGAAATTCATTTTGAGAAACATGCAATGAAGGTTGCAAACCTGCACATCACCTCTAACCTTCACGTTGCTCTAAATGTCCTGAGCTCTCCCGGTGCTCCATGAAGGCCAGGGTCCCATTACCCACACCCACCTCACTGTGCCAGGCGTACACTGTAATTCTGGGAACTCCTTTGCAAACAAAGATGCTGGTTTCTAAGGAGAACATTGTTGGTTTTGAAACCTGGGCTATTATATTCATGTTTAATACACGGATTTGGAAAATGGAATTAGACCAAAAATGTATTTTGAATGTGCTTCATTTAGTTTTACAGCTCCCTGCAAACCACACAATCTGTTTGGGGTTTATAATACAAAGTTTGACCTGAGGATCAGAAAGGCAGAATACTTAATACTTTGTATATGTACAGATGAGCTGTAAACAGGCCCTTTCTTTCTTATGAAGAAGGGCTCTTCAAATGCTTGATACATAGTGGTATTTACTTCTGTAAATATTTGTAACTCCTAAATTTTGGACTGTTAGAACTATCCTCTTATAGTAACCAGTAGAAATTAATGTCTTCTATATTCAGATATGAAAAGCAGAACAAGTGACACATTGTGAAAAATGAATGAATGAATGAAGGCTGGTGGCATTTTGATAACACTTTTCGCACAATGTGTTTCCACTTCAGGACAGAGAAAGCACATGGTGAAGCAGAATACTCCTCCTCATTCCTAGTGAGGCTACAAAAAATGATCCTGCTGCTCTGAAGGACTGCAGGTCACTGTTGCAACCTAAGACTTAGATGTGGGACAAAGAAAGATCCAACTTGTTTTAGTTTTTCAAGACAGGAGTCGCATCCTGGGGAACTGAATGAGTATCCCCATCTGTGAAATTCAAGGAATAGAAACACTTAACAGTGCCATCATTTTTCAGTGCAAGATGAGCAGATGAAAGTGTTTGGTAAAGCATCTTCATTTAATATCATTTAAGTGCAGCGTAACAGACTTAACTGACTTGCAGTAGTTTGTTGGTCTCTTTTGGATCTGTAACCACCTGCCTAAAACCAGACCTGCTGAGGAGCAAATGCTAAGTAGAAACCAACTATTCCATTTTGGCATCAAATGCTAATGAGATCATCAAATGCTGGAGACAACATTCATCCCAAGGAATATAATTTGTCCAGGGATTACACTGCTTTGCACAAAAACCTTTGCGAAAATCAGCATGAGATGATGAGAGGGAAATGAAGAGAGGTCCAAATAAAAAACATTTCCTGAAACACTGGAAATTTTAATTTTCCCTAGAACATCATAGCTACTTCAGCAAAATTTTAGCTAAGAGAACAGCTGTGTTAAGTAAGACTCAAATTAGAATGGAACCTCATTCACTCCATCAACTCTTTTTCCCTTTTAGTTTGGCTTTAGCATCCTAAGATGTTACTTTTGCAATGTAAGGATGAAGCAAAATCCCAGCAAAAGTGTAACAGAGACATTGCCAAGACTAGCAAAGTTCAGTGAATCCTGAAGCTTTTTCTGATCCAATTCCAGCTTATAAATGGCCAAGGCTTTGCAAATTTTATGGGCCATCTGCAGGCCTAAGACAACTTATGTCCTCGGAATTACATCAGATCTTTAAACACCATTTTTATGAAAATAAAAAAATGCATAAAATTTAGGCTTAGCAAAACTTCTCATAGCCAGTTATATCAGCAAAATCAACAAAAGCAGGTGTCTTTCACACTTCCTAATATGTAGTGACCTTTCACTGTTCTACAATGCATCTAGGCTTTTGTAATGTTCTCTTTTCTGCCTCTTCCTAACCTCCTCTCAATCTCAGCAGAGAAGGAGGGAACAAGGTCTGTTCAGGGTGCAGTAAGAAATGACCTGGACATTTATCCAAACCACAAGCCAAAATGCCTGTGGCTTGACAAAGTCTGGTTAATATTTTTTTCCAGGTTTTGACTCACATTGGAAGTAAAAGTGACAAAAACTCTACTGAGAGAAGTCCTTTCTTTTACGATTCCCTTTCTGACTTTGTGCAGGTGTGAGCTTCACATTGCCTGGATATCCCATGCACCCAAGGCTTTGTGTAAGAAACAGGACACATCTTGTTTCCTCTGAAGTAATCCCTAAGGTGTCAAAATCCTCAGCTATAAAGCACAGGATGACACAGTTTGTGTGCATTGCTCAGTACAGGCCCACACTCAAAATTCTCAATTGCCTCAACAGAACAGTAGTTTAGTTTCATGGTAAACTGGTAGTTTAGTTTTATCTTAAAATCAACAGTCAAAATGGAGTTTACAATTTTGTTTTTCAAGCATGTCTCCCCTTTCCTTAATGGATATTCTGCTTTCATGACTTGCTTTTGCTTTCAATTGCAATAATGTTGGTTAAAGGAATTGCAGTAAGTAAGTGAGAGGAAGCCTTGTTCAGTTAAACATGATATTTATTGGCATGAGGGTGCCACCTATTGTCATGACAATCGATGTGAGAAAACCTTCAGCAGACGTTTTCGGAAAACATTGCCCTGTTCCTTCCTACTTTTGATCACTTCCAATCCTTTAGATGACTCCATTTTGGCAAGATTATGTTTCTGTCTAACATACACAGTCTGAGCACACAGGGATTGCTTGTTCCACTATCTATTAATGCTGTGGAATACGGTGATTGCAAGATCATACAAATGTCAAAGTATAACTGTCATACCTGACCCTCAGACGCTGGTCTTCTAAACCCATCACTAGGATAACAAATCAGATCCCAAAAGCACCTGTATTTAGGATTTTTCAGTACAAACATATGTATTTGGCAAAAAACATACCTAGCACTTCACATTTTTCATGATTACTGAAGTTTTAGAACTTCAGTATCTAAATTCTGTTAGGTATCCAGTTTGAGGAGGCCAGGGAGAGGCTTAGCAGTGGGAATAGCAAGAGAAGAGTTCTACTTAAAAACCTGAAAAAAGCACCACTACTCCACCTCTGGAATTTTAACGTGCTTCCCAAAAGGATTGTTCCATTTCTTTGACCACCAGCAGTCTTTGTAATCACACGAAGTGTAGTTCTCAGCTATAAAAGTGATGATAGCTTTCTATAATGCTGACATAACAATGACAATAACAACAACATAACCGTTTTCCTTTAGTCTTTTAACTTTAAAGATGAGTTTTCAGTTTTCCAGCAGCTCAAATTATTAAATATTTCATATGGAAACTACTCCTAAATATGTAGGCAAACTAAAAGTTCTATAAACAAGTGCAAGCCCAAAAGTTCATTTTTGTGGACACCCACCTTTACACAGTGGCCTTCAATTCCAAGTGTGGACACTTACCTTAATACAGTGATCAGAAGTCAAACCACCCAGCTGCTGCTTCAAGGAAGGAAACACCAATTTCTAGGCCTTCTATTTTGAGGGCCTTTATGTTGACAAAAAAAAAAAAAGGCAGAATAAACACTGTACTGTTACTCAGTACATCCATATCTGCTTCTTTTGGGTTTTTTTTTTAAACTAGCATTATCTTTAAGTTGATTTGTCGGAACTGCAAAGGCACCAAGACACCACGAAGCTGGTCCATAATAAACAACAGACTCACTGGATTGCTGTTCTAGGATATTCCAAGCTTTTGCCATTTTTCAGAGATACCAGGATACAGATGGATCTACAGATTTATTTGGTTTGGTATGGATTCACGTCAGGTTGGAGTTTTCAGCTTAAGGCTTTTGGGTGTCTCTATCCCAAAGAAAACTTACCTAATCTGAAGTGACTCAACTGTCTTTTCCTGGGCATGCAGGTAGAGAAAAACAGACCATCAAAGGTAGAATCAGCCTGGAAAATACAAACAGCACTGCTGTTAACTGCTAGTTGAAGATCATTTGAGTAGACATGACCCTAAAAGACCACAGTTCTCAGTTTAAAATGCCAAGGCTGTGATTAGCGTCACCACTTTTTCCTCCCAAACCTGAATCCCAAAGACCCGCAAGACTTTGGTTCTTACATATGACAGCCATGGTTACTGTAAATGGAATATTTGTTTCAGCTTCATGTCCTGTGTGCAAAGAAAAAGAAATTGAGTTGATTTTCAGGGTAGCAGGAGAAAGAAGAAAACACTACTATGATTTGGCTGCTATTTGTAAAATTACTTTAGAATTCTTTAAAGGCTTTTTACATTAAAAAGGCGGGGGGGATAGGAGAGTGAAAAAAAGAAATCTCTAGTTTCAGGTTCACATCCCCGCAAATCCAACTAAAACTGGTACAGATTATTGATAAGCCTTAACAATTCTTACCTGTGAGCTATAACATTTTCTTCACATATAATGGCAGATGAGACAGAAAATGAGTCTGGGACATGACCCTCTTCACAATTTGGAGAATATATCTAAGGCAACAAAGAAAAACCCTCTGGTTTTTTTTGACTAAGCAGCAGTAAACACACATTTCCTCAGCTGGTAACACCTTCAATGAACTTGCTGACTTGTCACTGATTAACACATTAGATTAAAGGCTTTTTTGTTGTATCCTAAATGAGTGAGTTTAATAAAAACAGCTGTTCCAGTAACACACCAGAACCTTTTAATTTGAGCAGCTAAAGGGACTCCTAAGGCAATGCCAAAGAACACTTCTTCACTGGAGAAGCCACATTGCTTCTTTGCAGCCGCCTCTCCAAAAATAAAACAAGGATTAAAATAATCGGATCGAGAACTTTGTCTTGGTTCTTGCCAATAACCTCCTCTAGGTTACAGCAGATGCCTCCAGAAGCAGATAGAGGTGACCACAGTGTAGAACAATAGGAACAAGGATATTCCACAAAGATATTCCCAGAGGTCCAGACTCTACAGCTTTTCTAGAAGGGTCACTAGGGTTTCAAAACAGCATTGTGCATTTAGGTTTTAAAAATCAATAAAGGTATATCAGCAAAACAAATTATATTGGAATTTTTCCTGGCATAACTGGATCCACCTTGCTGAACTATGGAGTTATGTCACTGAAAATGTATGTGCAGAGAACACCCTCAAGCTGGGCTCAGCAGTAAGGCTCTATCTGAAGTCCCAACAGCACAAGGTGCTTGCTCAGATGGACAGAAAATGCTTTAAAACCTTTGCTTTAGGATACTTCTCCTCTGTAGTATGCCTGGCTACTTCACTCCCACCACCCAGAAAACCACACATCATTTCAACAGAATTAAATGTTCTTGGTGCCGCAGCTTCTAATTAGCAAAAACACTGAGGGAAGGGAAAAAAAAAACCATAAACCAAAATAAATCTAGCCAGCAGCATTTGGTAAGAGATCCATGTTTATTTAGCATTCCCTTTGTTGGCAGCTAAATGCATATTATTGTCAGGTAGTGTCCATGTGTGCTTTGCTTTGTCACTACTGCCAGCTCTTTCTTTTCTCCATCCTAAATTCCATTTTCCTCTTCAAGAGAGCACAGAAAAGAACACACCAAGAAAGTAAACATGGACTCTGACTTTTACAACATTTCCATCCCTTGACATTCAACATGCAGTTGTATATGATTGGGTTTCCATTTGCACTTAAAGTCATTCTCTTGGCAAAGGCCAGCTTGGAGCTGGCTAGTGAAAAACGTCCCCTTCGCTCTAGTTTGCCCACCTCTCTGCCTTCAAAAGCCAGAAATCACAATGTGCTGCACAGAGGGCACACCGAGTGGCTCCGAGTAGCCTGGCTCCTCCATTTATTCGCACTGTATGTTGTCCCTGGAGGGTGAGCACAGCCATCAACCCCCCTCATTGCCTAGTCTTTCTGCTTGCCTGACACGGCAGCATGATTGACACCAGCTTTTGTCCACACCAAAATGAACAGATATGAAACGACACCAGAAGGATGCCTCTGTCCAACACTTCCAACTAGAGAGGGGGAAAGAATGGTCTTATTCTTGCCCTAAGTCCTGACTGAAAATGTGACCACAATGCGTCTGAAAATACGACCACAGCTCGTCTCTCATATAAATATCACTTGAGAGCTGAAAGCCACCTGGCTGACAGCCACCTGACCAAGGACCTTTTACAACCAAAGAACTAGAAAAAGTTGTAAATGCTAAAAATGCAGTAATCATCAATGGAAGTGCACAATACCTAAGCATGTGGAAATTGTAAGAAAATCCTGAGCTCCCTGTAGCCAGCTTCTTCATTTCTGCATGCAATAGTCACACTCTGTGCTCCCTCCAGGTCTGCGTTCAGCAATCTGACATGGGAGAAGGATTGCTCCAGTCCACCTCTGCTGGACTTGCTTCAGGTCCAGGAGCCAGCACCTGGCCTATGTGTCAAGTATGCCCACGGAGCAGGGCCAGGGGAGCACAGGTGGGAAGGTAGGCAATAGGTGCCCCAGTATGGATGCCCACGAGGCAGAATAAACATTCCCATTGAGATGTGTGACACTGGCTGATTCTCCTGCTGACTGGCAGCACACAGAACCTATGTACTGTCATTCGTTCTCACAGGGGAAGCTTTCCCTCCACAAACTGGAAGTAAGTTCTAGGAGGAAGGCACAGAGGAAGAGCTACATGCTGGTGTCAGTCCTAATTTTAGTAAAGCCGTTGTACCATTCACTGGATACTCTCTAGTGCTACTAAAGACAGCAGCAAACCTTCTTTTGCCATGCCCAGGTATTCACTTGGGCTCTAAACTCACATAACATCAAATAAAAGCACCCACACTGAATCTGACTTCTGCTGCTCCCAAAGTCAGTCATAAAAATGGTCCAAATTGGAGGTAGGGGAACCTCATGTGGCAAAATCCCCTCTGTCTCTCTTTAGGTATACTACAAGACATGATAAATTTTCTTCACATAAACGGTGAATAATCTGCTTAGCAGTAATAACAAGAAATGCAAACACTTCTCTAGCCAAAGGCAGACTAATACTATGCTGGCAAGCCCATCTCCCCACCTTAGTTTGGGAATGGTTAAAACAGTATAAAAGTGTAACACCAGTGGATAAAGCCTGTAGCACGCTGTACAGCCAAGAAGTAATATTTTAATTCATGTGGGGAAACATTTTTGTGTGTTGCAGAGACCAAAACTCAGCTCTAAAGCCCCACGGGAGAGCTGATCTGGAAAGGCTGGATAATTCTGTCTTCGTTGCCTCATGGAGCTGGAGTACAAACAGGTGACGTATTGTGTGTTCTGGACTTCTCTTTGGAAAACTGGGCTCTGAACCACAAACATTTGTACACAGTCTCACCCTCTCACCAGGGCCATCATCTGTTTAAAAAACATAAGTGCAGGAAATTCGGTGTGACAAGAGGATTGTCACACTCATGGTTTTTTGCTACTTATTCTGATACCGGGTGGGCATTTTCCAAAAAAAAGGCAAAAAGAAAAAAAAAAAAAAGGGAATCTTGAGAATTTCAGTGTTCCTTTAGTTCCACAGAGCTCTCAGTTCCTTTAGTCCACAGAATGACAGAGAAAAACTTGGAAATATGAGTTATTTTTGCTTAAAAATATTTTATAACTGTCTTTACTTTTGAAGCCTTGGTGACAGTATTGCAGAGATCAACTTGTGATTTAAGAACCACTAGAAATAGCAAAACTGTAGATTGCTCCCCTGCATATTCCATAGGTTATGATCAAAATACTACATTTATCCAATCCATGTACTGTTTTTTATGCAATATTTTTTTGTGCCTGGAAAGAACCTCCATTTCTTTATCTGTGAAACTTTTTCTATAAACAGATGAAGTGACAAAAAGAATTAATTTTAAAGACAAACATAATTTTCCTGGGGAATTCTCTGTTTACTTGAGTACTTTATATAATTAGACCAGCCAGTTCAAATTGTGCAAATTGTTTTACATATACACAGTTGCCCTAGTGAGTAATATGGATGTAATTCAAGTTAGAGAAGCACATTCAGTGCTGACTGACAGCCCAGTTTTCACTGAGTTTTGTTTTCTTGTGGACATCTGCCCTGTGTGAATTGCAAGCCATACACAGAAAGAACATTTGTTTTAAGTTGAGAAATTATCTGCAGATTTTTACCATCCCCTGTGACTCAGCAAATGAAGAGACTCTACACTGGTAGTCTGGCATTCCCTGGATTTTGCAGTTTGAATGGAGTGCATTGCATCCTTCTCCAGCAAGTGCCACACTAATGACCTTGCCTGCTTGCTCCTGCCAAGTAGTAGCTGGCAAGTGAGGAACACGCTTCAGTGAGCAATGCCTTTTACTGATGACATGTTTACCCTTAAAACTACATTTTTTACATGAATTGAGTTGACCAAACAAATCAGTATGGGAACAAGAACATCAGTTTGGATGTTTCAGCATAACATCATAGCAAACAGGGACCTGCACATACATATCCAAGCTAAGTCTGGAGGTTCTCACTTCATTCCTAAACCTTGTATGAAGCTCCCAGCATTTAATACCTAGCCAGCAAACCATTTCCCTTGATGAGTTAATTTCCTGGTGTTGTAAGAAGCCTATTTTTTAACCACAGAAAGGGAATCACAGCCTATGTGCAAAGGGATCTCTGAGACACTTTTGGGATCTGTGTTACCTGTGAGGCCCATCCTACAGGAGCCCACACTGGAGCAGTGCTGGCAGCATGTGGATTACCTGCTTCCCATGGCTTTAACCCTGCTGTGCCAGGGACTGGCAGGAGTCAAGTTTGAGCAGCAGGAGCTGCAAGAGTCTTTCCAGGTCTTGGGGCACAGATAAAGCTTCACAGAGCGAACAGTGTCCTGTGGTTTAGGACTTCTTTATTGCAGAAGTGTTCCTTCAGGACACTTCACTAGGCATTACCAACATCTCCAACAGCTGTGATTAAGAATATCTGCCTATATCCTCTGCTTTTTTCCTAGGTGGATTGAAATCCAGGTGATCTTGCCAGGTTTCAGTGATATTTATCTCCTCTGGGCTGGCTGGATCAAAAATGACCTTGTGTGTATACTAAAGTCCCATTTTTCACCTGGTCACACCAACTTTACCAGGCTCTACCACTTACTGAAAGTCCCACTGTAACTGATTTGGTGTTTTCTCCACAAATCCTCTGGAATCTGAGAAAGATGGTTACCTAAGCTTTCACTTCTGGACTTCTACCTTGAAATTAAAGTATATTCACAAATTTATACATATTTAGATGGGAGGAAAAGCTCATGCTAATTTTGAATCCTGCAACTGCTTTCCCATCTGCTTGTATTTACTAGCGTGCCATTCCCTGGAATGAGTGGATTCCAGCAGGCTGGTGTTAGTGGCAGCAAGCTGAAGCCTGCTCCAAACTGTTCGCAGGATCAGGGCTTTCTCCTCCTGGAATGCATCACAGTGAGGGAGCACAGTTTTCAAATAAGGCATCTGCATTCAGACACTGACACTCACTGGAGACTCTTAAATACTTCTTTTATGTAACTAAAGGTCAAACTGAACCTCCAAATGTGGAATTTCTGACATCCAATTAAGTAGCCCACATTAAAAATTGGGCCAGTGTTTAATTATGTCTGGAGAATACATGAGTTCAGCTGAGACAATTCACACTCACCTCATGTGTTTCTCAGTGTTTTCGATGGTGGAACTGAATAAATATCCTTTTGCTCCACAGATGCACTGGATCAAGGTTTAGCTTGTTACACATAAAAAATAAATCAGCTCATATTTCCTTGACTTCATTTTTCCAGCTTTGTCATTCTGTCTAGGAGCACACTGCACGGTCAAGCCAGGCATGGCTATGCATGTTAATAACCCTTGGAACACTACTGTGCAAACCCCTTTTTATTTTTTCCAAATAAATAGTCAAAGTGCACCTGGTGAAAGATACTTTTCTTTCTCTCCCTTTTTTTTTTTTTTTTTTTTTTTTTACTAAAGCCTGTGTTTCAAAAACCCTAAGTGGAACCACAACTGTGGTGCTGCTTTTCAAATCAAAAGGACAGTACAGACTTCACAGGATATGGCTCCCAGCCAGTTGTTTAATGCTTGTAGGTCAATATACAACCAACTCAGCTTCTGCTGCCTAATTGACAAACCACATACCAGGCACAGGAAGGTTAACAACTGAGCTTTCTTTCACCTAAGATCCTCTGTTGAGTCTCTGGGCCCTCAGCCCCTTTATTTTATCATTCACAAATATCTACTGTGAGCTCCCTCCAGGCACAACAGACGAACCGCATACCTGGAAAAAAGGAGAGCCCTGGTAAAGCAGTGAGTGTCTGGTCACTCAGGAGCCAGCCTAGCTGTTCATCATGCTCCTCCATTCAGTCTGCCAAAGAGGTTTAGACCCACTGCTCCCAGCGTAAATTATTTGTGCATGAATGAACCAGGAAGAATTTCCTCCAAAATATTTTTGATTAATGGAGCTGTGACACCAAATGTCAATGCATCACCAAACAGTCTTGATATAACCCAGTTCCCTACTCCAGCTTGTTTGTCAATTGCCAGTGCTTTAAGATATCTGTTTGCAAAAACAAATGTTTAGAGTCTTAGCACAAAAATGTTTCCCAGAACACCGAAGAAGTAGCCTTCCTTTTATTGTGTTTTTTTTCCCCCTGGTATTATTCCTTGCCTGTTTAAAGGAAGAAAACCTACTGGCAAGGGAGTTTTTCTGGAGGGGGACACCTGAGAAGAGCAGAGAACACAGATATCTACCAAGACCCCCTGCTCACTACTGCTCAGGAAAATCACCTGATTATATGATACCCTCTGTTCCCCCGCATCATGGCAGTCACATGTAAATCCATGGAAAAACACCAGGCCTCAGTAACTTGGGATAATGGGATATGCCTCAGACTAGATACATCAGCAATAACGGGGCATGAGAAGCTACGAATATTACTCTACTCAATATTCTTGTCCAGATTCCTGGGGATGCTGCCTCTAGCACATCATCACAGTAATACCTCATACTTCACTCTGACAAAGCTGCAGTGAAGTCCAGCAATGTAAGCACAGAGGTTTCAGCTCTGTCTTTGGCCATAAGACGCCCTATAGTGACATAAAACATCTCTGTGTGTGCTGATCCCAGTAACACGGAATGGATAACTGCCATCTGGAAGAGAAATCACCTGGTGAAGGCTAGCAGCTACTTCTGAGTACAACATGCATCCAGTGCACACAGAGTGAGTCCCTCAGGGTTGAGTGCTGACTGTCTGAATGGCTAAACCCTTACATTTATCCATGAGTGTGATGTGCACCTCCTTAGAAAGAGACACAGAGTGGATCCATTAGCAGCACACACAGCTGCTTCCACCTGCTTTTTGTTATGCTGTTGTTCTACCAGCTGTTGCTTTTGATGTTTTCAGGTATTTCTGACCTTTGCTGTGTTTGATGGTGATGAGCTTAAGTGTAAGGACTGTGCCCATCCAGCAGTCTCAAAGTGACAGACTGACCTTTCCCGTGTAGCTCCCACAGAGGACATGAATAATTTTGCAGGGATGCAGAGTCTGGGTCTGTGGTTCTATTAGTCTAAGTGAAATAACCTTCCCTGTGTTGTTTGTGAAAAGAAGAACCCTCTTAGGCCTCCTTTTTTACTCCTAGTGTTGGTACCACTGATGGAAAAGATCAGAATGGCTCCATCTCATCCTTCCACCCACCTCTTTCAGGCAAACCCATCTATTTGTTGCCCTCAAAGGCTCTTGAAGAACCTTCTGAGGATATCACCTTTCAGCACAGACCTCCTCCTGTGACCAGCACAGGTGTGAATGTGTAGCAAAGCAACAGCAGTAAATCAGCCCATGCAAAACAAGGCAAAAGCAGAAACAATACTGCAAAACCAGCCCAAACAAATAAATACTCCTGTTCAAACATTTGCTGAGAACTTGCAACATGCAGAACACAACAGAGACAACAGAAGCTGGGCTTTGTGTCTAAGCTTTTCCTTTGCCTCAAGAGACAAACCCTCGCCTGCTTGATGATCTCTCTGCTCCCTCCACAATGCCCAGTTTTTCTCCAATATGTCTTTAACCAGGTCAGCACAGTACAAAGGGCACAGATACAGGAGTTCTAACTTTCCGTCACAATGATTTCTGGCAGGAAAATTACTTCAGCTTTGGAAACACACATGGATCTTCAAAGATTTGAGGGCCAGTTGCTGTTTCTGCATGTTTGTTTCTTTCCCTTATGTGACATTGAGAAATGCAATTCCTCCTGTAAAGGGGGGGAAATTCCAGTATCCATCATTTTGAAGGATTACAGTCAGTGCCATTAACTTGTGAATGCAGCTCTAGTCTAAATTACATTTTCTCTTAGGGCACTCTGAAAGTGAAACTGAGCATGAGGCTTGAAATTAAACTGGATTGGGAACAGAAAGCCTGGGAACCTTCACCCTTTCCATAAAGTTGCTGGAGCCATTTTACTTTGCAACAGCACTGTATAATATATTTCCATTGGCCTGGAAGACAAAGCTCAATTTGTTTGAGTAGCTTGAAGAAACTGAATTGTTACAATTCACAAAGTTAAGTAAGAAGTTCTTTTGAGTTGGATGTTCAAAAGCCAGCTTTAACCTCTCTTAGTTTAACTTTTAACTTCATGTACTTTTGAGCAATTTCATTTGCATAAGGCTGTGCTGCTTTTCTTCAGAATTAATCAGGTAGAACTGTCACATCTATTTCTGCACACATGCAGGACTTAATACTTTTTTCCATCTTTGACATTTTTCACAGAACTGAGATTAAAAACTTACAGTTCCATTTTCAAAATAAACTGCAGACAAGATTTTCAGAAGTGCCTCTGCATTTCTGCTCCCACTGAAATCAACACTCAGAAACTCAATTTTCCTTTCCTGTAATTACAAGCAAACCCATAAAAATGTAAGCTGATGCACTGTTATCTTCTCTAGCCTGTAGACAGCTTGAAACAATGTCTGAGGGATGTGAACTCTTGTCTCTCATCCTGGAGGAGTGAATCTGAAACCAGAAGTTGACAGTCTGTGTCAACATTATTAACGCTTCCCCAGCTGAGGATGGCAGCAGAAATGCTCTGCTGGACTTCTGCAATCTCCCACATTTTCACTCAGTGCCTTAAAAAAACCCCAACCTAAAATCCTAATATGTACCCACAATCTGTCTGTGCAACTCTTCTAATCTCCAGAACTCCTCCACAATGGCATCTTCTTCTGCCTTGTTCCTCTTCCAAGGTCGTCCTTGGTGCCACCATGCCTCAGGCTGATGCACGAGGAATGCCAAATGTCTAACAGGAGAAAGCATGCTTCCAAGAGCACGAAAACCTTATTCCCTACCAATATCAAACTCCCAAACCAGACAGGAAATAAAAATAACTGAAAGACATTTATTTGAAGCTTTTTCATTTGAAACCAAGTTTAAGATTTATGGAAGTATAAGATATGACTCGGGGGGATATTTGAGGCTGGCAGGACTGGATGCAGAACTGTTGTGCTAGGAAGGTACCACTTCCACAGAGGACAGCAGAGCTCTGACACACTCTGTTAAGCAACTAAGCAAGAATTCTTGATGCTCTCCCTCAAAAATGAAATAACTCCTAGTTGGGCCATGTAAAGCCACAGCACTGTCCTCAGATGTACTCTCCCTAGGATTTCAGAAGTTCGCAGGTTATAAATACAATTACATCAGGATACTTCCTCTACTTGGACAGAAAATTTTGTACTGCTAAACTGCCTCCTTCTCAGATTGCCCACTTGACTTTTATGCCATTTTTGCTGCCTCTTCCTCAGCTGACACAGCGCCACAATGGTAGCATTAGAAAGGCTTCTGCTGTCACCCTAAAAATAATTTCACAACCCCAGTCCAGGCAGATTTACAAGCAGTTAAGAGCCTGATCATTTCAGTGTATCACATACTTGGTAGGATTTTGGAAACATAATCTATTTGTTTTCATTTTAGCTTTTTCCTCTTTCTTTTTTTTCCCCTATCATTTACTCTCACCAACACATCTGTTGAAATGTAAATCAAATCTATTTTATGTACTAAGCTATTTAGGTTATAGCTTTTTCAAACCCCAGCCATCAGGTAAATATTTGCAGATATTCTGTGGTTTAATTAATTGGCTTTGGGTTGCTGCAAGTGTGCGCACAATGCTGGTCTATTTACAGCAGAATATCACTAAGGAATGCCTGTTTGTTTCTTCTCTTTTGCATACATAATATTTACCATTTCCTGGTTTATCAGATCAGGACTGCTATAGGAATTGCCTGATTCTGGCAATGAAGTTTGGAAGTAACTGTGTAGGACCTGTTCCCCAGGTGTCTGTGGCAATTCATGAACACTATGGCCAGCCATTCATGAACGCTGTGGCCAGCCTCAGTTGATCTAAGCCATTTGCAAATGAAATAGATTTTTTTTTTCAAATTGCTGAAATCTGTTTTCTTTCAAAAGTCATTTCAGAGTGCTCTGAGAAATTCAGTCAACTTAATTAAGGTCGTTTAAAGGATGCCCAATGCAAACAGAGTTATTCAGGGCCAGTGTTTCCATATTTGGACTAGTACCTCACTTCTATGCGTTGTTCACCTCTACACTGATTTTGTAGGGGAGGACACGGGGGAAGAATGGAAAGGCTGCTGTAATGAAATTTTAAATAACCAAAAGGTCCTTTGACAGTTTCCTTATTCCCTGAAAAATTAATGCATTGCCCGGAAAATTAAAAAAAAAACTGATCTGTAACTCCAGTGGAAACCACTTGTCATCTATTGTCCAGCTATGAGAAATGTTAGTTTTCCTCTTCCAGACATGCTGCAAGCAGCAATCCAGCTGAATGCGTTGCAGGGACTGGAAGGCCACTGGAGACCAAATGCAATCATCTACCCTGGCTTCCTGGATGACACAAGCCATGGAATTTCAAAGCCTATAACTCCTGCTGTAGCAACAAGCATGGTCATCAGAAAGACATCCATTCTTGATTTAAAGACTTCCAGTGATGGAGATCCACAATGTTCCCGGGTAATTTTTTCCAACCTGGTTAAATAAGCTCATTGTTCAAAATGCAGCCTTTACTCCTGGTTTGAACGGATCCTCCTTCTTCTGTTTGTTGGCTCCTGTTACACCTTCCTCTGTCAGAGCAGAGGAAACTCCACAGTCACAATCTTTTGACTATGACAAAATTGTACACAATGAACAAGGAACTTCTCAAAATGAAGAGCCTGAATTTTTATCATCTTTTGATGCAAAGGAGTATTATTTATTTATTTACTCTAGTTTATCTTGCCCTTTAAATAGGGTATGGGAATAGTCTCTATACAGAGATTGTGTCAAGCTTTACCACAAAGATGGCTGAGATCTGGTTCAGACTTCCCAGCCTTTAATATTATCATTATTATTATTTTAAGAGTTAAGAACACCTCAATATTCTTCAGCTCCATCCACCATGCCATAACAGAGCAGATGAAATACCAGTGAAAAGATATCATTTATCAATATCAGAGTGACATGAGACCTGCAAACATTTGATTCCACTTTCAGGAGACATCACTCAATGCAGAAATATCCACAATCTATTTAATACTTTGTATTCCATCCTGTTTGGAAATTAAAATTGCAAAAGCGAGAAGTGGCTGGTCATTTTCCCAACCTTTTGGACAGGAATAGAGTTGAGCAGTATGATAAATTTCTTGGGAAATCTCCATCTCTTTTCTTTTGTTTGTGAGTAGCTTGAGATATTTTCAGATTTATTTGAAAGGACTTATGAACTTGGTTTCCATTTCCTTCTCAAAATAACTTACGAGAAGTTTGCTGTTGACATTTCCTTATTTAATTTAGGATGTTGTACTGTGTAAATTGTTCACAAAAAATTAATCATTACCTTTTCTATCCCATGATTGGTTACTCTGACTAGATCTGCAAAGGTCAAATTAGGAACTCGACACGGAAATAAGAAAGGTTTCAGTCAGTGCTTGAAAAGCCACACAAAAAAGGATCTTGTGAATGTTACAGGGTAAGTACTACAGGAGAGATTGGAGAGCAGGACAGATGAGCTTTGGGGTAGGACTGTAAGTTCAGGTTGGAAAGAGATGAGCAGTAGAGCTGCCTATGCAGCTGCTAAACAAATGAAATCCCACTTCTTCCAGCACCTTCCTGGTTGCTGCACCATAGATAGTCATTACACCGTGAATACTCTTGCTGGTTCATGCACATTCATGAAAAATGGATGCCAAGACATTCTGAACAAGCCTGGATTCACAGTGACCCTGATATCACCTGCTCAAGAGGGATCCTCCTTCTTGGATGTGGACAACCAGCTGGCACTTTCAGGAGCAGCATTTAGCCTGGCCTTAGACTTATTTAATGACACCTTGGTAGCTCATACCCATAGGACCAAGGGAACAGAGACATAAATGACAGCCACTTGCTTCTCCTTCCTCAGAGTTTATAAATTGAGGGTATCACCCCGTATTTCTTGTGCAGAAGTACCCTTTAAAGATAGTACTCTTTCAACATTTAGAGCTTATTCTGGAACTCTCTTAACTAATGCCTGAATCCAGTTCAAATCCAGTCCCAATGCTGACATTTGTGCATGCTTCTATCCAGTATTTTCTCAGGCAAAACTCCATTGGCTTTCCAAAGCATTTTGCTTGAGCAAGAACATCAGGTTTGACCTTTCAATTGCACAGTGGCAATTAATAACAGCTCAAAACAGAGATTTTTCTTTTTTTTTTTTTAAACACAATAAAAAAGTCCGCTCTATTACAGGATGTTTGCTGCCACTGAAGCTCTTGTTTCCCAAAACCAACAGAAATGAAGTGCTTTTTTCCAAAGAGGCTTCAACATCTCCTGAAGAGCCTCTACAGAGTTCAAGAGCTGTTAAATCAGCACCTTTCTGAGTGCCCATGCTTCCATCAAATTCAGCAGCTGATTCAGTCTCTGTTTCCTGTATATGAAAATGCTATAATTCCTATATATATATATATATATATATATNTTTCCCCTTTGAACCTTAAGACAAGCAAGGGATATGGTGTGGTTTGGAGTCCAGTATAATTTATCTCCTCTGTAAATCTTGTGAATTGCTATCTAAACAACTGTTCTATAGAGCAAACCCTTTGACTGATTGGTCCCACGTGTCACAGAGCCAGGTCAGATAGGTGCCTCTTTCCTTATTCCATGAATGTGAGAGAGGCCAGCATAAATTTTGTGCCAAATCTATGTTTATTTAATTACAATATTAACTACAAGTGACAACAAAACCTGCCACTGAAAGGAAGAAGGTGACTTTATACTGTGGAGGAGACCAGGTGAGTAACTGCAAATGTATGAGTTAATCCATCATCTCATTCCGATCATTTATCCAGTCACACTTTTTTATTTTTTAGTTCTGACATTTAAGTCAGAATCCACTCTCCAAATCTCCCTCATGTTTCCAGTGGCTGGAGAAGAAATACTGAATTATGCCCAGATCACACAGCTTAGCCCAGTGATTGCCTACACAGTTGGACAAGAGACACTTTACCTTCTCTTTCAGACTTGCCTGCTCTTGAGGTGTGGGTAAAATCCCAGCCCTTTGCAAGAGAAAAGAAAAATTCCCACTAATCTCATCAGAACCAAGGTTTCCCTCCTCATATGTCCTAGCTAGAAAAGCTTAGAAAAGCAGCAGTTCTGAGTAGTTTGGGGTTTCTTTCTAGCTACATTCTCTCCCAAGCTTGCTAGTATTTTCTTTACAGTGTGGCTATACCTCAGATGAGAACTCCACTCCTGAATCCAATATCCCTGAGATGCTACTAGGGAAAGAAAGCTGAACCTGTGGAGAAAGTGTTGCCCAACACCTCAAGCACTATTCCTGCTGTGCTTTTTAATCTTATTTTTCTGGTTTATTTTATGGTACCACATTTTGGTAGCACGTGAGTGATACCCTGATTTTGATACATCAAATAGACCAAAATTGACAGCAATCATAGTGCCCAAGCAAGACGGGTTTCTATCTGCCCTGTCTTTGGGAGTTACCAACTCTGCTTTGATAGAATTTTTACCCCAAGTACACTGATTTGTGATTTTAAGATAAATTGACTTCACATCTTTTTGTTTCAATTTAGTATGAGGTAGATTGGGTTTTGGCAGTGTTGGAGCCTTAAGAGGACATGGTCATTACGGTATAAAGGTCACAAGTTTTCCAAAGAAACTTTTAGTGTTTCCCACTGATGGTCAGACCCTTTCATGCCTTTGGAAGACCTTGCATGGTCAGATCCTTTTGCCAAATAATAGTTTATTTTTCAGCTGTCTCTTCCCAGCTCCACAGCAATGCAGCTATAACTGCCTTTATTAGCTTCAAAATGAGCCCCGTGCATCCACAGCCTAAACCAGAGGTGGTTGCTCCCTATTTTGATCAGCATCACTTAGAGGAGTTACCAAAGAACAGAACACCCCTGTGTGCATAGGAACTGGGTCAGCACCTAGTACAGAAGAGCTCTAGAGACCATATCCTATAGTTACTTCTGTAAAGATGTTAATATTTTTTAAATCAAATCAATTCACTTTGGTTATTTCTGTCTTCTCTCCACACTGCACAACAGTGAGCTGGCAGTGGAAGGAAAGGGTTTTTAGAGCTAACAAGTGTTACAGTGAGGATAGGCTTGGTAGACTGATGGACTTACAGAAAGCACAGAGTGCCTAAAATACTGCTAAATCAACATTCAGCCTGAAATTTTCTTCTTGACTCTTCTACCTTCCATTCCAGACTATGTTCATCTTTGTGCTTGCTGCAGCTCTATCTTTTAATCTTTTACCAGCTCATTGTAAATCTTGCTATCATTCTAATAACAGAACTGAATCATGCTAAGACAAACATCTTGGCAGGACTGAGAGCTCCAAAACAGGAAGTCCTTAAGATAAGTCCATAGCTCAGAAAGTATCACACAGAGGCCCTAGTAACTCCTGAGCTGTAGAATTACCAGTTTTGCCAAAAACAACAGATTTCCTTCTGATCTCAGAGCAACTGTTTCCACACAAATCACATGTGGAGACATTTTATAGGGGTTATGTTATCCATGCCTCTTCTGTTTTCTCCTTGCATAGATTCTTGTATTTTGACAATACTTCTCCTCCCATATAAATGACCTTGTAAATTAAATTTATAGCTTCACAACTGGGGTCAGATCAGTACAGTTTGTTCTAGTTTGGAATATGGAATAGGAAGGAGTGTTCTTAATGGGTTTAGGATAGACATTACTGCTTGAGAATGGAAACAGACTCCACCAATCACTAGAACAACAAACTGGGAATTGGGAATCCCTTATTCCATCTTGGCTGGCTAGGTGAACAAATCATGAAGTATTTCCGTGGCTCCAGTTCACCCATTAGAAAAGAGGAAATTTGATCATTCCTGTCCTCTTTAGAGAGAACTGATCTGCATTAAGCACTGACGTATTGATATAGAACTGACTATAAACACATAAATCTAGGTCTCAGTGGTAAATGGTAGTGGTTAAATCAACTCACTGTTCAGGAGAATGACTCTGAGCCCAGCTCTCCTGTCATGCTCTGGGCATGCTGATCCTTACCCATGCAGTACTTATCAGATACTTCCTTGGGACTGGCAGGCTTTGCTTTGTTCCCGCGTGCTCCGTGTGCTTTATCCATTTCCTACGGGGAACACGATGAGTGCTGCAGATCCCGCAGCACTGTTCTCTCTCAGAAATGGAAAAACAGCCCTAATAAAAGATTATGGCAACCACTGTACGTGTTGTGTGCCAGCATGTAAAGGCTTCAGGAGAAGGGACAGAACATTTGTCCAACTCTTCCTTAAAAGACGGTTTGCCAAGCTTCAAGTTTACATCCTTTCAGCACTTAAAGATGCCTGATTTCAAATATTGCTACTGGGTGATTAACACTATTCATTACTGAGAAGTTATAAAACAATCCAGTAAAATATCTGACAGTACAGACACTATGCAGAGAGAAATGTGGAAATAAAGGGAGTGTGAGAAGTCAAGACCCACTAACAAATTTGCTAGGTGCAGAATTCAACAGACATAAACTGCACTGGCAGTTCTGTCGCTGCTAGTGACAAATCCGGAAAATTACAGAGTCATAAAAAGCTGAACTTTTTTTTTTCTTGGTGTCTTTCTCAGCCCTGTTCTCACCCCAGACAATTGTAGCATTTTGGCTGCCATTCTCCTGCTACAGGAGGCAAAGTTTAGTAAGCAGGACACAAGATCAGGAGTCAGCACACTTGGGCTTTACTCTTGGCTATGCCAGTGACCTGCTTGGCCTTTTCCATCACCCCATGGAAACAACCAGCACCTCTGTGAGTCTTTCTGTTCCTGCACTTCACAAGTCCTATGAGCAGAGCTGTCCCTCCATGTGCAACATGTGCAATGTATAACAAATCCCCAGTCCTGGCCAAGGGCCTCAAATACTAAAATAAATCAAATTATTGTTACTAAATGGCAAAAAATGCACTCTCAGAAAAATCAAATGGTTGGCAGAAGACCTATAAAGAAATGCCATTTTTTTCCATTTTCATTCCTCTCTCTTGTTCAACTTTCAACTTTATATGTTAATCCTATAAATATTCATCCAAAAAATAAGAGTCATTCATTGCTTGTCTTTCAGGCCTAATACTGGTGCTGTCCTGACTCAGGTAGTCTATCCATTTTCTAAATTAATTTGCTTTTTTGAAGACTCCATCATGCTCAGTGGTTAACAGATCATGCAGTTTACACTGATAAAGGACCAAAACAAAAAAAAAAAAAATAGAGAGCAGTCCAGTAGCTTACATCCTTTTACGTGTTCTTCTCCTGCTTTCCTCTGCTAGGCTTCTTTGGCTCTTGTTTTCAGTGCCTCGGAATAAAAAATGAAACACTTAAAACCTGTCTGAACAGAATGGGCAAAATAATAAGGAAGAGATATCACATGACTCATTGGAAAATTGAGTTTCGTGACAATTACACCTAAAAGCTCAAATCTGTCCCTAGAATATACCCTGCAACACGACAGGACTGTCTGCACTACAGGAAGCTGTTGGCACTCCAAGCCAAGGTCAGTTTGGAGCCCATTTGGAAGAAAAATGAAATCTTTGTTGCCATTATGATTGTTTTCATTAAATCTGATAGAAGTCTAGACATATTATAACTAACCAAGGGGAAGCAATAGGCAGAATGCAGCTAAAACAGTCAAGAGCTGTATGGCACACATTGATTATCCACAACCCTCTCCATTCCATCACAGGGAATATGAATAATGTGTGTGTTCATTCCACAAACCATATCAAATGGACAGGTTTGAGTCCTTCTGCAGTGTGGAATGTGGGGCAGCAGCACCAGCACCAGCACCCTGATCCTTAGACTCTGCCTTAGAGCTGAATCCTGGTTAAAGCTGGACTAGAAACAAACAGGGCTGAAGGCATCTGAAAAAATACTGTCCCTCAGCAGTGAGGTCATCTCCTACTCGATCAGCTAGTAGGTAAATTGTGTAACAGGAAAATCCAAGTTGAAATATTTCAACTGCCAAAGATTATGAATTCTTTGTTTTGCTTTGGAAACAAATGCACAGTAGAGACCAGAATCACAGAGCAAGAAAGACAAAACAAAGGCTTTGTTTGTAAGGGCATGGAACCACTGCTCTCTGGTCAGGGATGAGGCTGGCTGATGTGTTTTCCATAATAGTCAATTGAACAATTTCAGCCCTCAAACCCAGCCAAATACTAATCTGCTGAATTTATGACATTTGGGTTTTCAAATTAAAATTACAATAACTCGTGTGGCAAACAGCACAGAAAATGTGACAAGAGAAAAAAAAGCACCTCATGACAAGGTGGGCAAATTCCAGTTGGTTTGAGGAGCCCAAAGAACTGAAACATTGCACGATGAACATTTTCTTGCTGAGCAAAAAGTGTAGCAGTTTAATGAGGTTATTTGTTAAAAACCTCTCCGTTCACCTTGGTAATGGGCTGTGCAGCCCAGGTCTGGAAATGTAGTTGGTTTGACCAAAGTGATACTATCAACTCAAAAAAGCCAAATGGCAGAGGAAAAATGACATGGTAGCCAGAAATAATATGTATGCACACAGAGAGAAGAAAATCCCAGCTTGGGTTTTGGGAGTTTTTGTTTTGTTTTGTTTTTAAGATTTCTGCTCTCACAATCATAAACACTCTCAGGACAACAGAAGCTGATTCAGTATTGCAGCTACGCTGTCTGAGCTGGGTGAAACCTCAGGCCATGGAGCACAGGGTGTTTGGAGTTCTGCAGGCCCACAGCGTCACCCACCATCTCTGGCCAATCAAGCTGCTGGTGGGGACTTCGTGGTCTAATTCTTAGCAAAGCAGAGGACTTGAACGTTTTTACTCTTTCACTGCTTCTCTGAGACAAGTGAACTCTTTAGAAAAGCAGTCTGCTGCAAACAGCAGGTCCATTCATCTCCAGTTGAATAAACTACAAGGCATGAACTCCACTCAGGTACCCACCCCACGCTTGCAGTGCGCCTGGTGCCAAACCGTGTGTTTGATAGCATTTCTGCGCAGAAATGCAGATGGGTCTGGGCTTAGTGGAAATGTCACACTGCACATGCACACAGAGCTGCAAAATACCTGCAAAATGATGCAGAGTAAAGCTGGCTTAAAAAAATGTTTCCAAACAAGTCTGTTGCCAGAAATACTTTCTTATTAACCTTTTGTCCAAATGCCTGCAAATCATATCGGTGAATATTTGAATTCATTTTCTAATCAGGGTACCATACAACAAGTGATCCTGTCTTAGGAAGGAGTCTTAAGAGCTACTCAGATGGGGTTTTCTACCCCTCCCATCATACTATTGCTTCCAGTTTGTATTTCCCAGTACAAATAAAACCAGAGTTGGAGCCCAAACACGCAAGGTGTGGTACCGAGAGTCCATGCTTACAGTCCCCTGTGTAGGCATAAGGGATTGACTGAGGGCATCGCTCTCCTTGTATTGGTAAAGGAGCTGTGCACATTCAAATGACATCAAGGGGATGGGATGTAGGTGCTCATCTCTCTTTGCTCTCTAGGAAGAGATTAACTTTGACAAAAACATTAATTTTTTTCAGTCTTTTAGGGTTTTAATGATGACAAGAGCTACATAAGAAAAATCCCATGTGTGAAGCTAACAAAAAGAGACTTCCAATCCTCATTTTCCAAAAGAGAACAAACAAGGCTAAAACAAAACCAGTCCTTTGATCAAAGAAATGTAAAAAGTTATTAGAAAAGCTAGAAGTCAAAACCTTTTTTTTTTTTTAGTTCAGCCCTTCCTTCCTCATGGTGAAGTAGGCAGGAAAAAGGCTCTCACTGCTTTCCAATAAACAGCAGTGGAAAGACATCACTGACTTATTTCACACTTGGTGATTCCTGTCCATTTCTCTGTGAAAAGAACATTGTTCCCCTTTTATTTCTTCCTGAGCTAAGCCAAACACTGAAATTTAGGCTACTTTTCCTGTTTTCTTGGCATTTATTCCTTGAGACATTGTTTATGTTGGTAATTTCACTAGGGCCTGATTTTTCAACTGAGATTTGAGCAAGATTTGCAACCAACTTGACTTAATTCAGTCAAGGTCTCAGACATTACTGCTTCCAGGCAAGAAGTAGAAATCCTATCAGAGTTTTTAGGGAGAGGGGTTTTTCAGGTTTTTTCCAAGCCTCTAACGTGAATGTTTCACACAAGTTTTTCTCTATTTCTGTGTTTAACAGGTTAATTTTACATGCAAAATATCTTCAAATAAATATTTTTCCCTTATATAAACAGGAACATTAAGATAAACGACCAATAAAACGTTTTGGTGGTCTTTTTGTGCATTACAATTTAATTCCAAATTTTATCTAAATGCAGTCCAGGATGACTGCATTTAGAACAAGCAAACAGTTAGTAGGTAGCTAGTGAAATTAAATACATTTTGCATCCTCTCCTAGCATAATTCAAATTCTATGAGGTTTTGATGCTTAGGAGGCCTAATATTCTGTTAAATAATTGCTGAACATACATATAGGGATAATACTATAGCAAAAGAGGTCAGGACCAAGGATAAAATTTAGTAGAAACACAAACTTTCAAAGATTTAAAGGTAGATATGAAACAAGGCTGAAGTGGCTTATTCAGTAGTTTGTTGATCATATTTAAAACCAGAAAGGAGATCTTTGCCGCCCACTGTTGTCCAGCAAGCAGCACAGACTCTCAGGTACACAGCAGAAGTTTCCTGCCTTCTCAACTCTCCAGAGGTAGAGAAGCACCTCTGGGGATTTCTTCCCCCTCAAAAAAGAACCATATTGAGAAAATACAGTTCAGAGGCTCCTAGTCTACATATCTTTTTCTCACTCCATCTCTGGTGTTTTTTGATCACGTGTACAATCACAGTTGTCCTTCCTCTCTCATAAACCTAAAGATTCTCCCTTGTCTGTCATGCTGTTTCGAGCATCTGCCCTGTAGCACTCCTCATTCCCAAGGAAATCTCAGCAGGAGGCAGAGGAACTTTTTCATTGCCACTGCCAGTATTTCACATGATTTTGCTGGCTGTTGTTTGTTTGTAGCTGCTCTGTGGAGCAGAGAGAGTTACCGAGATTGACATTTGTGTTTTTAAGTTGCCATTAACATAATGGAAATGGTGTGTAACTCCCATCTCCCCAGCCATCAAGGGGCTGCCAGCCTTAGTCAGTGTCCCAACGCCCTCTCACTCATCCTCCTTAAAAGCAAATGAGTGGTTCTGCGTCTGTTGTTTCTTCCAGAGGCAAGCCCAGCAGGGTCCTCCTTCCCTCTAGCTCGCCCTCATCCAGAGGTTTGTGTTTTAGTAACTTGAAACATCCTGTAAAATCTATCAGGATTAGTTTCCAGTATAGAAGCACTTGTACTTGATCCAAGCCAATCAAATGTTCCTCAGATACTGAGCCCCAGGGTTTAAGGGAGCACACCTAACATATTAAGCAAAAATGACCTTCTTAGTGCAGCTACTACATTCTCCTTTTTGACCCCTTTTGACACAATTTTGGCAGAGACAAGACAGAGAGTTAAAGGCATTGTGAATGGGCCAAAAATAATATAGTAAGAGTGTCTCTGATGTCACCAGGATGTTATATCCTTAGACAAAAAAAGCAGGGTTTAGATGGAACTGGACCTTTTTTACATATTAGTAAAAGAGGCTTTTTAGTAGATAATATTCTGCTTTCAAACTCATTTTTCAGTCTTTTCCAACGGAATTAGTAACCAAATTAAGGGGTTTAGGAGCTCCCACTATAATCAAACACAAGCCAGAATTTACAAGTCGTGTATGACCTGGCAGTCCAGAGGTTATGGTGAGTAAGAAGGTAGACCACAGAAAACCAAAGAACAGGAAACTTTCAGTCTCGTGTTGATGGAAAAGCTTTGGATTAGATGGATGCAGTACTGAATAACTCATTTCAAAGCAAACAGCTCTACCAGAATTTTCTGCCCCTTTTACAGAGGAAAGGCTGAAGAAGCACGATGTAAGAATTCAGGAGTTACATTAATCTGCAAAGTCTTATTTTGAGTTCTGTACAGCAAGAACTGGGTTTACACAGCTCCACGGAGTGACTTCCCCTTCTGCCATCCACAGGCTCCATTGACTGACTGACTTCCTCAATTTCAAACCCCAGTACTTATTATTATATCAATGTTGGTTTGATGCTCAGTTCATCTATATGTACAGGCAATTTAATGGAGTTTCTGGAAGGCCACGGATGTACAATACTTAAACAATTCAAAATCACTCTTTCTGTGCAGCCACAGAAAGAACTTCTTTTTCTACCAGTTGCAATTTCAGAAACATCCAGGTCCTGACAATTTAAAAAACAGCAAAGCTTTTCAGTGGGATTAAAATCAATCTAATCAAACATTTCTCCATTCTCTGGGAGGAGCCTTAAAATTGGAATATTGCACATAAGCATGAGCTTCTCTTGCTAACAGATATTAAGGGGCAATAAAAGAATAGCTCAGAAATGGATGTGCCCACAGCCACTTATGAGACTGTGTGAGGCTGTGCTGCCTTGGTTTCAGTGTTACCTTGGATCCAGGTGAGCAGGTGGTTAATTTTAATCCCGACTATTAAAATGCAACATAACTTGTCAAAGAAAAAGGAGGCTAGGCTGAAATCAGGAGCTGATTTCCTTGAGTGAACTGAGGCTTGATTAGATTTCTGAAAACATAATGTAACATTAATAACAAAATTAAACTTTGACTGAGGTTAGCTCTTTAATTTCCACTGGAATAAAGGCAAACAGATGTCTCCAGAATAAAATGAAATGAACAAACCAAAAAATTTTATAAATTGGACAAAACATCCAAATCTCACTAGGGCAGTTGTACATTCAGTTCCCATTAATATTAATTGTAAGCATTCATTTATGAAAACATGTGTCATCAGCTCCTACAGCTCAGCTAATGTGTGGCAACTTGGTGACTTGAGGCCAAAATCTACTAGAGACAGCCTCTTTGTGCTGCCTGATGTTTAAAAGAATGTGGATTTCAATTAATACTGAGGGAGATAAAGGTTAAAGTTAAAGGTTAAGGAATAAATATTCAAAATAAAGCTGACAAAACTCAAGACACATCCATTTCAAAGAGCAGAATCTTCACTTTCCATTTGGCATAAACCTGCTCTGGTTACCTTTAGGCTTTCACTGAGCAAGTTCCTCACGACAATGATGTACGAACCCCAGCTCTGCCCTCTCTGTGAGGTAGAAATGAGTTACCCAAATTCAAAAGAACCCAGTCCTATCTAAATCCACACTATCACAGAGACATTTCAGTCACTCGCACAAAGCTCAGACTAACACATATTGACAAAACTGAGGACCAGGGGGAAATAAAAGAGACTTCCACAATGTCTTGCCTGAGTCTTTATCACAATTTAACTTTCACATTCTTAAGAAAACTCAGTCAAAAAGCCCAAACCACTAAATGGCCAGATGCTCTTCCAGTGTGAATTAGTAAAGCTCACACCCATGTACCTACTAGGCTTTTTAATAACAACTCAGGTACAAGACATTTGAGAGGTGATTCCTTATTCCAGGCAATTATTAGGTCCATATTACCATATACTTACAATAATATCTTTTTTGTTTTAAAAATATCTCGAGATTTTGGTCCAAGTGAAAAAAAAAGGGAAAAAAAGTGATTTCTTATTTCTTATTTACGTGATTCCTCCATGCGATTTACTGGTCTTAACTTTGTGGTTTTCTGACATGACATATATTCCTAGATATCGGATGCTGAGAAATGTCAGATCACATTGAGAGGCAAATTAAGTTGATTTTCTTCCCAGATCTAGATCACCTGACCTGGACCACAATTATTAAAGCCAATATCCTGTTCTATCATAAAGGTCAGCATTTGCTGATTACACTGATTTTTGCCATACTCAGCCTAAAAAACCTGCTTTAAAACCTCTGAGAAAACACACAGTTTATCTGGAAACATAGAAATTGCATACTTGGCTGTCACTTCTCTAAGCCTAATTTATAGATTAATTTAAATATCCTGGATGACTCCTTGCTTAAAATCTTCATCAGGGCACAGCAGTAGTGCAGGGGCGTTGGGGTGGGAGACAGTGGGACCAACACCACAGTACAAATGAGCTACTGGAAGCAACACAGGGTTACTGTTTGGAGGAGGGAAAGTTTCGTGCAGAAAGAGAATGGAGGGCAGCCTGGAACAGAGATTGGTGTCAAGGGGGAATCCTGCTGCGAGGAATGTACTGAGCCCAGAAACTGTCTCTGTTTTTATTACTATTTATAATTATAAATAAATGATGGTAAGCTTTCAAACTTTCCTTTCACAGCAAAATCCCAAGGTCATGGGAATCACCAATGCCACAAATAGATGAGTGAGATGAAGACATGAAAACCTTCCCTGCACAGGGCCTGTCAGCTATGGGCTCCCATTCCTTCACCCCGTTTTCCCCTCTTTCCAGTGCTCCTCACCTCCACTGGACAGACTCACTGTAAGGTGGGCACTACCTCAACACTAAGCCTCAGCAGCACTGGCAAATTTAAGAGTTCATCATGCACCAGGGCACGAGGCTTGCTGCTTCCCTGTGAGATCCTTTGGGTTAGTGCAGGCATTCATTTGAGCTCTGCTCTCTGTGTTGATGGTGCTACAACTGCGATTGCCTTGAGGTTTCTTTGTTGACAGCCGAGGCTGGGGTGGGAGCCCAGCACAGACAGCACATCGTGAATGAGAGCCGTGCCTGGAAGAGAACTCCAGCTGTGGCCCTCGCAGTCTCAGGGAAAAAAGGGAGTAGGCCAGGAGAAAGAGGCACACCTGCTCTGAGTGATGGCAGGGAGAGAGCATCAGGAGAACACAACCACGATCAGGACAGCCGGGCTTCCGTGATGGACTGCCTCCTTTGCTGTCCATCACCTTTTAACCTCTTTTTCCTGCAGATCCCAATCTTTTAAGATCTTCACATCTTTCATCATTTGCACTCCAAGGCATCCCCAGACAGCCGGACCAACCCAAGAAATGATTCTCCTGTCACATTCTGCTTGCTGTTGTCCTGGCCACTTCCTTTCACATCCACCTTCCTCTTTCTCTGCCGAAGGGAGGTGCAGCTGCCACTCAAATCATACATCTCTTGTAAGCTCTAAAGAGTTCTGTCTTTGCCAGTATTCAAATGTGAAAAATCATTCTGCTGGAAATTTGGGAACCATTTAAATTTGAGTGAGAGTAAAAGCCCACAAACTACCTTCAAATCATGTAGAAACTCATATAATTTTGCTATGAATCAGTTTCATTCTTTGCAAAAACAACCAGAGCTTTTTTTACTGCAGGCCCTCGGCAATCACAGCTGTTAGATCACACAGCTCAATGCAAGGTCTCACATTACGAGAGTTATTATAGATAACAGTAAATTTATTATTGAAAACAAGGTGTTCTGTGGCTGCTCCTGCACGGCACAAGGAGTCCTGGAATGAAAATTGCTTGTCTAAAAAATAATTTGAATTTGGACAGCTTGCAATGAACACAGCCATATGCCAATCCCAGGGTCCTCTGCCTGCACAAGAATCACTGAAATAACTTCACTGTCACTTGGGAAGCTCATTGAAACACAGTTTCTTTTGAATGTGTGGAGCTGGTAGGAAATGTTTCCATTTAAAGCAACCTGTAAGTCCCACAGTACAGTCCCCTCCAAAGCAGGGCTTTGCTTCCCACAGAAAACTGCAACTTTTCATCGGAAAGGCTAAAATACACCCAGCAAAAAGATTTTCAGCTTTTCAAATGACAGAAGTTTCTCAGAAAAATAAAATGTTTCCAACATCAGCACCAGGTACAAATTGCTTGGAGCCCCAGGACTAACTGGGCCACTGTTTCCTGCTGTAGTCATTCCCTCTATGGAGCACTCATCCCCAGCTGAGCCTCTAGTTAAGAAACTGTAACATCCACCATGAGTAAGCATTATAGCTGAGTGAAAATTTCCCTCAGCATTTGTTCCTTTGTGCATGACTAACCAGGATATAACTTAAGGTATTTTTCCGACCCTCTCTCTTTACAATGCAGGCACTACAGACAGTTACACTCTAGTGGAAACATTACTCCAGCCACTACCCTCACCAGTAAAGACACACATGCTCCTTTCCTCTGATGGAGTCCTGAATGGAGCAGTTTATCAGCAGGTGCCTCTGATTATTTTGTCCTTGGAGCTGCATGCAGCTATCAACCAACAACTGACACAAGCACCACCACAACCGGCAATTCCTAAGTCACTATTACCTTCTGTCAGAAGGATCTTTCTACAGAAAAAGGGCAAACGAGGTGCTCGGAGAGAGAGATTAAGGATCAGCTTCTCAAAATTGTATAAGCACAGGTAGGCACTTAATGGGGTTCTCAAAGGTCCCTACAGAGGTTAAGGATCCAGATCCCTTTGGTAACACAAACATTTCGAACACCTAGATCTCTACTGAAACAACAGTGAGGCCACAGAAGCATTCAGAAAGACACAACACCTTTTACTGAAAGTAACATAACACTATATAAGCCCATACAGTGAGTTAATGTAGTAAAAAAAAGTAACGTAGATGTCATTTCCGCAGGAAGAAAAAAAGATCCATCTTCTGTAATCTTGGCAGCCAATGATGCTCAAACCCTTACACAGAAAAGCAGTGTGATCTTTCTTACATGACCAAGAGCCTACAAACACTGGAACTCTGGAGATACAGAAAGTGGCATTTGCTGTAAAACTCTGCTGCAGAACCAAAGTTTATCATAATGGTTTTTTTTGTTCCTGTGGCTAAAAAAAAGCAGATTTAAAATGTGAACTGAACTCAGAAAACAATTTTCATTTTGCCAGGACTACAAATTTTGCTGTTTAATTCCACGTTCAATGCCCAGTCGCAGCCAAAGAGAAACAGTTCTGTATCTTACTGTGTTACTGTTTGTGGGAACATGCACAGGGCAGTGAGCTATTGCTGTACTTTCCTGTATCTGAGGTGCTTACTTCAGAAGCACCATTCTCTCCATTTTACAACGAAATTCTCTAATATTTTCCCCCTCTGTTCCTTAAAGCAGGGTTTGGAACAGAAAGCCCCTAACTGTGCCATCCGCAGTGGAGATGCCATCTCAGCAGCTGGCCAGCTGCACTCGGGCCAGGTGGCAAACACCACCTAAACGCTGCCTTCAAACATCTCTCACTCTATCCAGGGAGCCTTTTCCTCACACCAGATAAAATTCTGGGCACAAAAAGGGCCTGGCTGAGGGAGGGAAGGAGAAATAATATGGGATTTCCAGTTTCTTTTTCAGTCACTATGAAAATATCCTTTGAAATAACAACCTTTAAGGTGAAAAAACATTTTTACTGCTCCAAGATGTGATTCTTACTTTTTTTTTTTTTTTTTTTTTTCATTTTTAAAGCAGAACAGAACTTCTGCATGCTTTGGTCATTTGTGAGCCCTGGCAGGTTTCAGAGAGGTTCAAAACTACGGGATATTTAGTTTTATCCCTGTCTCTGGAGGCTTGCTGCTCAGAGACCTCTGAGAGCTGAAGGGGCCCCTCCTGTGCCCTCACACAGGGTCCAAGCAGTGGAGTAGCAGGGAACTTGGAATTGTGGATGGTACAATTAAACTCAGTTCTCACTTCCCAGACCCACAAAGCCCAGCCATGTCACAAATGAACAGCCTGAATAAAATCTGTGCTTCTCAGAGGGCAGGGGACTTTGCTGTGTAAGCACCACAGCCTTAGTAGTGACTTTGTTTTTCTCCATGTCAGCCAGGAGCTGACCCATCCATGACCACAAAGGACACTTATTCAGTGTTGGTGGAGAAGGAAGTGTACCACCTACTGAGTCACCCATGCCACATCCTAACACCTGGCTGTGGCCTTGCTGGGCTTCCACTTAAACATGAATCTACCCCGAGTACAGATGTAGAAAAAGTCTATAATAAAACCTCAAACCACACGAGACTTTCCTGGATGGGAGGGTATACTGTGATCTCCCAAAGTTCATGGATGTCCAGAAGAAAAGTGAAATTCATCTGCTTTGCTTTTGTCCAACTTAAGGGGTAACAACTGTGCATATCACATCCCAAAGCAAGGTATAAAATTAAGTCCTTGAAATCAGAAACAAAATCACAGCTACAACTTATTTTTTTCTTTTAAATTGACTGCACAAAACTATGGCCAAATCTGGCAAGGTGTTAGAAGCCTAATCTACCACTTACCTTAACCACCTCTGAAAGTTCATCCAAATTATTACCATTCTCACAAGACTTTTGAACATAAAATACAGGGTTTTTTAAATCCAAACTACAGACATCTCCTACAAATTAAATTCTCGCCCGCTGGGCAATGAATCACTCGCCATCCACAGTACACCCCATAGTTGACAAACAAAGCAGTATTTGCCACCCTATTGCAAAACATGGTAGGACTGTATTTTGGGAAATGATTCTTCACTAAAAAAACATCGCCCAGTGCAGTACAATCCTACAAGAGACACACAAATATGATGCTACATCCTGTGACTGGCTCTGAAACGAGTGTGAAAACAGTCACATTCTGGGGGCTGGTGGAAGCACACTCTTTTCCAGGGAACATCAGCTCACAGGTGGGCTCACTCACCTTTGGTTTGTCCTCGGTCAGACCACAACTCCTTTAACCCCACGCTGAGGAGCTCAGCCCCTTGGCAGCTCTCCCACAGGCAGGATGATCCAGCCCCACCCTTTGAAGGCACTTTCTCCAAAATGCTGCCACGTGGTTTCCCTGACAAAATCAGTGTTTACCTGCCTAAAGCTTCACGTCCTTCTGGACCTTCCACCTGAAGAAATGAAACAGCTCCATGCTTGAGCTCAGGTCCCAAAACCATAGATGCAAAGTACTAGGGGAGGAAGAGGTAAGCTCGGGAAGAGAAGAAGGAAAGATGTTTCTGTAATTAGCATCCTTCTTAAATCCGAATTTCTCACACCTTTTAAACTAATGTTTGCAACATGTAATTTTGAAAAACTTTAAGTGCTGAAGTATCTGCAACAGCTGTGCTTCTTCATATACAGAGTATCAGTATCAAGAGCTTGACCCAGATTATCCAGAGTATCAAGAGTATCACCCACACTGGCGCATCACTGCACATGACAGAACAGACAGCTCCAAAAGAAAAATCACCTCAGTTCATATAGCCAACAAAATTGCTACTAATGCTTCACTGAAAATAAACTTTGGTCCTCTGGGACACTTACAGAATTTCCCCATAACTTACCGATTTTCTCACAGAATAATTATTTTTGTTGTCACTCAGGCATCGGTATTCTGAAATATAAATGTGACAAGTTAAACAAATTATTTGTTCTGCTGCACACAGCTCAGATTCTTGAAGTGCTCGAGGCCAGGCTGGATGTGGTCCTGAACAACCTGGTCTAGTGGAAGGTATCCTTACCCATGGCAGGGGGGCTGGAATGAGATGGTCTTTAAGGTTCTTCTCAATTTACCGTTTTATGATTCTGCAGACCCTCCACATGAGGAGCTCCTGCAAGGACCCATCCTTTCACACTCTGATTTCCAGCTCCTCAAACCATTTGGAGTAGAGATATGGACAGGCACGCTGTAAAAGGACAGGAAAACCACCACACAGCCACCTCATCCTGCAAAAGGAACACCAGCATCCATTCCCATACAGAGAGGAAATCAAAATCTGCATCATACATCAAAGCCAAGAATGGCAGAGGAGAGTCTGGCAAGGAGGAAAAGGTGAGATTACTTGGCAGGTTTTGACTGAGCCACAGCAGGAGCTTCCAGTAAGGCTGCAGGCCGTGACTCCATGAGGCTGCTTATGAAATCTACCTTCTACCTGCTAAATCAAAACACAAAGACTACAGCAGAGATCTCCCAATTTTATGTTTGTAATAGGAACGAGCCACTTAAACAGCTCCTTTTTCTCTGTGTTATGGACAAACTTCAGTGGCTTTGGATGCAAAGCCAGAGCAACCTGGCTTCAGGGGAACTACTTCATGTTTCAGCCTGATGCCTCAGACTGAATTCAAGTTGAGGGGATGAGGCTATCACGTCAGCAGCACTCTTGCTTAATGGTTTGAGTCACATGTTGTATTAGTCACAAGACACAGTAATTGTCTTTCCATCGTTTTTCCCTTGCTGAGATGAATAACCCCTCTTATGGAGCAGGTTTTCCTAGGTGCTTTTGATTAGAAACAAAAGGGTCACCTTCCCAAAAAGCTACTGAGCAGATAAAAAACCCAACCAGAAGCCTCCACACACAAACACACACACAGTTCACAATGATCAAATAATCCTGCAGTGAAAAGAAAAGTTTTGCTATTTACTTGTGAAAGGAATGTCAGCAGTCTCAGTCCTGAGACCTGCAACTGCAGTCTGTGGAGCATCAGAGTGCAAACCTCTGGGTACAGCCCTGCACTGCCTGGATGCAAATCGCTCCAGTTCCAGCAAGGCTCCTCCACTTGCTCCTCTGATGTCCAGTAAATCATGCACAGGTTATCCTTCTTGTCCCACCTGGTTATCAATTTTTTTAACTAAAAAAATAAACCTGAGGGCCTTCTCACGTGCAGCCTCCACACTGAAATAACCTCCACGTTTTGGATTACAGCAATGAAAAGATGGGAGCAGCCGGGCTTCACTTCTGTCCTCAGCTCACTCTGGTGCAGTTCGGTGCCAGAGGGATCAGGGAAAAGGCTCCACACTCCACGTGTGTTGTTGCTCTTCCCTTCCACTTCTGCAATATTAAGCCACCCAAAAAAACAAGGGGAGAAAAAGTTCAATTTACACAGAATGCCCCAAGCGCCCATAAGCAGGACACACCACTACTCCCGGCACATCTCTTGCTTTTTAAATAATTTTTCAACTTTACAGCTCGGTGGTATAACAAAAACAGCTGCACAGGGTTGTCTTGCATCCTTCCCTCATCTGTGCCTCCCTATTTGTGCCTTCCCTCCCTGCTACTTTCTGGTGAGCAGTTCCTCGACCCCTTCTTCTCACAGCACACCACGGATTTACAGGTGCTGGTGGGACAATCTCACAAATAAATACTAAATGTTTCAAGAAGTTGCCTTTTTTCCACATAACTCTTTCTCTTAAAAATAAGGCATCACATCTACATTGGTCTTAGTTCACCCTGTCATGTTTTGCAGAGCTCCTGCACATGAGTATGCCCTGCTTGCTCATTGTTCTTGCATGTGTTTCTGAACCTCAGTCCAAATTCCCCGTGTCTCTCTCCTGTCCTTTCTTTGGGAGGGTTTTCCTCGCTATTTTCACCACAGAGGCTGGAGGCAGGTGGTGGATGCAGCAATTGGGTGGCCCTCAGCACCCTCAGAGGGGAAGCACCCCAAGATTCCTGCTGGGCTGGCAGCAGGGCTGGACACAAATTCACCATTATTTCTTGGGAGGTTGAGATTTTTTTTTTTAATTTTTGAAGAAAAACTGGCCTTTCTTTACACCCCAAGCACCTCCACTCCAAGCCGCGGGCACAAACCCAGCACCGACTAAAGCGGCGAGGAAGGAGTCAAAGATGGCCGCCCTCCCTGAGGGGAGCCCGCCAAAACCCTCACCGTGAGGGCAAAGCGCCGAGGCCTCGTGGCTGCCTTGCCGCCCCCACAGCCCTCCCTGGACACCTTCCTCTCGGTCCCCAAGACCTATTCCCACCAGAAACTTCTTCTGATATTTGGAAATAACGATGGGGACATTCGCCTGCCCTCGGGAGGGAGTGGAGCTGCACCGGCTGCGTTTGCAATCGCACCGGGCTGCCGTGGGGGGAAGGCGGGAAGCGGTTTGCCTCAGGGGCTGGAGGTAGCCAGAGGCAGCCCCGATTAGATCTATCCCAGGTTTTCCCTTTCCAGGGAAATTAATACTTGGTGTATTGCAGCACCATCTGCTGGTACCTGTGGTTGGGACACACAGGGATCTCCCAACGGGGTAGAAAGGGATAGAAGAAAGTTGAGAGGGGGTTTTGAGTGGTTTCTTGCACGTAGGCTTTTCCTTCTTGTAAAGGCGTTGAGGTGTCTCTAAATAAGCAGTGTAAGAAACACCACCACCCAGAGAAAAAGTGGACATATTAGTGCCAAGTTTAGGGATTTTTTTCTGAAGAAGTACAATAGTCAAAATCCAGGTTTTTCGCTATTCCTCTGAAGCAGAGGGTGGTGAATCTGCAGAGCCCCTGGGGAAGGATTTTCTGAGGTGACCAAGTGGTTGTGGGCACTTTAATTTTTCTGTATATCTAACTTGGGCTGCCTGCCCTCATTTCTTTATGTTTGCATTTCATAAAGCCCTAAACCTCTGACCCTGTGGTCCTGTGAAGGGGCTCAGCCTGCCCACCCACAGCCACCATCACTTTGCTAAGCCCTTGCTGCCTTCCAGTGGTTCCTTATTCCAGCCGGTTTCCCTCCTAGGCTTGATCCATCCCACCGGTGAAGTCATGTTGGTGAGCTTTATTGAAAGTTGTTCCTTGCTGTTAATTTACTGCCTGGTGAAGGCAAAAGGAAGAGATTGGGATTTTTCCTGTCTCAGTGGTTGATTTGAGATAATACAAATATGAAGAAATACATTACTTTGAAATTATGTTATATAGAGAAGAATGGCGCTCACCTCTTTTGCTTCTTTAAAATTCAAGTACAATACTAATTAAACCACGGCTAAACAAAAGAAAACCGGTCCACCCTATAGAGTATTTGAAAAGGAAAAAAACTTCCCTTTACAGGGCCCAGCAAATGTCCAAGGTTCAAACAAAGTACGAGGTGCTAAGGAACAGAGTCTTGACAAACCTTGTTTTCCTGCACAGGGGCTCAGTACATAATGATTTCATTCAGCAGCTACTGTTCAAGCATGGAAAGTGTTGGTAAAGAAATCCCACAGAGATCAGACAACCATTTTCCTAACTTAAGCTTCCCCTCCGCTCCTCCCCGCTTTGCTTTTCGGGCTTCTGCCAGTCATAACATAAATATTCATCAGCTGATATTTGCAGTAGCTGTGAAGTTATGAATGAGGCCAAACGCCTTTCCCTCCTGCCCCATCTGCAAAATGGCAGCTTCTGGTCTTAGCTCATGGTCAAACGACACTTTCCGAAATCCCCAAAGTGCACTTGCAGGCTTTTCAAATTCAGCCGGGCTTTTAATGTGCAAAGCAGAAATGCTGTCTACCTAATATTTACCCTGGGATTACTGGAAAAAAAAAATATATATATATATTACTTTGCTATGCTTTAAACTTTGTGATGCCTTGACGTAATAGACAGAAGTGTTGGCAGCTCAAAATGTTGGTTGGTTTATTTCAGGGGACATGACTGCTGCAGGTTTCCTTTCTGAATCGAATACCAGACACTTGAACCATTTGTCGTGCAGAAAAGAGAAACGGCTTTTATTCTTAATGCTGGTTTCTTAACCACCTGGGTGCTGTCAGAAGGAGCAACATGCATTGGAAAACACTTTTAATAAGACTCCTTTAAGCCTGTCTTAAACCCTGGATCCTGAAAAATGGAATCCCCACTGCCTGTCATACATGTTTTCTCTCTGCAGATTAGTGAGGGGCTACTGCTTTAGAAATGTTCCATTCCCACAAAGCCTGGAATTATGCTCTCAAGCCTGCTATGGGTCAGCAAGACAGTGAGACATCTGATGTAGCTACACCAGCAAAGCCAAAAGCAGAGATGTCAGAGAAACGAGGTGACAGTGCAGAGCTTTAATGAGTCTCATTCAGTCAGGTATCGACACTGGATCTTAGAGGATTAAAAATCCTAAATGCCCAGAGCCATTGTGAAGTCTCGATAATCAGGAAGCTGGAACACCTTTTTGTGGCTTGGGTTGCACAAATCAGTCATGCAAACTTGTCTGTTTGCAAACTTATCCTGTCTTGTCTGATTCTCATAGATTCAGCCATAAATAAAGAAAATGAGCACCAAAAACATCACCTTCTTAAAGGAAGATTATAAACTTAGAAAGTTTTAAAGATGTTGAAGTCATCCCATTTGATTTTGACAATGAAAAAGCCAGAACATTTCAATCAACAAGTCTCCAGTATCTTTTGCCCAAAATAGAGCATATCTTCTAAAAAAAAAATTATATTTCATTTAAAGACTACAAAGGACAATTTACCACATCCCTTGAGAACATTCCAACACTCATAATCCTTGTTGTGAAAAAAAAAGCCCCCATGCTTTGTTTTTAATACCTTCAGCTTCCAGCCACAGCATCCTGTATGTCCTTTTTTGAATTGAAAGAGCCTCAAAATCATTTCACTTGCACCTCCAAACCAAGACCAAGTACTCTCTCCATCTTTTTGCTAATCAGCTGTGTACATTTTTTGGAATATTTGCAATGGCAAAGGCTGCAGAGGTGGTGGGTCCTGCATGGCTTCCACCTACAGGCAAAAAGGTTTCACCTCTGGGAAATCAGACACAGGTTCACCATCAGGACATAAGTGAACTCCAAAAAGTCGTGATCAGGGCAGGAGAAATTATAAGGTAGATGTTGAATACACACCTTAGCGTGGCTCCTCCGCTCCCATATGTGAGTAACTGCTTGGGGTGTGCCCATTACACATAAGATCGAAAAGCAGCCCCTTACCCAGACATATGTGCAAAGTTCTGTTTTACAGACCTAAACCATGTGCTGGAATGGACTTAGGATCACTTGATTTGGAAAATTTAAATTCACAAATAGAAAACATTTTACTAGGAATTGCTGCTTTTGACACTAAACATCCCCTAAAGTTACACTCTGTTTTTTTGCACTACACCCAAAAATCCAATGTTCTTACTGGGCTGATGTTCCTGTTTTTATCAGCTGTTTACATACTGCTGTGCTGCTTAAAAGCATCTTGTTGGGGCAACGGCAGTGTCTTCGTAACAGCACAAGTGAACAGTAATTAATTGACACACTTGACTGAAGACTCAAATATTGGGATGAGCTGTTCTGGCATTTACCGTGATGATGTGGCACAGCAGGATGAACTCACTATGGCCAGCACGACAAACGAAAACAAGGAGGGAGAAAACTAATCACGGTGACACCTCCTCACACCCTATGAGGCAGTGGCAATAGAGTCGATGCTAATTCCAAGTAGAAAAGGAAAGAGAAACTTCAAGGAATTTCTTTATAGCCATTTTCTCATGAGAGTGGGAAGGTGGGACTGAAAAAGACTGACTTAGGATGCTCTGTCCTGCATTTCCATATATTAATATTTGTAGTAATAGACATATTTCTTTTCCTGTGTTAATAACCAAAAAGCTTCTCAGAGGCAGCAAAAATCCTCCGAGGTTAATATCCAGTGCACAGATTCAGTCAGAATGGAATGACTGTGCTGCAGCCACAGCTCTAGGAATCATGGCAACAGCTGCAGTGGTGGCTGAGACACACTTTATGTTGCAGCCAACATCTTTGCTCATCACATAGTACTGAAGATTTCCAAACAGATCTGTAAACAGCAACACAAATTAATAAACGAGCTCGGGGGCTGGATGTGCTCTACAGTTTCTTGTTCTTCGGATGCACTCTACATCCTCTGTAATAGCTTGACAATATACTCCCATCCATATTAGAGCAATAATGGAAAAAACATTGAGAATCAAAAGGAATAATTTTTTTAATCTTTTTATCTTTATGGTAAAAGGGCCTTTCTGCGATAGATCAAAAGTATGGTTTTATGCTTGCAGAGAGGACACGTACGCCCAAACCCAACACACTTGAAGCTGATAAAAAGCAGAGCACGCAGATGGTTGAACTGTCGGGGTTGATGCTCATTAGCATGCCAGTGAATTATTTTGGTCGGGTGTGGTTTTGTAGTCTGTTATGCAGCAGCTACAAACCTCCATATAACTACTTGCAAGTGACTGTCCCTAGACAAACAGGAGGACTGTCAATGATGCCAGAAGTCTTCCCAGTGTCTCTGGCACCACTGAACAACCAGAACATAAGCTGGAGCTGGAACTGTCAGAGATGGCCCTCAGGCCTGCAGTACAGCTGTGGCAGTCTTCCAAGTTAGTAGGGAGTGCACAAAAAGCAAAGGATGGGAGACTGAATCTCTTTAAGGTATAGTTTATGGATAAATAACACAGAGAGTGAAGTACAGAGATTATAAGATATTTGGGTTATTTATATATTAAAGTGTGCATATCATGCACCGGGGCTGTTCCTCTTTCCGTTCACGAAAGATGGGTTGAGTGAAGCTCTGAGCAACCTGATCCAGTGGAAGGTGCCCTTGCCCATGGTAGGAGGGTTGGAACGACATGAGCTTTAAGGGCCCTTTCAACCCAAGCCATTCTATGATTCAGCACCAACTTTGTAACAGTCCAAGTTTTTCTGGGAAATACCACCAGCATTTAGGTTACTGCACAGGCCTTGCCAAACTAAGAACAATCACCACAGCAGCCTTGCCACAGAACTCGCTGCTTTCCTCCAGCTGTGGCCTCAAAATTCCTGGTAAAAGCAACCATCAAGCACCTCACACAACAGCTGCAAGTCCCACCAATTCAAATACTATGAACTTGATGGGAACACACAAAACTTCCAGTGAAACCTGTGAAAACTGGTGCCTCTTGGGAAGGTAGGGAGAACTGAACGTGTAGATTCACTTGAAGGCCTGTGCCACTCTCCTTTTTAGGTTCCTTATCCTGGCTGTAGATGGTGTATGGGAATCAAAGGTGGGTTCCTCTGCCACAAGACTCGGTGCTTTCTCTACTGACATAAAGTGCTGCTGAAGCACCCAAGTCCCACCTATGCAGGTCCCTTGTCCCATCTGGCAAACCTTCAACTTTAATCTTGCATAGGGGGCTCTTGAAAAATGAAAATGAGCTCTTACCTTCTCATCAAAAGCCCCTCAGCAACACCCACACCTGTCCACACCCCATTTCCAACTGTTTCCAGAGGACAAAGACTCTGCCCAGAAATCTCACGCATCTTTCTCATTCCAGGTGCCCTGTGAGATCCAACCCAAGGATGTCACAGCAAAGGCTGGTGTGGGCATAGCAGTAAATATGCAGGATGCAATGCCACAACCAAGAGATGGATGCTGCCACCCCCAATCCTGCAGCCATGGATTAAGAGCTGTGGAACAAACTCCACTAGCAGGCAGTAAGGAAATGAGGTGGATTAGTGCCAACTCTTACTCTTTAATTGCAGATATATTCTGTTGGTCACAGTCTCAGGAAAGCACAAGTTCCCTTTTCCTAATATAAATTTCTCTGTTTGTAACTCTTTCAAAGAACTTGCCAGTGGAGTTTCTTGTACTAAGGGTGCTGTTTTCATTTTTCCAGGTTAATGCGTAGAGACGTAAGCTTGTCAAAAGGAATTTATACCAAATTCAGCGATTTTTTCTGCTCTTAACTACCTGATGGGAAGGCTGCAGATGTGTAACTCCTAAGTCAGTGACGATTTGTGTTAAAATTATAATAGAGACCCCCGCCTACACTCTTCACCCTCTGTCTTTGATAGAGTATGTGTACAGACGCAGAGGAAGGAAGCTTAGATATGGGAGATGATCCTGCTGTTTGAATTCCCATCTCTGATCAGCATTCAGATCTCATCTGTTAGGAAGATTGTTTATCTCACATTCATGCTAGGTTTCTGGGTCCAATAACAGAACATGCTGAACTAATTTGCTGACCATACCAAGTAGAGATGTGTACAATACCCATCCTGAATTTGTGTAACAGCTCAGTTTATGCTGTGTCACCTTATTGTAGGATCTTCACACCTTCCTTTGAAGTCCCTGTGACTGTTCTTCAAAATGAGACTCATCTCACATGAAATAAACCTAGCAGTGAATACCTGGTCTGCAGGAACCTTTTCAATGACCATTAAGTGTTTAAAATCCACTACTTTCAGTTCTCCTAAAAGGAAAACCTAATTAAACACAGTGCACAGAATTAAAGAGTTTAGTATACTACTAAATGTGCCTGAGAAAAAGTGAACTAAAATCATGTTATGATATTGAATTTTAGAAAACTAGGGAGAAATAAGACTTATTCCATTCCCATACTGCAAAGCCACCACAATCAGAGTTTGCTTAGCAAACTGGCAGAGTCTCAGTTGTATGAGGAGCTTCATCTTCTGCAAGGTAAAATACACAGGCTAAAGGCTCTGCTGTGCCCCAGCTCTGCCTTTGCTCTGTTCACCTGTGGACCTTCCCCATGGCTGCTGACTATTTGTGGTGTGTGTTGTTCACCCCAGAGTTACCTGCCTTAGGGAGAACAGTGATTTAAGGTAGTGGAAAGGAAAGTTAAAGGACTTAGCTGGGGGAATCAGTTTGTTTCTGCCCGCATTTAGAGAGAGGCTTTCTCTTCCTCTGCCTGTCAAGTTACCCTTCTGACTCTGCTGAGCAGACTGCTGCCTGCAGAAAAGCATCTCTGCAGTGCACAGCACTGCCTTGACCCTGACTAGCACTTACAGCTGCTGCTGCCATAAAATAATAACCGATATTAATCACTGTCAGTCTAGTTATATGAATGTCTTCCCCTTGGCTGACTAATCCATCTGTATGCACCTCCCAGCCTTCCACACCACAGAGGTGCCAACTGATTACTCCATGTGGGTAATTACCTGAGCACCCTGCAGGATTGTGGCAGAGGAGACGTATTGATGGTCTCAGAGCAGTCCTCTCAGGGTGCCCTCGGACACAATTCATCCTGCCCATCTGAAATGATCACTTAGGAGCTGGAAATCCCGAAGGGGGAATCAGATCTTTGAAGTTCCCCTGCAACAGCCTCCGGGTGCCCCTTTCCAGAGCTCCAGGCCCTGGAGAAACGCAGGGCTGCCCTCAAGGGCATTCTTATTTTGGCATATAACCAATATACCTATGCAAAGGAAGAAGCTGAGCTACAACACAAAGGCATTTTGCATCTGGAGGACATGTTCTCGACGCAGCAAAACATCTTTGTTATGAATGTAACATATGTGGTATTCTTCCTCTGTTTGGCAGGAGATAAGAAAAACAGAAGCAATGCAAAAATGAAAACAAAATGGAGCATAATAAGCATCGTGAAACAATTACAGTGCTGCGTCTCATTAGGATCTAAATCTGGGATTGCCAGTCTTGTTTTAAAAACAGTTTTGTTCAACACCCAGTGACAGAATTTAAAAACTGACATATCTTGCTGTATTGTGGGCCGCAGTCGCAGCTGGTGTAAATCAGTATAAACTAATGAAGTCAATGGAGCTTCTCTGATTTACACTAGCTGAGGTTATGGCTCAATAAGGTTGGGCTTGCTTTCTAGGAGCGTTCAAGGAAGCCAACTTCTGTGTGTCCTGTGATGAAGTGGTTATTTATAATGGCCTTCAGTGTGGTTTGGAGCCAAATTTCCACATCAAAAGTAGCTTTATAAGAGATATCCTTACAGTGAGGTTCAGTGCAAAATCATGACTTCAGAAGCCAGCTTTCCTCATGCACTCAAGTATTTGATTTCAGCCTGAAAACCATTTGAGAAGCCAAGAAAAGCAGAGCCATTCCTGCCTACTTCCCCAGCTCTGCTTCATCTTTGAGTCGCCTGCATATCCAGCAGGCCCCGACCTACACTGCCCATTTATCAAGGCGAGTTACTCTAAGTGTCTGTTTATTTATGTTCAGAAATTCCCAGTAAGACAGACAAGTTTCGTGCTTAACCTGAAAAATTGGGGATGGGGGTGGAGTTCTTACCAGTTCCAGAGCTATTTGTTTGACTTGGCCACTGGTGAAAATAAAACACAATAACGTGTCCCGGAGTCACAGCGAGAGGTGGAGGTCACTAGAAAACAGATCATGTCTTTCACAGCTCCTCAGCTTCAGCACACTGAATTATGACTCCTATTATTTACTTACTGGATTCTCCACCCTGTGTGCAGGCTCCAAGCATTCGAAAAGCAGCAGGTCTCTGCTTCAAAGGACTGACAGGCAAGTGAGACAGAGAGGAAAATCTGTCCTGAAGCTACAGTAACCTCCTCCTCCACGTTTGATCTGAAAGGTCAGATGTTCTCACAACCCTCGGCTGACTTCTGCCATCTGCTGAGCCACGCCTGCAGTCCTGCACCTCTGTGCTCTCCTCTGCTGAATTAAACTGCCATGGCAAAGATGTTCCCAGCACAGCCAAACCTGCTCAAGGTGGGCTTTTCCAGAAGGATACTGTTTTTTTTCTTAGGAGAACCCTGCTCCCTGCATGTTCAGCCTTGATGTGATCCACCAGCTGTCCAGAAAACATCACAGGCTCTTTCACTGACCTTGCCATTTTGAAACAGATTGATTTCTTTAGAAATTAGTGCTAAAAATGTGTGTCTTGAGTCCAGTTGTTGAGATCCCAAACCAGGGCTGAAGCTTCTCCAAAACTCCTGAGAGGTTTCTACACCTCCTGTGAAGAATGCCACACTCTTCCACACACTCTTCAGTGGGTTTAAACCTCCATGAGCTCACTGGGGCTAGGGAGACAACTTTGTGGCTATGCTTCCAAAAAGGGAAATTTCTGAACTGCCAGCTGCAGAGAAATCCACACACAGACTGAACATGAAACAGTAGTGTGTAAGAGCGTGCCTCGCATCTGAACCTCTTGGGAGGTACCACTTTCTCCTAAAAAGCACAGGATCATACCCTCTTTCATATCCTCAGGTTCTGCTTCTGGTCTCTTCTCTCTTCACAAAACATCTGATAAACATTTTCTCATTAAGAGCTGCAATCTCCTTTTCCAGGGAATGTTCCTGGTCCATCCTGGGAGGTGGTTAGAGAACCCCATTCAGATCACTCATCAGCCTCCCAAAGGAGTTGGGTTTTTTTTCTCAGTACCCAGCACACCATCTGAGTGCTGTCTTTCTGGGCACAGAAATATCACTCATTGTTCTCCCTTTATTAGGTTTTTTCTATATAGACATTTTTTCCTTGTATCTGTGACTTAATATGGAGCTAAGGTTAATACAGAAGATAATTTCACTACTAAACCCATCACATTTGTTATTTGACATTTGGATAGGCAGATATACTAAAGCATCATAAATGCAAAATACTTCTGCTCCCCTCTACTTCTGTGCCTTGATCTAAGGACTGTGACTAACTGTTCCTAAGAGTTTGTTGGGTTTACTTGTTACTTAAGACAAATCATTTTCTACTTAACATATTTCACAAAGAACTATTTTTTTTTATTACATTACTTATGTTCTCCTCAGAAACACTCACAAACCATAGGAAGATCTACTATCACCTGTTCTGTGTGCTTTGTTTTTTTGACAGCTTCTCCAGATGAAGCAAGTGTGGAGATAGATTTTTTTCTTAGCCTGGACATTGTTCAGCTTTTAAAATGGTTGAGGGCACTCAGTCTTTCTGCTTTTTAACCCAAACCAAACAGAATTCCTATCTTTTTTTTTTTTTATCTAATAATTTCAAAAAGTAGTTGTGCTTGGCTGTCTCAAAATCAAAAGAAATTCTCTTCGCTGTGGAATATTTTAAAAACAGAATTCTACCAGGCAGATGAATTTACTTTCTGTTAACAGTTTCACAAACTATAAGTATTTGGCTCTAATTTAGGTTTTTAGTGCTTCTCTAGTCTTACCAGGGTTGAACTGGAAGGCAGTCAGACGATTCTCAGATAACAGGCAGGAAAAAACAATGTAAACCCCTTATCCCAGAGGAACCAGAATCAGTGAATTACGCACAAGTAATGAAACTAGTTTCCTCACCATCAGAACCTCCACTGAACCACAGAATTTCAGAACTTTCCTCAAATCTGGCTGGGGCAAAGACAGGAAACTCCATCTTCTGAGCTTTAGAAATAGATCTTAAACATGTAAACATAAGATATTATGCCCCTATCTTTTAAGTAACATTTATATTATCTCAAATAAACAGTCTTGCCGAAGTTAGCCTGTAATTGACATCTGACACAGTCCACATTGCAACAGATGTGATAAGTGCAGTAAACAGCAGAAATTATGCTTCTCTGTGCTCTGAGAAACATTCATATTTCCTTGCACAGATAAACTTTATTTTGTTGCTACGCAACTCTCACACAACAGACCACATTCTGCAGTAAATAAGAGTACAAATTTTACAACTGGAGGGCAAGCATGTGGCCTTTTGGGTTTTCTCCCCATTTCGAGTTCCAGCCCCAGCTTTAGTTCACATTACAATATTCCACCATTTCATTACAAAGCTGCATCTAAAGCTCAGTAAGGGATATTTCAAACCCTGCAAAGCAGGAGAGTCAGAATGCACGGGTCCTTCTGAGGCTGATGCGAAACAAATGGTGGAGCTGGTGATGTCAGTGAAACCATGGAATTAAGCGGGTTTTCTCTTTTCTAGTCTTCTTAAAAATGAACATTAAATTTTCACAGCAAAATATTCAAAACCTGTGTGGCCTCTCCCTGCTCCCTGTAACCTGCAAGGGAAGTGGGACAGGTGAAGAGCTACCCTCGGTTTTACCCAACATGAGAACTGTACATTCTTACCGCCTTTGTTCTTCACAGTTGCAAAATTTCTTCTGAATTCAGTGGATATTTGGATTGTTTAGAGAACAGAGGCACAGATCCCGCATGTCTCTGCATCCTCGTCATAAGCAGAGTGAAGAACAGTAAGATTTATCTGACTTAAGGGTGTGCATGGAAACAAAATAGAGCCCCTAGGCTCTTCCCAAGTCATGGGTTAATTCCTCAATTATTCAAGTTTCCCTTTTGCACATGGCTGCAAATTCTACAAACTCTCCCAGGTAGCATCAGCCTTCCCTTGCCACTGTTAGCAAATCAATCCAGGTGAAAAATGTGTCTCGGAGCTCCAGGTGGATGCAGCTGGCACAGTTTGGGCTACAGGGATTTGCATTAGCCAAGGATCTGACCTACATCCAATGCACGTACATAACAGCTGTCTGAGTGCAGAGAAGTTTGTGCCACTTAAACAGCAGAATTTCCCCAATTTCCCCCAATTTTGCTTTGCTCTTTGGTTCCTTACAACTAAGAGTCCTCTGGGCTCCTACAGCCTACGTGCCACAAGCCCAGATGCTTATCAAGTCACTAGGGAAAGGACACTCTGTTCATAAGAAAGCAAGATTTAATCTCTACCATCTACAGTCTAGTTTCTCTAAACAGTGAGCAAGAAGTATCTTTTTCATTTTAAATTTCAGCATTTCTGTTTGCTATCAAAACATTTCTGTTTATAGTTTCACTTTAACAGCTAAATTATTCCCAGGCATGGAAATTAATATCAGCATTTGTTGCAAAACACACTGAAGTTTCTACATTGGTCTTGTATAAAGGCCCATCCCTAATCACACCTCCCAGTGAAGCGGCTTCCCTTAGGAGCCTGAGAGATTTGGAAACACCTGCAAAATTTGCTTTGAGACCTTTTCTTCAACAAGTGATCTCCTACAGAGCCAAGCGTTCCCTCAGTCAGGACTGCAGGATGAGGCCCGCAGAGGGAATGCAGTTGGATTTTTTCTGGAAGCACAACAGGCAACGCACAAGGCAACAGTCTTCAGACCTAAATCTTGGAAAACAATACTTGATGTCTTCGGATCAGTGCCTTGCCAATTTCTTCCACTTTCCGGCATCCTAGAGGAGAAGTTGCAGATCAGTTCAAACCCCTGATTTTCCAAACCACTCTAACCCTTTTCTTTTTCTGGCTCATAAAAATCTGCGTTCTGTTAGATGAAATCCACTCCTTAGCGACCAATGATTTGCCACTGCTTTTCTATGGATTTATTGCTCTCCTTGTGAAAAAAAAAAAAACCAAAATAATGTTTTCCCTTAATCCACTCAGTTCCCCATTTATAAGGCAGGGATTACAAGTCCTTTTCCCATTTCTCCACAGACTAACCTGTTTAGATTGCAAACATTCCTCTCGTGCAAGTTGCTATAGCATCTTGCCTGGGGCAAATGAAAGCTCTGAGAAAATGTGATTACGGAGAGGAAATGTTGATGTCCCACCTGTCAGTGCCATTGCCAGGCGAAACTCTTCCTTCAGCATCTGGAGAACTTCTTTTGCTCCTTCTTCACCCTGGGAGATTAGGAGACAATGTGAACTATTATGTGTAGGTATATGTGTGCAGGTATAGACATGTATACCTGTGCCAAGAAAAGTTTTATGCATAAACATAAATCCGGAGTGTTTGTCACAGCAAATTTTACATCAGCTGATCTGGATGCACGCGGACACCACCACACACACGTTCCTCTGTGCACACAGACACACATATGTGCATATAATAAGGCTAAACAGTGAGCCTAAGGATCTAAAATCATGAATTTGAGCTTTTCCTAACTTACTTGATAAGCCAGTCCCCAGACGACAGGTCTCCCAATAAAAACAGCTTTGGCACCAAGAGCCAGTGCCTTGAGAACGTCCGTGCCTTTCCTTACACCACCATCCAGGAACACCTCCACCTTCCCCTCCACAGCCTCCACGATTTCAGGCAAGACATCAATCTAAAAGAGAGAAACCAGAAATACAGCTTGGCTGCTCCTGAAACCCTATTTATTTTTTGAGCCAGTTCTTACACATGGGATCCAAGCTTTACAACAACATCTTAATGAGCAGTTGCATGCCTAAATCTATACCCAAATAACACAGCTTTGTATTGAGAAGCAGCAGTGACTTTGCAGGGTAGAAGGTACATACAAAGGTCAAATTTATTTGGAGAGTCACATAAACAGAATGAGAATCAGCAGGGTCTCACAAAATGGCCATCTGACTCCATGACACGTATCTGACACAAGCCAGTATCTGATTTTTATGCAGAATATAAGAAACAGCCAGCACTAAGGAAGCCTTTTGGTGGTGTTACCTCCCAAACTTCCAGTCTTCACTAGTTTGGGGATGAAATTGAATCACTCTCACTTTTTAAATAATCATCTTTGCTTCCCTGTTTAAATTTCCCATTCGTTTATCCTGAGGGCCAGCTCAGGAGCCCAGAGGCAGGCACTGTACCTATAGACAAGGAGTTAGAGAAACACATGCCTGGAGGGACTTCAAGTTGGCAGAAAAATTCTAATTAATGTATTTTCCCTTTTTGAAAATGCATCTAATTACAGGAATAACTGTAGAGAAAAATTTCTTAATAGAAGAAAAAATTAACTTTCCTCCAAGTTTTGAGCAAGGTGGGAAATAATTTCTTTTAATGCACATGTATGTTGCTTTCACTGAGCTCTGCTCATCTCCTTTCTCAATTTATCCCCTACACCAGTGATACAAGCAAGGGGGAAAAGTATTTTCACTGTTCTCAAGTTACAAGCAACCAGGGAATTAAGTAATTCCTCTTGCCATGCAAGAGGTCCCAGTGAAAGGATGAGCCTCCTGAATTCAAGCCTGGAGCATTAATTACAGGACAACTTTTCCTATAAGGCCACCTAAATAGTTCCTATTCATGAAAATCAGGAAGGGAACACCACCAGAAGCCAAGTCTTGAGGAGACTGGAAAGAGTGTGTGGAAGTAAGACAAAAGACACACAAATTCACGTCTTTCAAATACGGATGTAATTAATTTCCTTTCTAATGGATAAAAATGACTAGAAGATGGGGGGAAAACTTGAAAGTGCAGTTTGTTTTTAGATTTGGATTAAAATTTTCTTGAAGCTTGGCACTTGCTGTGATTTTCCCCCTCCCTTTGGTTTTGCTCTCTTGCCAAACATATTTTGGATCTATTTCCATATCCAACGACCACTTTCTACATCCTGACAAACTGTACCAACATTAAAGTGCTCTAATAACTAAAGCATGATGCAAACCATAATTAAAACATAGATTTCCTCAATGTGTAACTAGACACTAGGAATATTGACCAGCTTGGGTTCAGCTCACGATCTGAAACGCCATGAAATTGAAGCAAATTATTATGTTTCTAAATCAGAAACATTGAGCATGATCTGATACAGATACATTATAAAAACAGCATTGTGAAGTGTCCTTCTTTGTGCCATAAATCCAGGGAACGCAGCAGCTTTAGCAGTTCTCCTCTGCCCTGTGGTGTGGCAAAGGAGTAACCCCTAAAAAGGAGTTTGCAAATTTCTCTTCTACTGCAGCTGTCAAAAATTAATTTGTATTTCTTGAGCTCTCTCGTTCCTCAAAATGATGTTTTTAACATCCTTTTACATTGTTGCTGTTGGATTACCTCACACACAGGCTTGCCCAAGAGGTTTAAATGCTCTCAGTGAAATTGGGGAACACATTCCCAGGAGGTGACAAGAGGACTTGTTCCCCTCTCCCTTCAGGGAACCATCATGGAAAACAAGAGGTTTTTCATCGCGAACATATTGGAAATACTAAGAGAGGCACAACTGGGCTTTGATTCTCCTCCCTTTCATTCTCTTGTTATTTGTGCAGCTTTCCCACACCAAATGAAGCAAGATGAGTGATGACTGGAATTTTGGGGGTTTTCCTTCATCCTGAGCACATACTTTTTCATTTTCCTTTACTTCTTTCTTTTTTGCCGACCGAGAAATTCTCAAATCCCTTTCACCTTTGGAAAAGTCACGGGGTAGCACGACAAGGAAAAGGAAAAAGGAAAAACTGTAATTTAACCACTCTCTCCCTTTTCCAAAGGTGAAAATATTTGAAAGGAGAAAAATGGAGAGTTTCATTCTGCCTTTAGCTGTTCCTTAACTGTAATTTTTCAGAAGCCTCCAAAGAATATTAAAAGAGGAAAAACAGCCCTAATACAACCTTCAGTGTGCTGCAAATGGCAATGAGGGTTTTTCAAAAAAGAATGAGGAAGAAGAAATGAAAGAGGGGACTGGAAAAAATTTCTGAAAGATTTTCCAATTTGATCTACCAAAGAAAGGCTGTGTCTAACTCAGAGTACAACGTGACATACATAGAGAAGTGGAGAGAGGTTATTACTCATGGCTTAAGGCGTAGAACACTTATTCCAGGTTTTTCCTCCAGCTTCCACATGTTCAGAGAAAGCAAACAAGAAGCCAAAAGGCAGAGAAAATTAGACATTACTGGAGCATATTGGCATCAGGACTTACAGTAGCAGGGACCCCATCAAGCTGTCGTGCTCCGTGATTTGACACCACGATCCCCTTTGCCCCCATCTTTACAGCTTCTTTGGCATCATCAGCTAGGAAAAAAACCCAAACAAACAGGATGTGTCCTTCCATATCTGGGAGCTTGTAGACACTACAATTAGGGAATCACTAAGAAAACTATTGTCAGCTCATGCAAAGCCACCTTAGGCTTCAGCCTTCCAAAGCCTCGCCTCAACATAGAAAAAAGTTTTATCTTTAAGTAGTCTGAAGTGTTGGAGCAGAACATTTTATCCCTTTGGGTCAGCAGCCACTTTAGTTGCTAGCCTTTATTTTCTCTGTTATGCTCCAGAACTCATCAGTAAGAAATCCTTTTGCTGAATGATTTTGTCCACTGCAAAATTACTGGCGTGATCACATTAATGGTGGCTTTGGTGACAACAGCAGGCACTTATTTAAGCGGCTGCTTCCACAAACATCTTCCCTGCTGGGTTCCTAACGGTGCCTGAGGAGGTGACAGCTCTTCCCTTGCCTTCCCCGGGAAGCAGCAGAGCTACGCACCCCTGAGGATCCCCTTCAGCACGATGGGCAGCGAGGTCAGCCCCCGGAGCCACTTGATGTCCTCCCAGTTGATGCTGGCATCGATGGCCTCAGCAACGTACACAGCCAGCCCGCTGTTTTCTCCAAAGTCTTTCTCCGAGGTAAATGCCAGGTCACTGCTGGAGAAGTTTTTTAATCTAAAGTGACAAAAGACACAGAAAAATAGTCTGAGAAAGATTCACTGTAGCCACAATCAGTCCCAATTGCCAGCATTCAATAAACCTGAGTTAAAGCTTTGCTGCACTGCAGGGCAGGAGCAAAACCAGCCGATCCCAGCATGTCAGATCCCAGTCCTCATTGAGCCAGAACCTTTGGCTGATAAAGCAGTTAATTATCAACATAAGCACTGGATCTTTAAAGTCCGTTCCAACCCAAGCTTTTCTATCTTCCTGTGATGCTTTTATGAGGACTTTGAGGCAAGTTTCTCTGGCCCAAGGTAACAATCTGACTTCTATAAATAATGAAATAGGATTGAGTTTTGTTGTTTTTCAAATCCAGGGAATTCAGCTACGAGAGGAATAGGGGATCAGGTAGGTGGAAGGGAGAAGGAGGAAGTGAAGCGTTCTTAAGCTCCGTGACTTAGATGGATGTGCATGAAGCCTTGCAAAGAATTCAGAATTTTCATCTGTCCGAGAAGGCCAACAGCCAGCCTGTGTACCTAGTGTCCCTTTTGTACATTTCCTTGTAAAATGTGTGGAGGAAAGGAAGTTCATGTGAATACATTAGCTGTTATTTGGGTTTCTCAGCACCACAATATCACAGGTTCCAGCACATCCATGTCCCACGTGAGACCAATTGCCCTGCTCTTCGGAAACCATGTCCTGTTCCACACTGGGCTATTTAATACTCACATTTCACATTTTGGGAAGCGCATGAGTGTTTTTGCATGGAACCTGGCTGATTTCACTGCTGATTTCATGCCTGCAACAAGCAGCATTTCCCGTGGCTTTTCTGTTCAGCTCCAGGCCCAGAGAGAAAGGAGCGGGCTCTCAGCAAGATCCAGCTTTTCAGCTGTTGGTTTGTGGAGGGTGGGGTGCCCAGAGAAAAACAGAACCGTGGATAAGATTATATAAATAACTGTTGTTTTTCTTGGCCTGGGAAATGCAGATCAACACTCAGATGAATGTTGCCTTACATACATTTCGGAGCACAATGGCACCTTGTTGTTGCTTTGAAACTTTGTTGAAAACCCGAAGCCAAGAAAAAGTTATCACGTAAATGAGCAGAGCCCCGCGCTAGGAGAGTTTCGCCGCGGCCTCTGCAACAAAGCGCTGCCCAAGCGGCGCTCGGGAATCTGCGGTGATTAATTGGAACCTTTAAGGATTACTCCAATTTCGTGTGATTTCATACGGTTCACTCGAAACCTCGTTATGGCTTGGGCAGGTGGGGTCAAAGAGTTTCAGAAACGCTCTCCCGCTTTCCTCAAATGTCTTCGGGTTATTGGACTCGCATTCGAGAACTCCTCAACTCCAGGCCTTAAAATTCTACTGCCCCTAAAAAATAAGTTATTTAAATAATTGTTTAATTTTATTTGTTAGAGTAAAAGGTCAGTGTGTATTGATAATGTGTCAAACACAGATCTACAGCACGATTACGACACAGGGCATGCACATACCAGTGTGGTATATTTTCATGTTAGATGCATCAGGGCTTTTTTGCTTTCTGGTGCTTTCCTCCAAAAACTGTACTTTAACACAGAAATCAGGGCAGAGTTCGGGTTGCTCTGTCAACCTTCATCTCTTAGCTTCAAGTACAAGTGTGTAGGGGAGAGCCAACACCCCAGACTCTGGAGGGGTTTTTGCCAGTGAGGTAGAGAATCAGATTCACTGCAGAGTCCCATGGCTTATCTTCCTTTTGAAAATTATAGAAATTAAGAAAAACCTCTAGATGTGATTCTTGCTAGGTACATGCTGCATACAATGTGTGTATAGTATAACACAACAGTTTTTGGAGACATATGAAGAACAATTCAATTCCATCAATAATATTCAAAACTAGCTTTCACCCAGAACTCACCTCAAAGTTTATCTGCTTCAAAATACATTAAGCTGTCTTTTTTTCCCCTCTTTCTCTCTCTCTCTCTTTGTTTTCGTGTTCATTTGCGTGCTCTAAATAATTTTAACATGTGCTGTGGTAGACTGTGGTTGTTACCAAGACCTACATGCAAGAACCTTGCAAGATTTTTAGCTCCAAGTCCTGGATATCCCATCAAGTAAATATTCTTCCAGCCAGTCCTTGGCTGCTAAAACTGTGCCAGCACTTCAGCCTATATTTATTGGGGGTCTGTACAGTCTATCAATTCATATTTACAAAAGGTCAGGCAAATCAGCACCCTTACAATACCCTTGTAAGGCTCAAATTCTGGTTTAACTCTGTTAAAATTGAATTCCTCTTTGGCCCTGCAGTGGGGAGGAACTAGAATTAGTGCTGAAGTCAATCATGATGCCACAAATTCTGAGATACAGAAAGTGTCCCAAAACACAGTTTGGGGTAAAAACTGCCCTCATGGAGAATTTAGAAAGACTGACGCCCACATGTTTCTGTATTTGAGTAAAAGAAGAGTTGAAGCTGCTCAAAAAGGGGCTCTGCAGTAGGTAACAACACGGCCCTGGACCCAGAGCAGTGTCATAGGACAACACAGAAGGAACCATAACATCTTTTGGAAGGGAGTTCTGACCCACTAAGTCCAGACCCCTTTCACAGCATAGCCAACTCTGCTGCTGGGTCCCAGTTCAACATCAGAGCACGCCGGGCTGTGCCCAGCTGAGGTTTGAAGACGGCCAAGAATACACTGACACATGTACAACGAAATGCCCTGTGTCTCTTACTTTGTCAGCCTGCAGCCTCACATTGCCTGGCCCAGCATTTTTTACACTCTGCAAACAGCCAGGAAAGCTTAGTTTTGAACCAAAGCAGATCCCAGCCCAAGCACAGCACGAGATACACGCACAGGGCTATTGCCCAGGACAAATTTCTCCCCCAGCAGCCCGTGGTGCCCGCGGCACTGGCACAGTCCCACCCCACAGCAGATGTACCTGAGGTGCGGGGGGAGCTGGAACTTGTTGCGCACGTCGGCGACGCGCCGGCCGAGGTACGGGGTGTCCACGGTGACGAAGATCCCTCTGTAGCTGGCTCTCTCCGCGCGCCTCACCAGCGACTCCGTGAGCTCCCGGTCCTTGTACATGTACAGCTGCAGCCAGCGGACGCCGGCCGGAGCTGCCTCAGCCACCTCCTCGATGGAAGAGGTGGCCCAGGAGCTCAGCATCATCCCTGTCCCCACGGCCTGGCAGGCTGGAGGAACACAAAGGGAGATCCTCTAAACAGGAGCATTAAAATAACGCATTTAAGGCTTCCAACTTTTTGAACGCTGCCATATTGCCTCCCAAAAATCACCCTCCACGCGGGCGACTGCCAACCCAGGCTGCACCAGCTAACCTCATACAGATATGTTTCAATGAATCGATCACTTACTCTTTTTGGAGTAATCTGTCAGTTATTGGAAAATAAAGGAAAACACGCCGTAAAACTCAAAAATATTCTAGAAAGCCTTGTTTTCCTTGGTCTACCACAGTATGCATATTTTTAATGTAAATGGACCTCTGTTTCAAGACATCATCTGCAGCCCATGGAGGAATTAAAAAGTGGTCTTTATGACAACATTTTATTAAATAAGGATTACAAGCCTCTTGGAGTGGAAACTTATGAACAGCTTATTCAAACAAATTGGTTACACCCTCACAGGGCCACCAGGCAGTTTTCCCTTACTGGAAATACTGCAGCAATCACCCAAACCTCTCGAGTTTGTAGCCATTCTGTTCCTCTCCTTGAAATTACTGGACACAGTTCCCTCTATATCGGGAATGAACGGGAGGGTTGCGAACCCGGGAATTGCAAAACTCTCACATCAGATAAGGGAGAAATGTAAATGTTATGGTTCAATCTGCCTTTAGGTATCCATTTATTTCCATTTTTTCCTTTTATTCCCAAGTCTACCTCTACAGCCCTATGGTTGCAAAAGCAAAAATTAATTTGGAAACTGCACAATAAAATGTTTTTGGTGAAGAGAAGATTTAAATCATGGTACATCATGCTAGCCTTTCAACTTAGCTGTTGAGCTAATATGTAGCAATATGTAGCAATAGAGAAAATAGTGCTCTACTCTTATTTAAGGTTAGGTTTAAGCAGTTTGGTTCAACCAGAGTTCAGGCATCTCAAACGGGGTTATGGCATTTTCATGCAAGCATGCACACAAAATTCCCCTCATCTCTCCTGTAAAGTTCACAGCTCTCTGGTGAAGCACCAGCTCAACACATGTAGTTTAGATCTCTCAAGCAAATCCAACATTCACAGACAAAATTTTTCAAAGTTTTAGAAATTCCCACTTCCAGTTTTGGTCGACCTTGGCTTGATCTTGATCATTGTAAAGCTTATTTTGACAATTTTCTAGATTTCTAAAACCAAGAGATAGAGAGGCCTGAAATGTTGCCAGGTTTGGTTGGGGCTTTTTTCCTACCTGAAATTAGGTTTTTCTAAAAATACACTCCCACTTCTCACACATTTAGCTGCAGTTGAAGAAAACAGAAGCAATTCATTTCCTCCAACAACCGTATCTTACACTTCACTTTTGGGGTGCTGCAAATTATTTATTATTTCAAATCAGCCCTACTACAGCCATATTCCCCCAGGATGCTCTTGCTCTTGCTGCAGTATGTGTGATTTGCCAGAGTTTAAGCAGGAGATATTTTTGTAAACCAGTCTTTCCTCATGCCATTTCATGACTGCTTTTAGCTGTTTGTTTTTCATGTTGTTTTTTTTTCCCCCAGGTCTTCTTTTAATCCTGAGCATTGCCCAAAGGACACATTCACCCTTGTACACCCTGCAGGCGCCTGTTGGGCTCCACGACAGCGCAGAGAGCAAGGCAGTAGCCACACACAGGAGGCTGGGGAAGTCCATGGAATCACACAATGGTAAAGAATCTCCTCCTCATATCCAATCCAAACCTGCCCCTGGCAGTTTAAAGCCATTCCTTCTTGGGGAACTCAACTGAAGTATTTTACATAGCAACAAATGGGACAGGACCCACTTGGGAGCTCCACTGGGGAACAAAGAGTGACCTTTTTTAGCCCTTTTTTCACCCTGAAGCCTCAGAGCATCCTCCCCCCATCGGATGGGGCATCAGTTCCTTGCGTGGTTTGGGAAGGGTACGGAATTTGTCCCTGTGGGCAACTCAGAGGCAGCATACTTCAGAGAGGACACTGGAGAGGAGCCCAGTTCAGGCTTGCAGATTTTGTCAGGGTTACCTTGTATGGGAATGGGAACTCGCTTTTTTCCTCTAGCTGGGCAAATTCCCATCATTTCCCTTTTAGGGGCATTTCCGAAGCCCAGCAGCCAAACTGCCCCACTGCAGGCGTTTTTCCCTGAATCCACCCAGTGAATCCACTGTCCCCAAGCTGAGGGCCAGAGGACATTCCTTGGGATCAACACGATGTCCTTCTGGCACAGCAGTATTTCCCAGGAGCAGCAGCCGTGTTCTTGGAGCTGCATCTCCTGAGAAACAGAGCTGTTTAAAGAACTTCACGTTACTCTCTCGACAAACCACACTTGGCTGAGAGATCCCTGTCAGCCTCTCCTCCCTCAGCCCTTACAAAACCCCGCGTGCGAGTGGTGCCTGCCGCCCTCTCGTTGACACAACGCGTTTTGGCAGCTGTGCAGGAAGGCTGAAGGGGAAGGGACACGTGGCCAAAACGGATCTGGGATGTGCCTGGCATGCCAGGCTGCCTGGGTACACTTGTAGCACAAAGTCCCCCAGCCACGCCGCTCTCCGGGTGGAATCCAGCCCAGGTCAGCCCAGGCCATGTTGTCCCATGTGAATATTGTCCTCTCCATGACTCTGGACTGACATTCATTTTTGTACCTCAGAATTAACCTCATCTTTTGATCACCACATAGGTAACAGGTAGGCACAAAGTCCTGCTGTTTTCTCTGTGGCTGAGCACAAAATGTAATAGGTGGCCAAATCCCTCCTTCCTAGTCACAACCATGTCTGATGGGCACAAGAAACCCAAGTTTCAGTGCTCAGCAGCATCATAGAGAGCAAAAGCACAGTAGCAGCCTGTTAAGAGCCAAAGGAACAAAGGTGTTGCTCCCTCTCTAGTAGGAATGACACAGCTGCCAGAAACTCAGCTAAAATAGGGGAAAAAAACATCTTTTCAGTCAATATTCCTGTTCTCCATTTAGCAAAGCAAACAGCGCAGTCACGGCACAGGTGATGGTGAAACCCTTCCTGCGTCAGCAGCAGCTTGGAGAGAGGTTTGAGCGCAGCTGCACAGGGCAAACACAAAAACTTCAGCCCTGAGCCACTGTCAGTGTCAGTTCTCAAAAGACCTGGCCAAGAAAACAGTCGGGTTCTCAGCCTGATTTTCAGCCATTCATGGAGAAGCCAGGCATTGCAATGCTGCTGTGGGGTGAAAACAGAAATTTAAACTACTCAGTAAGCGCAATATGGAATAAGCAGGAATATAAACAGAACAGAAACCTCAATAAAACAATGCTACAAGTCTGTTTATAATCAATAAAGGTTGCAAAAAATTGCTATTTCTTGCTGAGCAGCTGGATGGTGCACAAGATTTTGAGTCAGTGTACTCGAGGTGGGTCCTGTTGACACAGGGGATCACATTGGTTTGCAAGCACAGCACGAAGTCAGGATGGTAAATGAATGCCTTGGCATGGAGGAACAGTGAATCTGCTGATGGACAAGCAAGGAAAAAAGATCCCATAGAATCAGAAGGGTTCTATTGAAAAGTGTTTAGAGAACAACCTTTTGCTCTTCAGTGGCTAAGATTATTCATCGAATTTGGCAAATATTTTTAGTCAAAGAGGTTGAAATTCAAGTGGGAAGGATGAGAAAAAAACACCTAAGTCAAAATGTCATGTGTTGATCTTTTCAAAATGGAAATGTTTTCTCCTGAGCTAACACTTTTGTTTCAAAACAGAACTATAGCTAAAAGCATTAGCCAGTAGGAAAATGAAATAAAACATTATGTTTTGGATCAAATGAAACATTTCAGTTAATCCAAAACAATTTTCCTCCCAATTCTTCAGTTTCTACTGAACAGAAAATCCATTCTTTGGAAAATTGCCACAGACACTGATGAACTACAACTAAAATGCCAGGGAATATACTTGAAGGAAGACCTAGAAAAGCTGGGACAACTGCCAAGGGGCATGAAATTTTTCAAGGACAAGAGAGCTTTCTCCGTAAGGAAGGACTCTTGATACATTCAGACATGTCAGAGAAAACTGAGGGACCACCTTATTACAGCCTGCACAGACTTTTTTAAAAAAAAATTCATTTAATATTTTAAAGTCTAGCTAACAGGAGTACAAGTAAATCCAACACCTGGATTTGAGGCTGTGCAAGGTTTGACCACAACTGCAGTTTATTTTGCTCAGAGTGGGGTTACTTAACCTTTGGCATAACTTACATTGTGCTGGCTGGCCTGTCACCAGCAACTCTTAAAATTACAATTGGATGTTTTTCCTAGAAAAGATCCTTTACTCATGCAAAAGAACTGTCCATGAAAAGGTGTTCCAGGTGAGCTGCCCTGTTCTGGGAAGGTGCACACTCCTCTCCACCAGCTCGGTTGCTGCAGGACAGCATCCCTCAGGAAGCAGCAGCCCCCAAAACCCTGACAAGCCCCAGAGCAAGGGTTTGTGAGGGCAGGGAGTTCTAAGGGACACCACAACATGCCCTTGTCCCTAGAGGGGACATTTGCCCTACAACACGTGGGCAAACCTGCAGGGAGAGCAGAGCAGTTCCAAGCAAGACACTGTTGCTCAAGGAAGTGCCTCAAACACTGTTCTCAAAACATCAGAAGTTAAGGGAAGGAGCTGTCATTGCTCTCTTCACCGCCCTGCTCTGCAGGGCAGCGTGGTGTGAACCAGGATTATCTCTTGGGGTTCAAGGCCAGCCAGGCAGACTCGTGGCACACAGGGAGGCTCCTTTGGGAGCTGCCTTGTTCCCAACACGAGCCAGGGCACTGGCTGGGAAGGCGCAGGACTCAGACCCCACTGTGCTTCTCAAGGATCATGACCACGGCAGAGGCACCACCTCACACAGCACTTCCTGCACACCTGAGCCAAAACAAGCCAGGCTTACGGAGCACTCCAGGCTTTGCAGAAGCCACAGGACTACAGATCAGGCTGCCTTGGCTTGTGCAACTGAAGCAGAAGCTGAATTAAAGCAACCAACAGTTTGCTCACTTAAACTCTGTGCTACCTCTGGAATAGAAGAGAGGTTGGATGTGGCAAACCCCCTGATCCCGAGTGTCCCAAGTTTAAGAGAACCTTTAAGCCAAATGTGTACTTTACAGCTAATTCCTGTCATCTTATAAGGTCAAACCAAAAGCTTGGCACTGAGTGCCCCGCTCCACCTCTAAGAGCACAAATCCAAAGCCATTTTTTTTTTCTCCCCCAAACGCCAAAGCAATACAGAGGGTGTGATTTTAACACTGCTCTCCTTTGAAAGCAATGAAAAATTCAGCAGATCCAATGGATAAGGTTACTGGACCACACATTCTAACTTATGCCAGTACACTGAGCTGTCCCTAGCTTGAAAATCCAAGAACATTAAATGCAATAATCATGTGCTAAAGTTTGAAAATGTAAGTGCACAAAAATCAGGAAATTCCAGAATTAAGTTACTACCAGAACCATAACTCAGCCCTGGTACTCAGCCTTATTGTACCATTCGCCTTTGCGTGCCGTTGTGGATTTATGCCTTAAAATGTGGCCGGGCTGCAGCATCAGTGGGAAATTTTGCTAAGAAACATCCTGATTTTTGTGTGTTTCAAATCTCGCTCTCACCATTGTATTAATACGTTTGCACTTCATGCTTCAGCGCTTCCTTCCAGCACAACCTGGCCCAGAATTAACCCGCAGGAGCTGCCAAAGGATGGGACAGCACCAAGGCCCCGCCGGCCCTTCCCAAACCGATCCGAGGTGCTGGAGCGGCATCGTGTGGAGAGCGCCGGCACTTACAGACAGGCAAAAGAGCGTCGGCTTCCTAAGAAAGCTCTTGGGAAGGGGAAAAACGCGGCCCCAAACATGCTGGAACATTGGAGAGACGTGTTTTTCAAAGACAGCTCTGGAGCTGTGCTGTAACCCACCCCCGTGCACATCACAGCGATGAGAACTAAGAGCAGCTCCCACTGCAGGGCTGAGAATTCCACTTGCATCACACTAATGTCTGCTGCACTGGGCATGGAAACGCTGTTAGATGAATAACCCAACCATGCACAGGATTTTTTTTTTTTTTAAATATCACCTAGTTAAGTTTTGTATCCTTTTTCATTCAGCACTGGAGCACTGAAATGAACAGCCCACACCTCTTCCTCAGATTTGGTGCCATTCTGCAGCTTGAGTTAAAGGAGTAGGAGACAATTCCCCATCTGAATTCTGGTTAATATCCTTTTGAGCAGCAGCCTCTGTGCTGGCAACATCTTTGTGCAGCTTCTAGCCCAGAGGGGCCCTTATCTCGCTGCCTCCCTGGGATGCTCTCAAAGAGCTTTCTTCAAAGCAAGGATTTTTCCCAGGCAAACAAAGGCCTCGGAATTTCTACAGTCAATTCTCTAATAGGAAGAGTGTTGCTGTGACAATGTTTATACTTCTATAGAATGTATGGATAGGTAGATGGATGTTTTCAATTTTATATGTGACAAATTATTCCCCTCTTGCATCCTTCATCTCCCACCCCTGTTTCATAGAGAGAGAAGCCACGCTCAGACAAGTGAAACGGTAAAAAACAAACTGCAGAATCAACCCGGTTACTCTGAGCAGCAACCCAAACCCACCCAGGAGCAAGGAACCCAGCTGGGATGCCCAGGCACCAGGCTCAGCACTGCCCTGTCCCTCTCTGCCCCGTGGCAGGGCTCACCTCTGGCGGTCGCCGTCTCTCCGTGGGGGTGAGCCATGCGCTGCATCGCGGTGGCGGCCACACACACGGGCATGGTGACCCTCTGCCCCAGAACTGAGGTGGACAGGTCCATCACCGACACGTCCCTGAGCACCCGGGGGTACAGCTTCCACCTGGCACACACACACAGATAAACTGAATTTCAAACGGCTGCAGCATGCGGGGAATTTACAGTTCCCAATGGCCAAGTGCAGGTTTCCTCGCTGTCACACAGTGAAAGCTGTGTTGGGGCTGGAAGAGAATCCCACTGTGTGACCCAGAGCTGCAGCAAAACCCCTGCAAGGCACAAAACCTGGAGGGAGCAGGCAAGGAGGGACCAAAGAGCAGGGAGGGTGAAAGAGGCAAAGACCCTGTGAACATTATCGGCTGGTATTGTTTGAAAGGAAAGACTGTGAAACAATAAGGTTCATGGTGAGTCCCAGCCCCCTGAAAGCCTCGGGGCAGAACTGAGTGACAGACGCTGTGTGCAAATGGCAAAAGTCACCAGCCACCCTCAGTTATCCCTTTGATGGACTAGGGAACCAAAAGACACGGGATTTTTTGGGTAACACAAGCCTGGCCTGCATGCTCGGAGCTCCCTTTCCCAAAACAGAGCAAACTAAACCACACTTAACCTGAAATTACAGTTTACTGCAGCCAGGCCGGACACCACACGTCTGCACACACAGAAATTTATCTTCCCCCCTCCTACAAAACAGCATCGCAAGATCATGATCCCTATTATGGGATCAACTAGACACCGTAACATCCAAGCCTTTGTGAAGAGGGCTGCATTCCTGGGGATACCTGTGCCATGGGACTTTTCCCCATCATCCCGGTGTTGTCACAGCACTGCCACCACTAGAAGCCACAAGAGGGGGTGCAACACTTGGGGCTGGCTCTCATGAGCTCAGCCTGGCCAAAGCCTCCCCGCAAGCACCAACCTCTCACTGAGACCTCCCTCCCTCCGAAAGGGCTCCCACGGCTCCTGAACTGTAATTACAGAGAAGAATTTAAAATGTATGGTCTAATACTGCTGAACATGAGCAACTGCTCAGGACCAGGATGCTCGAGACTGGTAATATTATAATTACCAGCACAGAGATAGAACCAGGGCCACTGTTACCCTCTGACAGGCAGCAGAGGTGAGGTTGAGCTTGTGTATTAAAATGACAATTCAGGGGAAAAAAAGACAAAATCTCTGTTTTACAGAAAGATCAAAAGACATTTCCCCAAAATGCCTGGGGCAGAGCCAGGACAAGACCCACCTTTCTGAAGGCCTGGAGCTTGGGGCCGTGCCAGCTCTCCAGGCAGTGCTCCCCAGGGAGGAGAAGGACAGTTATGATGCTTGGAAGGAGATGTGTGACTGTGGAAGTCAGCTGTGCTGCTCAGTGCCAAGACACACACAGCAAGAACATCTCCTCACACTTGTTTTCATGCCATTGTAACAGTTTGTTATTTTTCAGGGGAGGATGGGCTGAGGGTGGGACAAAGAAAACATGACTTCTTTCTCCCCCTTTTTCCCTAACCCTCATTCCAAAGGCTTCCACTCTGCTCTGAGGCATCTTTTCCCAGCAAACAAAGAAAACAAAAATCCCTTTGTAACCTTGCTCATTCATACAGTCAAACCCAAAAGCATAAAGGATGTGGAGCATCTCCCTCTTCCTGTCAGATTGTCACCTGCCACTGCCATGTCACAGCCGGCCTATGAGGGTCAGTCCCGAGGTACAATCATCCCTGTGGATGATTTGACCAGCTTTTAGCTGGGAAGAGAAACAGGAGGAGCCAAAATCCTCCCAGCAGCACATGCAAGAAAAATGATGCAGTCCCAAGCAGAGATACCTTATCAGGTCACATCCTCTCAGTCAACATCCAGTCAGTGCTCCTGACCCAGCACTGGCTGGTCCCACAAAACACCAAAGGTTCGCTACCTGACTATCATCCTCTTTCAATAAAACCTGACCTTGCTTTGGAAACTCGCATGTTTCCAGCTCTGAGATTGACAGACACTTGAAGCCAGGCATTGTCTGGACAAACTTTAGGCAAATGCCCTTAACAGCAGCATTTGCCAGTCACCAGGGCACACGTTCGTTCAGCTGCCACACAGCACCTGCTTCCTCCAAGTCTTGCAGTGAAAGGTTTCCTGCATATTTTGCAAAAAAACTTGGATTTTTTCTTTTTTATTTTAATTCATCATCTCCTCATCACCCACATATTTTTCCAGCCAAGTCCACACTCGTGTGCTGCAATCAGCAACTGAGAGTGAACACATCCTTCTTCCCAGCTGGAAGCGGGAGATGCCGCAGTGGGGAAGGCAGCAAGCACTCCCTGTTTAGGCAGCTTCAGCTAAAAGCTGCTTTAAAGGAAGGATTAAAGGGAAGGAAGGGGGATTAATCTTTTGGGTTTTTTCCTTTTTTCTCCATGCTTAAAAAAAATTCTGATTGGAAGTTACCTTGCAGTGGGATAAGAGGGAAGCACTGGCTGCTTTCAGCTAGGAAAAACATTGAAATTTTCAAACTGCACCACATTTTCAAGCAGCTCTTGTTCCTCTCCTGAGTTGTCCCAAATCCCCTCGTGCTTCAGGGCAAGATGCACATTTTGGAAAAGACACACTGCTCAGGCAAAGCCTCCACCCTAATCCCAATCCAGTTTTCTGCCCTTCTGTCCCCTAGAGCTCCACTTCCCTTCAGAAGGAGCAGGCACTGGTGCTGTGCCAGGCTAAGCAACAGCTGCTTTTCCTTGGGGAAAATTATCTTCCCTTTCACCATGTCTTGCCATCCACATCTTTTCGCAGTGCTCTGCAAATCCGAGGTGAAAGACATCACAACAACGTAACTAAATTATTATTCCAAGCATTCCTTTCCTTTTCTCTCTCTAAATTTCCGAGACTTGTCTGACCCAGTCCCACTCCCAGCCTTGGTTTTTTAACCAATTCTTTCAACTACTTCTGTGCCCATTTTAATGCCTTTAACTGCCACAAGGTAACATCACGTTTGCAGAAAGCCTGCATTGATGCTGGCACTGCTGAAGCAGCAGCTGCCGTTCCTTGCAGGACAGAACAAGGCAGCTTCTCCCCAAGCCTCCGGGAATTCTATGGCAAAGCACGTCAGGGCAGATTAGCAGAAGCCTGCTCCTACACACACCGACGTCCCCCTTCCTTGGCATGCCGAGAGGGGACACTCCAGATTGATTTCCTGAATGCCATCGAGCTAAAGGCATCCCGACCTTGTCACACAAATCTCTCCTCCATTCAGACCCCTCGGTTCCGTGACAGCTCGAGAGGGGATTTCAGCGCCAGATGGGGCTGAAAGGACACTCGGCATTCCGGGATGAGGAGCAAACCCAAGGTGAAGGCAGGCAGGGAATGACATATGCTCTGCCATCCCAAATCATCTTTTGTGGCCTTAACGCCTCACTTGTGCCAGGGCCATTTGAGAACTATGAATAAGAAATGCTTATCTGGCCTCAGCAGGAACTCATCGATGTCAACATCCGAGTGCTGGTTCATCCCTCAGTCCCAGAAGAACGGGGAGCAGGGAGAGAGTTGCTGTACCTGGTGTTAAACTCATCTTAAACACGGCCCTTGTGGAGGCACTTTATACTCTGATATCTGAAGGTCCAAAGGCCAAGACATTCATTTTATAATCCAATGAGTATGAATTGTGCTGCTCCAAAAATTGCATGGAGTGTTCCAAAGATATGGCAGGATCCAGTAAAACAACCATTCATTAGGGTTAGTTCTGAATAACAACAATAATATTAGTCCTTAATAAGATCATCTATTTATTTCTCCAAAAATGAAACCATTTGTTTGCCAAAAAAAAAAATATAAAGGACTCACAGATGAACCCAGCACTGGTTTTCCACCCTCACACCTCACCTGAATAATCCTGCACCATAAAGGTACAGGCTAACAATTCCTGCTTCTGGTTCAGTGTTGTGCTTTCTTTTCCATTTAAACTTAAACATATAAATATTTAATAAACTGCAAACTTTTCTAATCAGGTGAACCCTGCAACTAAGCTTCTGACAGGAAAAATCAATGAGAAATGAAGCTGAACATACCCCTATCTTTCACAAAATTATTTGACTTGGTGATCTTTGTGCCTAGGGGGTGTAAAGTCCATCTGACTTTATATTTACCCACAAGCTGCACTCAGGAACAGGCAGAAACACCAGGATTGTGTGAGGGTGAGCAGCACTCCCCTGTCTGTAACAGCTGGGCCATGCTTCTCCCAACAGCATCCAAGGGAAAAACAAAGGTTTTTCCAAGTCCCTTACGTCACCCAGGTCTTATAAACCAAAATATTATAAAATCTTTATAGCAGGTTCTACCTTCTGGAGATTTATTGCCAGGAAGCCATTGCAAACGTGGTCTAATGACTGTTAATGACAGCATCCCATGTGCTGAGAAAATGGGGTCTTGTCTTATTTCACATAAATATAAAAAGGGAGGGGGAGCAAAGACAGAAACACCTCCCAGCCTCTTCATCCCCACCCTGCTGAGGAGCAGGAACTCAGCACTGAGGCACTTTCAGCCACACCAAGTTTCACTGATTTCTTTTAATGCCTCAGGCCATTCGAGGCACTGCTAATGAACATCTCCTTCAGTTCCAGGCTGCCTGCAAACACCACGGTTTTGAACACCTAGAACTGGAGGTTTTTATTGAAAATCTGATGGAAGATGCAGCAAAAATGAGGTAAGCCTGAACCCCACAGGCACCCAGCCCGATGTGAGGAGGTCTCTTATCAGAGGAATCCATCCCTGTGGCGGGAAACAGCTTCAGAGCAGAGCTGCCCTTATCTCCCTGCCAACACACAGCTCATGGCACTCAACATGCCAGCACAACAAGGGACATGCTCAGCTCTTTGCTAGCCTGGCTCTGGCAGCTTTAGATCCAACCCCATCATGATTAGCTCCAGCAGTTACAAGTAAAACGTTCACTGCTCCCGCAGTTTATTGCCTGCAAGTATTTCCTTGGAGTGTCCTTTCCTTAATGTCTCACTTTGGTTTTATGAGGGCAAGTAGCATCAGAGCATCTGGAAGCATTAGAGAAGATACAATAAAAATCAGGTGAGCACTACTCCATCCCTTCCTGCTCCTATTTACTCCTCAGGGCAACCTTTTGGCTTGTGTTTGAGCGGGGGAGTTTCTGTGACAGCAGCTCCTGCATGGAGCTAGGAGGTCTGGAATAAGCAGAGGTGGAGGTGAGTTGTCTTCTCTTGACATTATAAAGCTTTTCTATGTGTGTCCTTAAAATTAAGGTTCCGGGTTCATTTCTGTCCTTTGAGATCCTGCTAAATGAATGATCACAGAGTTTTCTACAACCTTCAACTTCCATGAGATTTCCAGCTGAATGGCTCATAGCTATGGAAAAGCAACTGGAGCAGTGAGTAGGATTGCTGCTCTGCAGCAGAAAAGCAAAGCAGGGAGGGAGAAAGACTAAAAAAACAAAGCGAAAATCTTGGTTTGGTTTGTTAGAATCAGAGGAATTTAAGACAAAGCCTTTGCAAAGACAAGTGCAGGGGGTTAAACGTCTGCACCAACACAGCCCCGAAGGAAGGAGACGTCAGCAGCTGTTTGAGCAGCTCGACCAGGCTCAGCTGGGCTGAGGGGAGCAGCCTCCAGCTGCCTCCTTCCCTCCGCCCTGCTCAGGGACATTTGGGAGCAGGGAACCAACTGATGTGATGCCAGTTGTGACACTTCCACCGAATCCCACAGCAAGCGCCCACTGATTTTGTGCTGACCTGTCCTTCTGAGGCCAAGGGCGACCTGAGCCCAGCTTGCGCAGCAGTTCAGGGGGTCAGGCTAAGGCAAACGTGGTTTAAAATAGCTCCCAGCATTTACAGTACCTCCTGGTGAAGGGCTGACCTCCTGCTGGAAACCCCTGAGCACAGCTGGGCCACCCAGGACTGAGTCCTGGCTTTCCTGGCTCTCCCCAGAGCCGGGAAATGCAACTCCTTCCTGCAGGGCCCTGCAGCTCTCATCTGGGAAGGCCACAGAACTCATTCAGTTTAGGAGAAACAAGCAAAAGGCAAAACTGATTCAGGACCTAAAAAGTACAACCCCACCACAAGAAGCCCTTGCTGGCACTATAACCCAATACGTAGAAATTACAGTTTCATTAGCTGATTAAATATTGGAGCTGAAGGACTCTGGAGAGAATTTCTGTTAACAAAGAACACAAATGCAGGCAAAGCTAAAAAGGTGCTAATGGATCTTAGGGACTGCTTTTTGACAGAAAATGTTATGTGGAAGAGTGAAAGGGGAGAGAGAGCTGTCCTGAAAATCAGTTCTTTGAGAGTCTTTTTGCTAAAATAGAAAGAAGTTGCAGAAAAGATGAGTTTCATTCACACAGAAAAATCTAAAATGGCACCACGTCTACCAATAAAGCAGAACTTACACCCCCTGCCTCCCACCCCAGCCTTCAATCATCCTCCTACCTGGAAAACGCTGCGACATTATCTGCCAGTGTTTCCTGGTCATCCGCCCCGGATCGGTAATAATCGTACACGGACTTGGGCAGAAAGGTTTTAGCATACTCCTCAAAATCTGCTACGCACACCGGCTTGCCAGACATGTCTGCAGATCTCACTGGCTTAGTTTATTCCCACTTCCCACTCTTTTAAACTCTGCAGTTTTGCCTGTAAATCATTAATATGGGACCTCATCAGGATTCAACTTATTTACATTCTCCCCCCCCAAAAAAAAAAAAAATAAATACACCAACTTCTTGTGTCCTATTGGACTTCAGCACCATCTTTTGGTTCATGTGGTCAAAGCCAACCCAGAACATAACAGAATAAAATATGGTAAAAACAGAGAAAATTAATAAGCAGGGAAAGAAATACATAGTTAAACCTACAGGAATGTACATTCCCCTCTGTCATCCAAAATACCCAGGAGACTGAAAGCAGAAGGAGTTTGCCTATACCCAAGATGCAAAATCTTGATTTAGATGATTTTTAAAAGCAGGTCCCAGCCTGCACATTTAGGGTAACACCTCACACAGGTGAGGTTGCAATTATTTCCATTAAAATCCTGGATACCAAGGCCAGTTGCAGGGACCCAGCTGCCAGACATCCTTGAGCAAACGGCTCCTGATTTTCAGGTAATTCCATCTCCACAACCCAGAGAGCCCTTGTTATTCTTAAAATGTTAAGGAGTCAGATGCACTCACCAGCTGGAAATAAAATCATCTTATCAAAGAGACAGCCCTCATCCAAAGTGTAACAGATTTGGCTAACATTTCTTGATTTCTCCTCCTTTCAAACTTTAAAAAAATATGCAGTTTGCGACGGGTTTAAGTAATTGTTTGACAGGGAAAACTTAGGAGTATATCACATGTATACAATTGAGTTTTCCAGCTGCAGACTGCACATTAATATCAATTTACACATAATTACACCACGAGGCATTTGCCACATATCAGTGTCAGAAACAATTCAAATGCAAACTGCTTTAACCTTGGCATTTCACTGCGCTCCAAGCGAAACACTGAGGACACGTCTGTTTGCATTTATTTAAAGGTTGCATCATCTGTGCTAAAAACAGGTATTTATCCTGGAGCATGAGACAGGAAGTGCTGCATGACAGCTGAATATTTTAATATGTGCAGCTGAACTCAGCCTTAATGAACTCAAAAGGTTTTCATGTTGGGAAGTTGCAAACACTTCTGGAGGCAACAACAGTGTTGCGTCACTTCTTCCCTCTCCCCCTTCTATAATGTCTGTATTCTTCAAAACTCTTCCTACCTTGGTATTTCTCTTTCCATTTAGGTATTTCTCTGCCACATGCACAGGATATTGGTGATTTACTTTAATTGTCATTATTTGCCACTCGGGCTAAAAGCTCCTCTTCCCTATCATGAAGTTTCTCAGGTGGAACCCTTTATGGATCCTCCCACATGTGCCAGTCACACCCCTAAGCCCCCCTGGGATTGCTGAATTCCTGCTGCAATCCAGCCAACACACCTTGGGAAGCTCCACAGAGCTTGGGGGTCCAACTGGAACTGGAGCCTCCAGCAGGATCCACCACTTCCCATGCTGGCCAGTTGCTGAGCTGGGGTGAGGTGGAAGGTGCCAGTATTAGCACAAGGGAAGCAAAACTAAGTAAAACATGAAATGTAATGCCAAGGTCTCCCCAGCACATCTGACACCAACACATGGAGCTTCCCTCCAAGTAATTGGCTCCTCATTTTAATGAATCTCTCTGGATGAGATTTCCTCTGGGTGCTTAATGAGGCATCAGCTCTCTGACCTTTAACTCTGGGGCCAAGGAACAGCATCTGACTGAACAGCAAAGAGTTTGCCCGAGCAACCACAGCAAACCTTACTGCCACAGTCAATGTCAAAAAACCCAAGTCAGGGTAGTGTGAACACCCCTGCCCACATCTCCTGCTTCTCCCTTGTTCCTTTGGCAGAAACTACAGAGAATGGTGTCACACCTGGTGCTCAGCTGTAGCAGGCTCTGCAAAGGAAACTTTTCACTGTGGTTCAAAAAGGTCAGTCACAAATTCCAGATGAAAAACCCCACAGAGGGCTGTTGAACAGAGATACAACTTGTGGCTTAGAAAGCACGACAGGCCAAAGCCAAAAAGACTTCAGAGGAAAACCACCGCATGCTTGTCCTGATGTCAGTTATTTGCTAGAAAGGGAGACTGATCCTGCAGAAGGACGCAGGTCCACACTAGAATGCTGTGCACAGAGAGACAACACCAACAGTCTCCTGTTAGCACATGAAAACCTCTGCAGGGGAAAGATGAACCCGCTGGGATTTTCTCCCTTCAGTTAACTGTAGTAAAGACTAACTGGAGAAGTTAACTGCAGCATAGAATTCAAATATTTTAACGTTCAAGCCATTGCACATTTCTCAAGACTGTTGTGCAAAGCTGTTTTATCAAGTACCTTAAATAAGTAAAACAGTTATTGTGGCTTCCAAATTCCCCACAACCAATTTCTCCAAATAAGGTCATAAAACACCCGTTTTCTAAAGTGTTTTTGGACAGCATCTCACATCTGTCAAAGCTGGACCAATTCATTTTGTCCCCTCCAAGTCAGTCAGAAGAACCAACAGAAAATGTTTGTGGGGTTTTTACCCCAGCAGCCATCTAGCAACTCCACTGTGGGAGTCAAAACCGATGGGTGCTGCAGGGATGGACAGTTCCTTGGCCATCCAGCAGTGAGCAGGTGGCTGGAACAGGCCCCTGGATGTCTATTTTGGGAAGTCAGCTGGGAAGTCTGGAGGCTGCTGGGATGGCAGAAGAGTGGAGCATTGAGCAGAGGACTGATTCTCCTGGGAGGAGCTGGATGATTCTGAGTACAATGAAACCAGTCCAGGGCAGATTTACAAAGATCTCAGCATTGCTTTTGTCCCTCCAACCACAGCAACAAAGACATAAAAAGTGCCCTTATCAAGGGTGATCTTTTCATTTCCTGATGTGTGACTGACACTTGGAATGGCCACTGTCCTTTCTGCATCCTCTGCTAGCACGTGAGGCACTGGCACAGCCTGTGCCAGGAAAATCCATGGTGCCCAGGTTCAGCTCCCACACTCCCCTTGAATCCAGATTAACAACCGTAAAAGTCTGAAGCACCAGCAAGGCTCCAAGAAATTCTAATGAGCCATAAAAAATGACCTTTCCATATAAAATGGAAATTTAAATGAAAATATTAGGATAACTAAATCCCCATTTGTTCCCTGTATATTTAAATATGGAGCTTTCCTTTCTCCTCAGGAAAGATGAAGTGAAAGTAAAGCAGAGAGTTTTTTAAGTGTTTTTCTACCAGGAAAGGAATGAAGATGTTTGGTTAAAGTAAGTAATTACCTCAGTGCTCACTGAAATAAAACACAACTTACTCCCCAGTAGGGAAGGGAATGACAGCACACACTACTGGGCAGCTGCATTCCCAGAGCTGGGAGTTACCACTGGTCCAGCTCCAGACAGAAAAACCAAGCTTTTCTCCCACTTTAGCTCAGCCACCAGAGAGTATCTTCAGTATTTCCTCTACAAAACTAGAGCTTGGATTTGTCTGATTGCTTAAAGAAAGTAATGTTCAAAACCTGATCAGATTTTGCCTGTAGTATTCCACATGCTGTTTTCACAGACAAAATTTCATATTCTCATGTCACAAAAGAGAAGAAGCAGCAGCTGATGAAACAGCAAACAAAATGCTCACAAGGCTTCATTTGACACCATTACAACTTCCACTTTGCATCAGGAGATGAACACAGTGGAAAAGAAGAAAACCAAAGTGAGTGGCAAATGGCCCAGGCCCTGCAGCTGCTCGGCTCACAGGGAGAGGCAGCTCAGGTAACTCACCTGAGCAGAATGAATCCAGGTACCAGATCCAGCAGCTGCTCACACTATCCACGGAGGTCGCCGTGATGGCTCCTGGCAGTCCCTTCTCCCTCTGGCACAGCTGCCCCTACAGCCTATTCCTGCAGCACCGCCTGGAATGTGAACCACAACCTGAGGATGGCTCCTTTAGGTCTGTACACTTCTCCTTGCTGGCCTCCAAATTCCAGCGGGAGTCAGCACAGCTTTGGCAGAGTTAGGAGATTTCTCAGGGAAGGGAAAGAACTACCTTCCTGTGGAGGTGAAGCCTTTAAGGGTTCAGTTATGTTGTTCTGCCCAGCTGCATTCTGAGCCTCTGAGAGCCCTGGGTTCCTGCAGGGAACCCCTCCAAAAGGAAGCAATTCATTTATGTCCAGGTTCTTTTTAAAGATTTTAAGGAATCTTCACGAGTCACAACCTCTATGGTTAATTGGAAGATGAGCATTATAGATAGAAAATACCTTTTGTTAACAACACAGATGAGCCAACTCCGCACAGAGGAAATGAAAATGACTCCAAGCAGGTCATAAATACAAAATTTATGTGGCATTTCAGTAAAAATAAGCGTAAGTATAAATTTGCAACACTTTCATGTAACAGACGACCCTGTGTAACATTTCCACGAAGAAAGCCCACATAACACGTGCCACCCCCACGGGGGCAGTAGATACAGAGCATTCCAAGACACACATACAAGTTTCACACAGATCCCAAGTACAGGAGGTTTGGAATGCTGGATGGATTTCCAGCCTCTTAAAAAGGAACCCACTCGGATTTTTTTCATGACTTGCTGTTAAGCATTCCCATTCCAGTGGCATGCAGCCCAATTGATATTTAAATCACTTCTCAACAATCTTAAATTTATTTTGACACACAGCTCTAGTTCACAAGCCTTACGGCCTTGTCCTTCATCAAAACATTTTGAACAGTGCCAGCAGCAGCTTCTCCAAGGCCCTTTTGTCTATACTGAGGTTGCACGAACAAGTTCCATTTCTTTATGATTAATCCTAACAGAACAGAGATAACAGAACACCCAGATTGCACAAAAGGTTGATCCTGACTTTTTGGAAACACACCAAGTTTAATACTATTGTAACAGTTTAATTAGCACTACTCACATGATTCAATTAAAATGTGTTTTAGTGGAAAAAACCCTGATCCTGGAAGGTGTATTACCATGACGCTTCTACCGCACAGCTAATAGTTTTTCTGTTAAACACAAATTTAGCCTTTACAGTGTTTGCTGCTTGCTGTTTTCCAGATAAACATTAGTCAGAACTAAGTATCTCCAGTACCACACTACAATATTTTTCCTACAAATGTAAAATTAAGTTGGAGAGATCGATGGTTGCACAGTCTCACCCTTCCCATGGAAAGCCGTAATCACAATTTAGTGATCTCTGTAATAAGATACACCAATACGTGTCAAATATGGTCAAATCCAGTCAGCATTAATATTCCCTTTATTCATGAAAACACAGGAACAACAACATTCATCCTACGCGCAAGAACCCTTAAACCTGACCAAGCTCATTTCCAGATTCAAAAGACAGATCTAAGCTGCTGTCACCTGCTGCCTGCTCACCAGTGATCTTACAGTCCAGTCTATCATGATGGAAAACACTTAATCTCTTCGGTTTAAACAATCCAAACCCAGCTGTGACATGCGACCACAGAGGAAACGTGAGCAGAGACTTCAGACACACCACGCAAAGGGGCTTCTGATCTCTCCCTCAGCATCTCCCAAACCACGCGCCTTGTAGGACAAAGTGTCATTTGTGGGTTTGCTTGCTTGTGAAATCCAGAGACACCACATGGAAACCCAGCTCTTGTGAGAACACATTATTGTCTTCGAAGTGCCCAGTTCTTCCCTTCACACTGCAGCGGCCACAGAGTTTTCTTGATTTTTGCAGATAAAAGTGTAGCTTTTAAAAAGCTGCTGTGCCTCACCTACTGTCGAGTTCTGCTGCCTGCCAGCTTTGCAATCGCTCAGTTACACGGGACAACACCCAAACGACACAAACTGTTCTCAAGATAGTGCAATGTATAGATATTATGAAGCCTGTGTTTTCACCTATGTGAAAGCACATTTGTAGGTGTCCACTATATGGAACTCAAGCTCCAGACTGGGAGTATTCCTTAAGAAACTTCAAATTCAGGATATGCAGTATAATTTTCTTCTTTGAGCAGCTCTAACAGACAAATGCAAAGTTTCTACCATATAGTTCCAAAACATATGTGACAGGACAGAGATGGGAAAGTTGAGCTTTCTTGGCAAATATGTTCTTTATGAGCATTAAAAAACAACAACAAAACAGCTTTCAACACAAATTGGCTCCATTAATCTCAGGCTCAAAGGAAACCAGCATTTTGCACTTGCAGCTTCTCTTCTAATGAGAGATGATCTCATCTCTGACTACTCTTCATTCTTGAAGAACAAGATGAAATTCACGCATGTTAGCAAGGTTTATGCAATATATATATATTTTAAAATAATATCAATATGAGGACACATCTTACGCTCACGGTCATACATCAACAAAGCAGGAACATACAGGATCTCACTGAATGTACTCCTTACCAAAAAAGACACATGTATTAACCCAAAGGAGTGATACACTGATATGTTTAATGACCCAAGTCTAACCACACCTAATGCTGTCTACCTGACGAGCCATTTTCACTTTACACAGTTCAACACACACACGTTTATTGTGATGTAAGCACAGCCAAACCCAAAGCTTCTCGCCACTACTCACCTGTGCCCCCTTTCTTTTCCCAATGTGATGATTCCAAAAGTAGAATCAAAGTGATTAAAGGTAAAACCCTAAGTGCCTCTTCAGATAACATCCCTAAAGCAGCTTGAGTTCTGCCAGAAGCATTCCGAGGTGGAAATGGCAGGACTGCACTGCCCATGACAAGCTTGTACTGGCAAGAATTATACACCTGACTCCAAAGTGAATATTTCCTGCTACAATCTCCTGATGGGAACAAATTACCAAAAGAAAAAAAAAGTGGTTGTGCTTTGGCAAAAACTTCCCTAACCAAAGTAATTTCCTTTAAACCTTTTTTAAGTTCCAACACATTTTAAACATTTAGCTGCCACTCTTTTTCTGCCTGAGGTTTTTAGTTACTCGAACTCCTTGAGTCAAACAACTCAAGCTGCACAGCCTCTGGATCACTCAAAACTGACACATCTGGGGGTGAGCTGCAGGATCAACTTCCAAAACAAACACAAGTAGAAATGGAAGAGAAAGGTGCTTCGGTTGAAAGTGATAAAACCAAACCCATGGTACACAACATTTTTGACAGAAGACCAGTAAGGTGCCTCCTTTTCACTAGTGAATCGTCTCTGTGCTTCTGTGGCATTTGGGAACAATCAACATTCAGACAGAAAAGTCACAGTCCTGCCAAGCTACCGTGGAGTTAGAAGTCCTGATCTTGCCCAGGTCAGTACTTAGAGGGACACACACACAGTGATCATTTCAGAGCTGGTGAACTAAGGCTGACACCCCCTTTTTCTCTGAGAGGACATGGAACAGATAAGATACTGATTTTGATTGTCACGGCTAAGGTCGCACAACACACAGCGAATGTGCTTATCAAAGAAAGTAAGCAAGTACTAAGCTTAAAAAAAGAGGAGCCTGCTGGCAGAGCAGAGCTTTGCGTAAACACCAACGACAAATCAAGTGTAAGCTCCAGCTTCAGACCCCGAAGGGGTCTGACACTTCTTTGGTCCAAGTGTACAAAATACACCACTGGGAACACTATAGTTCCTTCTCAGCCCCCTGACTTTTCCGCTGTCTCACTGTGCTTTCAGTCTCTGATTCAGCTAAAGGCTGCTCACTTAAGTCTTCCATTTCCTCTTCCCCTGATTCTTTTCCAAGTGCTAAATCCTCCTCCCACTCATCAGCACTGGAATTTGCTGCATCTTCTCCATCTGAGAGATCTTTCACTTCTGCAGCCTCTTCCGCATCATCCGCGGAAAGCTCTGCAGCCTCTTCCGGCTCTTCCAGCGCCGCGTTCTCCGCATTGTCCTTGGTAATTGCTTCTTCTAAACAAAGCAGAGACTGCAGTTAGACTCAATCTCACAACAATGCCCTTTAAAGTTCCACCACCAGGGACATATTCTGAAATACTGATGAACATTATTATTGATTAGGATTATTATTCTAACTGGGATTGGAACCAGATGATCCTTAAAGGTCCCTTCCAACGTGAACCATTCTGTGGTTGTGATTGAAAACTTTTCCTTATTTTTCAGTTATTTCATTAAATCTTCAGTAGATTTCTCCTCCACTTCTATTTATTTTCCTTGCATATCACGCACAGATAGACTTTCATTTTGTTCCACTGAGTTACAAACCAAAGATAACCCAGTTTTACTCGGCTGCTGGATTATTGGTTCACACCTAAGATCTGAACAGTGTATTGCCTTTCCTCCTACAAATCTACACTTTAAACTACAGCATCTTGTCCTCTTAAAGAGTTCTTACCAGGTGTTTCAGCTCTGTATTTTGACTTGGCTGGGCAGAGGCAGTCTGAAATCAAAACCAGGATCTGTGGAAAGGAAAGAGGCATTTATAAGCAATAATAAAAAGGGCATTTACTAGCAATTGCAAGAGTCCCTGCACTCATTCTTTTTAGATCGATATACACAATAAACTTTACAAAATTATATTATCTTGCTTAGAGATAAGAGCTAAATAAAAACATGGAAAAAAGTGCTTTCTCAGTGTGTACTAACCAGCATTCCCTGCTTTCTACTACCCATTTTCTGCCTCCTACTTTCCTAAATTTATTCACTGCTCGCATCTGAAGAACAGCTCAGAACATAGTTGACGATTTTTACTTTTTGAAAATCTTTGAAATTATCTTGGTCTAGATTTCCTGCATTTTGGGATGTTATTCCATCCCCACCCCTGGCTCCCCAATATAGATGTGTGTTCCACCTTTTGTGCTTATTATTTAACCAGCCCAGTGTGGAACACAGACACTCAAAATGCAAGGAAGACATTTGTGCCTCACTGTCACATGCTAAGAATAGTGCAAACAAAAAGATGGAGCTGACACCATGTGAAAGAAATATATTTCAATCATTTGAAAAGCCTTTTGGAAAGAGCTGGGAGATTAACTTCACATTTTTCAGCTTTTTCAGTTTGGGGTTTTTTTTAGTGAAGGAGTTATAGGGAGAGTTTCTTTTAAAACATGATATTCACTTGCTCCTAGTTATACTAACTTGATTTGCACTCATTTGGTGAAAAACCTACCATCTAGAACAACACAGTTGTTGAAACTGAATAATCAAAAATATTTGCCTGTATACAACAATTCTGTATGCACATCACCTATAAAAATGTGGTTTTGCCTAAATTCAAATTTCAACTGCATTGAAATCACTTCTCAGTACCACTGAGAAATACACTGAGAAAATGTTTCCTTCTTTCACAACTATTTGGACTGAAGGGCAGAGCTGCAAGTCCCAGAACAACCTTTACACTTCCTACAAGGAATAGTGACTTAGCAGCAGGTTAAACCAGTTACCAGCAGAACTGTTTGAACTGTCCTTGCAGTTGCAGAATGTGCTTGTGGAACAGGCAACTAATCTGAAAGAACTTAAACCCCCAAATCTTCAAAGCCTTGAAAAAGTATTTTTATCCTTTGATTTTGAGTAACAGTGTGGCAGCACCCTTCCATCGCTGACTCCCACAAAACCAGTTCCTCTCTGGTTAATAAAACTCTCCACAACGCCTGTGTTCTCAGAAAGTTGGAGTCTTGACCAACTCTGACCACACACATTCAACCTTTAAGTCAAAAAGTCTTAGATACTAAAGGCCAATACAAGAATCACTCATTCAGTGGCTGGACTAAACAAATCTAAATTGAAGCATGGAGTTCATAAGAAGGTGACCTGATTTGTATTGAGGGCATTGTCCAAATACTTCTTCACCAGTGACAGGCCTGGGGCACCAACCACCTCTCTGGGGAGCCTGTTGCAGTGTTTGACCACCCTCTGCTTCCTAATGTCCAGACTAAACCTCCATGGCACAGCTTTAATCCACTCTCACACATTCTGGGTATCACAGCAAAGAGATATTAGTGTTTAATAATATATTATGAAAGCAAAGTATATTTAAGTATATCTTACGAGCAAAGTTGGTTTTATTTTTTTCACAAGTTAATGCAAAGCAAGAGTTCTAGTTAACTGAGGGAAAAAAGTAATATGTTTTCTTACCAAACCCAGGAACAGGCCAATCAGTAAGGTAGCTAAGATGAAGATGGCATAGGAAATCCAAACATGAACTCCAAGAGTGCCAATGAGGTAGTTATGAATTTGCTGGAAATGAGAAGAAGATACTTAACTTCATACCTACAATCACTTAGGATTTGTACTGTCAACACCCCTACATAAATTGCTGTCTGATTAAGACCTTTCATTTAACAGTGTTGATGCTGAAGTCTTCCCCTCTTGACATCATTAAACCTTGGGGTTTTTGACCAATTTGTTCACGTTAAAAGGCTTTTTAAGCAGAGGATGCACAATCCCTTCTCCTTAAGACACTCAGCATTACAGATGCCATACACAACCTTACTGCAGATGGACGGATGAGGAGCCTCAGAGCTTGCAGGAAAGTATCACAATATCCTTCATCCTTATGTGGTATCTGTTCATTAACTAAAATTAAGCCATTTAGCTCTTACTTAAGCTCTTTAGCTCTTAAAAGGAGCCACACTAAGCATACACTGACTAAATGATTTCACTTCTAAATTTAAATATAATAACCCAAATACAGTATTAAGATTTCTTTCAAACTTTAGTCTGTTCCTCAAACCTACAAACTCAACTGAGTCAAGCAGCACATTGAGTCAGACGAGCTGGTAAGAAGTCAATTATGACATTAAATCTCTTTCAAAACAAACCACAATCAAGATTTACAAGAGTTTAAATACAGAAGTTCCAGAGTCTTTTTTTTAAATGTCAGAACATCTTCTGATATTTATTAAAGCATAAGCAAAGACAGCAGAGCAGGAGGAGTGAAGAAATGTACACCTGAAATAGTCATCAAAGCGGAAAGCAAATTAGAGGTTTCTTTCCAGGACAGTTAATCTTTCAGGAAGGAGACTATAGAGAAACAACACCATTACAGAGCAACCATGGAAGTGAAACACCAGAAGGCTATAAAAAGTAAATATTATCCAGTGAAAGAATCAAAGGTACACAACTCCGAGCTCTGCTTGATTCTGTGTTAGTCTGATGCTTAGTAGAAGTGATACAAACTGTTCCAACTCTCATCTACATTTCTTTTCTGAAGCACCTGTTACAATAGTAACCTATTTTGCTGCAATCAAATATAGTTTCTCAAACTCAGTGACACTCGAAGTTTTTAAGAGGATGTTTCCTGACCAAAATCAGAAAGGTCTGAAAATTCTCAGTATTTGGATGCCAGGGAAAAACTTGGATAACTCCCAAATGAAAGCATCTTGAAATATTTTAAATTAAAATAAGCTTTAATATTTTAAAGCACACTTCAGTGTAGCTAAGCATTTCTCCTTCACTTCTGATAATTACTTTATTATCCAAACTCATCATGGTCCTATACAAATGGTGTTGCCTGTTTGAACCTCAGATGCAGAAAATTAGTGCTAAAAAACCCCTTGCCCTCCCTTCTCCTGTGCAATACATGATGCAACTCTCATAAAAGGATAATAAAAATATTCAGTTATGTATTGGCTTTTAAGCATATGATTATTCTAAGAATAAAAAGGGATTTTGGGAAACACTATATAGTTACTTACCCTGATCCATCCCGAGAAGTGAAACAGCCCTGCCATGCCATGCATCCTGGAAAACAAGGAAATGGAAGGACAGGTTCACAGCAGCCCTGTAGCTCCTCTCCCCATCCCTAAATATTCCACAACTCTTCTTCCTTCTCACATCAAAAATAAGGACCCTCTCTGGATTTTTGTAAATTTACACATAATGGTTTCATCCAGAATGAACTGCAGGCCACCCACATCTTTGGCTCATCCTTTGTGTCATGCAAGCTTTCTGCACTACTTCTAAGCAAATCCACCTCTCTGAAAACAAATTCTTACATATTCTGGAAGCATGACACTGTTTGCTATTCCAAAGGTGGACAAAAGTCTCTCTTGTGAAGAAATAAACAAGAAATCCTTAAAGCTTAAGGCTGCCCAGTAGCCAGAAGTCATGAAGTAATAATCTACATGAACACACACTTCATTCCAGGACTCCGCAGATACTGGAAATGCCACTTTACATAATGCTCAGTGGCTGCATTTTTTTTTCTTAATCTCTTTTCAAAGATGACATAAACAAGCCCTAGCAGGCACAAACAAAAGCAAATGCAGAAAATAAACTGCCTTTAAAGGTGAGAAGCTGGGAATCAGGCTGTCAATACTGATTGCTTCTGCAAAGCCTGCAAGTCTAGGGAATAAAGGCCTTTTGTCTTCAAACTGTCAACACAGGGCTCTTAATGAATAATGAGCTAGAAAATACAGTTCTTGTTAATAAAAACCAAGTGTTACATTATAGAAGATGGAGACTTCCATCCTGCTACAGGCTCCACAGCTTCCCACTTCCTCTCTAAGATGTAGCCTTGAAGATCTTCCAGGGTCCGGGAGCCGCGGTATCTGCGGAACACTCCATCGTTGGCACTACAAAACAAACCCCCATCAGCACAGACAGCCCCCAAACTCCGGGGTAAAAAACCCGACCAAAACTTCCACACACGTTATACATTTCACTTGCTCAGAGCTGTGCGTTTGAGAACTGCAATCCATGATGGAAAAATCTCGGTTTTTAAACAGCATGCGCTTTTGCCATTTAAAAAGCTGCTATTTTTCTTAAATATTCACTGGCACTACAGCAAATACACAAAGCACATGAGGTGAACAACCAAACCATTTCTAAATACAACTCAGAATTAAAAGTGCACATATATATGTATTTGTTTGTATATCTGCACGACTCATAATACTCTGACATAATGAAGGGTCCAATCTTTTAAGGATGACATCACCTTATTGGAGAAGAAAGACAGCAAATGTCTTCTCTGATCCATTTTTAATAGTATGGATAACAGGGAAACTTACTAAAGTCACTTTAACTAAAGAAAAGCCTCAGATAAGGAATTTATCACGCAACCAATGCTACAATAACCTGAGCTGAAATCAGAAGTCATTATTCCTTCATTTTCCCCTACATTTCAGTTACAGATTAAATCGAGTGACAAGTAGGAGTCAACAGCTGCAGTTTCCAGTATGACACACTTACTGGTAAATTGTAGGAAGTGTTGTGACAAAAAAACGACCACTCAAGCCTAGAAAGGAAGAAAACAACACAAGCAGTTCAGTAACACTGGAATTTCTCAGCATTCTGACTTATCTATAAATACCTACAGAACTGTATTTCAGACTAGAGAGCAGCAGGCTGCACAGCTTACACCATTGTTTGGCAAATACAGGTTAACAGTTTGTCTTCAGATATGCTACAAACAGTAACAGATATGAAAAACTGGTTATAAATTAAGGGAAAATGTTTAGCTTGAAGAATGTTTACTGAGAGATAGTTTTCCTCATCAGTGGGTTTGTCTCCTCAGTATTTGCACTCAGCTGAAGTTTTGGACCAGCCCAGCATTGGATGCCCTCAGAGTCCATTAGAAAGGGCTGAATTCCTGTAGCCAGCAACTGCAATTCGTATCAGTACCACTGTGAAGATTACAGTGATTTAACTTTGCCTTTTATAAAATTCTGTGAAAATCTTTTGGGAAATGAAGGCCTTATTCAGCCTTCAATAAAGCAAACAGCTCTAGGCACCAGGATTAGCCATGGAAAAGTATTCTATCAAGAGGGTTTCTGCCTTTAGAGACAAAGATGAGCCACAGTGAAACAAGCCAGGTATTTTCAAAAGTTTCAGTGGTAATGTTTTCCCTAGTTTGAATTCCTCTGTGGAATAGGCAAAAAAGGGTTGTGGCTTTTTTTGTTGTTTGGGATTTTGCTTGAAGACATTTAAAGCAAATGATCTTTAAAGTTCCAGAAAGGAAAGCTTCTTTACTTCAACTTTTCAGCTCTCTGCCCTTATTGCTACGAGAAGCAGAGTGATAAAAAACTTTCTGAAACAGCTAAAAGTTGTGCCAGCACAGGGAGATATAAAGCAAACAAACCCACAAGTGTAACAGCAGAATGAATAAAGCAGACAGCACAGCTGCACAAGGAAAACTGGGTGGAGAGTCATAAAGAACATAATTAGCTTAAGAACAGAGAAAGTCATGGGAACACTGAAAGGCTCTCTGAAGTTCTTAAAAATGCCACTCAGGCAAAGGAAACAAAACAGCTCAAACCTCTTACCTGTGGCCTATCCTAGAGTTTCAGAACACTGAAATCTAAAAGTTATGAAATGAATCTATGCATCCCCAACACTTTAGGTGGAGGTTTGCTGGTTATCTAAGGCACCTCCTTAGATTGCTAAAACCAGATGCGAGTCAGCTACAAAATTTAAGAACACATTAAATTGTTTTGGTGCCTGTTTAATACAATCTTGAATTGGCTACAGTTAAGCACCTGCGTCTGTTTGCAAATCAGAAACTGACATCCATTATGAAATCAACAGCTAATCAAGAATTAAAAAACCTTCTTTTATTTGCACATGCACGCCCCTGAAAATGTACAGAAAACAGAGATGTCATCTAAAACACCAGCTGCTTCCATCCAACAAGTGCTCAAAGAAGACACAGAAGATCCAAGAAGTCTCGTTGTAATTCACAGGTAAATGTTGTGATCAGGAGCTTAAAAAAGGCACCACAAATATGCAGAACTTAGGGGTCCAGAAGCCTCTCCACTATTTGCTTTTTTTCCACACTGAATGTTTCAATGGAGAAGATGAGGCAAGAGGAAGCACTTTAAGGCTGGAACATCAAGTGACTGAAATCTGCTGTGAAGCCATTAAAGCTCTGGTGGATTTATTCCTCAGGCACCTCCTGCAATTAAGCACCATGAATGGCCACTTTCTCCTGCCGGTTTGGGAAGTGCAAGTTTATGTAACTCTGCATTCATCTCGTGGTTTTCCCCTAATTTAACACATTTTGACTACTTTAATTCAATGAAGGGGTTACATAACTAAGACTAATTAAAGTACCATTGTGCAAGCAAGAAAGGAGACAGAGCACTTAAAACACAACAACTGAAAGGCTGATGCAAAGCTCACAGTAAAAATACCTCAGTAACTTTGGAAAGCTCCACAGAAACTCATATATCTTCCAAATTACATCAGCACCAAAGGTCAAATATGTAATAAATGTTTGTTTTCCAGTTTGAGCATTCCTTAGCTTTAGAAGTGCCTGCAGCTTCCAGTGCTGAACTGGATGTTGTAGGTTTATTACGTGAGCTTTGGTACAAATTCATCATTTTGGTCAGTCCTTTGACTCACAGAAGTTACCCATCAGGGTCAGGACTCTCAGCAACATTAGAAATTCAAGTATTAAGTTTACATCTATATAAAAAAGGTTAAATCTATTTTAAAAAGGTAATACTAAAACTAATCTCTTTATTACACTATATAATGATTAGCACATGCAGCTTTTTGATACAAGATTTTTTTGTATACTTGTGAACTTTTAACAAGACATGAACCTACACAAGGTCTAGAAGAGCTGGCATTTTCTTGGGAATTTAGATTGCTGACTCTGAGATGAGTTTTGATACAGTAAATCCGTTCAGCATGTTTTCAACCAACAAAATGAACACATTTTTCACACACCTTATAAAGCAGAAAACAGAAAAATCAGTAAAGTTTGGCCTTTTTTATCTAACAGCGTCTCATCTTTCAGTCTTCTGATACTGCTGATAAAATCCTTTATCCCCTCAAAGCCCAAACGAGCACGAGGCATTCCCAGGAGATGCAGAGGTTTATACAATATTAATACTGCTTGTACAAAGACACATTCACAACTTTGAAGGGAGTCACCAAAGGAATAAATTAGATTGCACTTGTGCTTCTGAGAATAGTTAGGAAACTGTTTTTATAAACATATTTGCATATGTGCATCACCAACAGGAAACAGCAGTAACATCTGTAATATAAAGCACTGCCACAATTACACGAGTCAATAAACCAGCACCATGTTGGAAACAATTAACTACTTTAATTAGAGCAGGCTCCCTCTACCACACCCTGAAATTCTCCTAACGGGAGGCTACAGAGCTGGAATCTTCTGCAGACAGGTTGGAGGAACGAGACAGACAACGGCTTCCAGTGAAGAAGATTAAAATAGAGAATAAGCCTCTTTTAAGTCAGTATTAAGCCAGATCACCCCCCCAATTCTTTAATCCTTCAAATTGAGTTTATAAACTTCAGTTCAGAAACATGAACTGTATGGGGAAACAAACTGTGGATAACATTACTTTGACTTTAAAGGCTAAGTAAATATTAAGCAGTACATCTATTGAATAATTCCTGTTATTAAAGCAGTCTGTTTCATGCTATACCTGGTTCCTGAGTGACATCCACTTTCCCAACAGTGATCCCGAGCCGTTCGCTCTCCTTGGCGAAGCTCTCCCAGGTGGCCTCAATCTGCTGACAGGCTGGACACCAAGGAGCGTAACTGAAGGGGGAAGGCAGCGCAAACATTTTAATACTCTTGCACTTACAGACATTCAAACTGATTTATCATACAGAGAAAATACAAACATATCAGTCACAAAGGAAAAAACCTACAGTTTTTCTTAATCGAGTCTACTGAATAAGACAGTCAAGAAAGTTTTTTATCAATCCCTATGTTCATCCCCATGTTATCGAAACAAAACAAATCACAAATTTGAGGAATTCATATCCAAACTCCTCACCGCTTGTGATTTATTCTATTTACATAGGAAATAAAATCCATTCCCATGGCAGCGGCCTGAATTATTGAAGCCAGACTGTCCTCTGAAGCAGTATCCTTCATCACAACATTTTGTATTGATTTCCCACACCTCAGAACTTCTCAGAATTGCATTTGCCTTAGCCCACTACTCCATACATCACAACATGCCCTTTTTGATAGCAGCCACTAGAGACTTAAAAAGAGCACACATCAAATTCCTACTGCTCACACTTATTGTCTTGTTTTTACCTACGATTCATTTCAGAAAAACAGGAGTGCACATTTCAAGAGCTGAATTTTTTACACTCTCAATCAGAATAATTAAACCAATTTTGCACCTATTGGTAATATCAATCTGGAAACGGGCCAGCTAACATGAAAGGATAATATCAGATAAAATTGCTGATAAAATCCCTTTGCCACCTTTCTGTATTTTAGCCTAACTTGGTTGGCCAAGTCCGCATGAAACCTTTGCAGCTTGCCATGCTCTGTCAGAAACACAACGAGGGAACCAGGACTGGGAGGTGCAGCCTGTGACTGAGCTGGGGCAATTGCCCATGCACAGACTCAGCCTTTTACTAATGAGGAGAGACCTTCATGGGGTTTAACCTGATTTACCGGGGGGATGGAGGTTTCTGGCAGCAAAAGCAGTGAGTCGAGGGACACTCTCCTTGTCACAGCGCTCCACAAACACCACCACGCTCCCCATCCACTGCAAACCATAGAAACACATTCCCTCCTGGGCAGAGAGTCCAGGACCCTTAGCACAACACCACCACTGGGAACCTTCACAAGGTTCTCTGCCCCTTCGGCTTGCCTGCCACCACTGCTATCTGACCGAGGGACTGGCAATTCCTGTTCTCTGGCTGGCAGCAGGAACGCTCATTTCCTTACTGCCTGCAGACAGAGATATCCCCAGCCACTCCCAGATGTTTCATATGAATAAAGCTTAATGTAAAACAGGTCATTTCTCACAGAAGAGGTGGAATTAAATTTACTCTGAGTGCTTTGTGGTAGTTTTTAAACACTTGTATTTAAAAAAGGAGATCTTGTCACTTGGCAGTTAAAAGGACACAAATTAAAAATACTTGTTGTATTTAACTGTACTAGAAATTCACGATTCTAACCGTGAAAGCCTGTATCTTGCTTTTTTAACTCAACATCATTCTGTGTGAAAGCATCAGAAAAAAGGACATAAATCTTATCCTGCCAAGAGACAGACCCTCGGTATCTTTCCAAAGGATGCTGGAAACAAGTCTCACATGCAGTGCTGTTCTCCATTGTGCTGCTGGCCCATAGACAGCTTTTAATAACAGTCTGACAGACACTGTACTTTACAAACACGATTATTTTATTATAGAAGCTTGACTGATAAATAAGAAACTGCAAACATCTATCAGATAATGCAACTGGCATTGATCTAAAATGAAAGACAGAAGCTCGACTGTTTTCTAAATCCAGCTTCTCTAGATGTGTCAAATTCACACCATGAGATTTTCAAAATGAATACACCCTTTAGCCTGTTTAATCTGATTTTGGAATAGAAATTTAGACCCCATCAAAATTTATATTTACATTCGACATGCATAAGCATTTCTCCTGAATGAAATTAAGTGGAATATTCAAATGACTAACACTCATATGATTAAAAATATTTCCTTTAGTTCAAAGCAGCATTAAAATCTACCCATGTCAGAGTTTAGCAGAGACAAGACATAACAGTGAACTTCACAAAAAGCTGTAGTTGCTGGCTGCCTAATTTTCAGTATCGATATTGGACATGGGATGGCAACAGTTCCATATAATGCTACAAGATCCAGCCACTCCAGCTGAACATCAGCACAGGCAATCAAGATTAAAATATTTGATTTACATTCCTGAAATTACACATCCAATTCTTGCCAGCCAGGAAACAGCCTGTCCCCACATGTTCAAGAGAGAACTTGCAATAGACATCAGATTTCTGCAAGAGTTACCACGGCTGTTTACCTCAACACCCTCACTTTCCTGAAGCGTTCACGTCTGCATTTGTTATGCAGCATTTGAGCCATTAAGGAATGCATGACTGTCTCTTGAAAATAGCAAAAAAAATTACATTACCAAAGCTTTATTGCATCTCTTTCTCAAGTCTCAAAATACTGAAAGAAAAAGCGTAAGGGGAGGTAAGATATTGAGGAGTAAAATACTTGACACTAAGGTCATCTTTATCAAAACTTTAAAAAAAACTTTCTGCACCCTGAAGGACTGAGGGAAGTACTTGATTTCAACAGGGTCTTCTAATGAATCCTTTAGAATTGCGGCTGATTTCATATTTCCACAGAAGTTATGGTACAACTTTCATTCTTAAATTCCTAGAAAAAAACCATCATCTGTAGGAGCAGAGAAGCAGACCCTCATGTCTGCTGTAGAACCAGCCTTTGTTACTTTTCAAGTCACAAAATGCAAGAGCAGGTCCCTGGCAAAAGCAGATGTAACCAAATTTCTTCTGCCATACTCCGGGCAGGCCAGGAAACAATTAGCACTTCATCAACGCCACCAAATTTAGGGCTGTTACTCCCATTTCTTCTCCCTCTATTAACTTGTAGGGCAAACAGGTGTGCCAAGAAAAAAGGCCTTTCCAAGTTAAAAATCAAAGGCCACTGGAATTTAAATCAAGACTCGGGCACTCGGTTAAGGAAAGAAAGCTTTCAGTAGCCTGTTACACATTAAAAGGTAATTTGCTGATCTTCACCATTCAACAATCAGGCTGAAACCACCACACAGTTAAAAGCGACACATTGCCAAACCATTCACTGCAAGCAGGTACTGCACATTCCTCATGGCAGGTACACCTCATTCCTGATGCTTCCAGACCTCTCACACAGCACAGTTTTACAGCTGAAATGCTCTCACACACGGCCAGCCCTCCATAAATAGGGCAGCAAACATCTATCACTGCAACAGCGATTGACCTCAGTGGACTAAAATCCCTATTTCCAAGTATCCAGGTGTTTTCTCTTGTTCCTACTCCACCACAATAGACCTAAAGCTTTTTGCAGAGGGCATAAAGCAAGCAACCGAAAAGCAAAGTTTGACGCTCTTAGACATAGACTTTGCTTTCGACTTCTATTTATCTCTCATCTAAAGCACAAAAGAACAAGCTTCGGCTTTCAAACACCAACAGCTTCACCGGGGCAATACAAAAAAACCCCACTCAAGTTAAAACCAGTCTGAGCAAAGGTGCCATTCCTCCGAATCACCCCGAGCAGATCAGTAAACACAGAATGACTTCGCTACGATGTCCTGATACACAGTTTCCAGCTCCGAGCCACTTATCTCTCTTCTCGTACCTGCCCGGCTACTGAATCCACCGTTTCACCCCTTTTCCGGTACATTTAGCTGACTCTTTTTATCCGCCTTTTCACTACCATTACCAACACCATCAGTGAATAGATGTAACCGCGAGTACCATTCCACACTGTGCCCTAATGGCAATTTCACCACGCTGCAAGAATCTAGGAAAAAGGAAAAATAGCTTATGGGTACAGGCAGGAGAGGATTTGCTGAAGAGAAAACAGCAGAACTTGCTTAAACCGAGGTGCTTGATGGATTTCGTACTGGGAATGCTATTAAAATTGGAGTGAAAATGTTGGGACAGTAAAAGCAGTATCAGAATGAAATTCTTATTTTTATTCTTTTAAACAGTTTTGCCTTACTGCTACAGATTTCACAAGCACACAAAATGAAAAAAAAGACAGTTTCTAAATAGAGCTAGGTCTTGAGGCAGCACAGGCAGCTTTGCATGCCAACAAAAGAAACGTTCCAGATCAACTGTGTGGTTTTAATGACTTTTCAAGTGAGCAGGTGGCAGCCAAAGATACAGAAGCTGGTCCCTGTCATTTACCCAGATCTGTATCACCACAACACAAGCCCTGGAAACTGACAAGGAGCTTCCTGCTGGGTGCCAAACCCCTCCAAACCAGACAAGCCCTTTTTTTGAAGAAGGAGAAATTATTTTTTAAAATACAAAGTAAATCAATAAAAAATTATGTGAATTATTCTAGCGCTTCAGCAGACTAAGTTCCATCATTCTACATATTTTAATATCCCCTTCTGCACCTGTTTTGTTTTGTTTCTGCTACAAAAGGTATTTCAGCACCACATTTTTGCGGTTTTTGTTCAGCTAATGCCCAGCACAGCACTCAGCTGTGTGTTCAGTTATTAAATAAAATGTTCGGTCACTTCCTCTGGACCCAGCCAGCAGAGCTGCAGAGGCTTCAAAACCAAAACAGAGTTTTGATAATTTGATTTTTATTCCCCCTGCTTTTTGGCTTTTATTGAGTTTTGGGTTGTTGGGGTTTTTTCAAGAATAGGACAAAGAAGAGCCTGGATAATAACAAGAAGTAAGAGACCAAATGCTCTCAAGTGACAGAAAATTCTCAATCTTGTTGAATTCTTAACCTAACTTACAGGAATTGTTAAATAGTTTAGTAAGTCCTTCGGGATTTTATTTCCAAAAAGTATTTCAAGCCAACTGATTAAAAGCATTAAGGCATCAAAACATTCAGCTTCATTTTTAGCGCACTCCCTTGAAGCTACAGACAAAAGGTGCTGGTGGGAGGGCTGAACCCTTGCAATCAGCTGGCCAACGAGAGAGCAGGGCAAGGTTTAATGATAAATGACAATTAAAAAATAAAAAGTATGCGCCTACAATGTGAGTATAACAAGCTAGCCTTGGGAACACGACTATTAACTGCTCTCCCGATTTTCAGCTGGCTAGAATTAAAAGGGACAATGAAGACATTCTTTTTCAGGTACACACGGCAATAGGTCTGTGCTGAAACAAAGGGGAACCAAAACATTTAACTCCCTATGCGGGAACAAGCACATAAAGTGCTGCAGATCCACCAACAGCATAAATAGTTTCTTTTGTAACCAGAGGCAAGAAGACAACAAGTTCATTGATGGGTTGGATTTTTTGTTTGTTTGTTTGTTTTAATTTACTTCAAAAAGAAGAGGATGTTAAATTAAGATAAATCAAGCTTGGAACAAGTTTTGTTTACAAATGCAAAATGCTCTTTATAAGTAAACAGACCAGAAATTAGTTTTCTGTGTTCCAAACAGACACAATATTAAGACAAAAAGAAAACTCCTCATATTAATGAATCATTATCTCACAGCTACAGACTTGAGATAAGGAAACAGGGAACACAGCTCATTCCAGCATCACACTCACAGCACTCCAGCCCGGACCTGTGTGCTGTGATAGCAACAACATCCAAAAAATGGCGCAATGTCTGGCAGATACAGAAACTTCTCCAAAACATTTTTATCAATAAAATGCAGCAGCGCTTCCAGGGCCTGCAATTTTTCCAGCTATGAATAACCAAATGTTTAGAAAAAGCCAGCCGAGAACATACACCTGAGCTAGGAGGGATGAAGGAAGAAAAATCCTATTTCTGCTGCAGATCCCACACACAAGGAATTTCAAACTTTAGTTTCTCTATTTGTGCCCCTGGGAACAACAAAAAAGTGGAATTACACAGTGATTTTCCACTTTCCCAAATAGAAAAACTGACACCAAACAGCAGCTGTATCTGTTCCTACCGGGGCAGGATGCTTCAAACAAGCAGGTGATGAAAATAAAGATTTTTTTCATGAAGATGCTACAGTACATTCACATTAATAAAAGTACTGCTTGGAAAACAAAGGCCTTATAAATATATAGGAGATTCTTCAGACAAATGAGGTTTTAATGAACGTTATTGCAGTCCTGCCAAGCAGCCTGAGACAGCATAGAAGGAATCCATGGACTGACATGCAGGACTCCTGTCTGGATCACCAGCTCTAAACCAGATAAAAATCAGTAGAAACCAAAATCCGTCATCATGGAAACTGCTGCAAGAATTGGATTTATCTGCGCTTGCTGCTCTCCTCATTCTCCTCATTGAAGCCACCTGGGCTGAGAATTCTCACACGGAGTTTCTGCCACAAGCCCAATCAGGAATATTTAGGCAAGAGGGACGCAGCTGCTGCCAATGGAAGAACACACTGGCTGTGAGATGCTGCCTGCCCCAGCCTCACTCCCAAAATAAAACTGAATTTTCCCTCTTACTTTTCTTACAGATATTTTGACGATGAGGGCCGGGAACAGGGATAGGGGAAAACCCGGACCGGACGACGCCCGAAAAGAGGATAGAGGAAAAAACCCGGACCGGATTACGCTCGGAAAACATTGAAAAATCAATCCTAGAGCTCAAACTCTCGCTAATTCCACACCAGCAGCATTGAGTTTGCACCCTCATTAAAGACAAAGGCTCCTCCTCAGGACAAAAGCAGAAAGCACCGGTAATGAACCACAGGAAATAGCGTGGAAACCCGAGGATCTTTCACACATCAAACCCTACATAAAATTAATTAGAGTCTGATTTAAGGAATGCAGCAACACGTACCACGCCCAGCTAACACTAAAGCTAACTCTGCCTTCCATCGCTATTGTCAGCTCTCACTCCAAACTAAAGAGCAATTTTTCAAGTGGAGTAAAGGCTTCCGAAGGATTGTAATTGTTTGCTATCCCAACCACTTCTGATTTCAGTCAGTTCCTCTCTTTTTTCTTCTTCAGAGGCACGCACCACTCGTTATTTAAATATTTTCTCTTAGAAATAAAAACCTCGAGTCACCACAAATAATCTTTCTCCTTAAACTCACCAACCTGTGTATGAATCAGTAACTTTCATACAATTGCTTCCACACTGAACTAAGATGTCCCATGTGAAAAAACTTCAATTTAAAACATAACCTCGGAGTGGGAAAAAACAAATTTATTTTTTCCTCCACTTTTTAGATCACAATAAATGAAGAGAGACACAGAATCCATTCTAAATCCTCAGCCACAACAGTTGGCATCCCTGGGTCATGATCAGCTGTTTCAAGATTGTTCCCACCTATTCACTGATTAACACCAGGGTCAGTAGGATCCTGAGCACTAAAGCCCTAAGTGAGGTGATAATTCCATCCTGCTGAGAAGAGATCGGAGATAAATCAAATTCAAGAGCAAACCAAAACTTTAAGTAGCTACCTAAGTATTTAGGAGGGAGGAGCATGAATTCAGATGTTCAAACTGTTTTAAACTCAAGCACTTGCACAGAGTAGCACACACACCACAATAAAATCCCATTTCATAGCTGCATACAGCCCACAGGTACCACGTGACTGTACTGCCTACTTAAACTATTTCTTTATTCATTGCTGTCTTAAAAAAAAAAACCCTCAAGCTCCTTTTTTCCCTTCTAAATACAAGCAGGTGAGAGAGGCTCCAATAAAAAAAAAGAGTCACAAGCATTTCAAGAACTGTGTCATGTCCCAGGCAAAGCCACCACACCAGTACAGTGAGTGAGAAGTTAATGAAATCTGATGCATCTCCCTTGAACGAGAACTCCGAGCTCAAGTCGGCTTGGCGTGAGGGCAGGCTGGGATATTATGTAATTCTGCTTCGGAAGCCTACTCCTGCTAAATATTCCCTACCGAACTCAGCCCTCTCAGAGCTCACACAGAACCCAGTGCCAGCCCCTAGTGTGGGAGCAGGGCAAGGAGCAATGCTGGACACTATTCCCAGAGTGACCCACTTAACCTTGGACACTCAGAGGAGAACCTGACGGACAGCTGCTTCACAGAATCACCGAATGGTTTAGGCTGGAAGGGGACCTTGAAGACCATCTAGTTCCACCCCCGTGCCATGGGCAGGGACACCTTTCTCTGGACTAGGTTGCTCCAAACCCCATTCAACCTGGCCTTGAACACTTCCAGGGAAGGGGCATCCATAGCTTCTCTGGGCAACCCGTGCCAGGCCTCACCATCCCCAAGATGAATAGTTTTTCCCCCAATATCCAATTTAACCCAACTATCTGTCTGTTTGACGGCACTCTCCCTTGTTCTGTCATGACACGCTTTTGTAAGTAGTCTTGCCCCGTCTTCCCTGTAAATTCCCTTTAGGTAGGGGAAGGCCGCCATTAGGTCACCCGAAGCCTTCTCTTTTCCAGGTTGAACAGCCCCACTTCTCTCAGCCCTTCCTCAAAGGAGACGTGCTCCATCCCTCTGATCAACTTGGTGGCCTGCTCTGGGCTCGCTCCAACAGCTCCATGTCCTTCATTCCATATCCCTCATTCCCCTCTGTCCGGAGTGACCCGTTTAACCTTGGGCACTCTGTGCTCACACAGGACGGGAACCTGCGGGGCAGCTCCTTCTGCGGGGCAATCCCTGCCGAGGGCAGGGTGTGCCCGCCGGCCGAGGGCGGGCAGAGGAGACCGCGGGCACCGCCCGCCGCCTCCCGCACACCGTCCCCGGGCAGCCACCGCCGGGGTGGGGAAGCTGCGCGGCCCCTCCGCAGGGCGGGAGGGCCGGCCCGACCCTCTTCTCCCCACAGCGGGGCGGGAGTCAGCGGCCATGCCCGCCCCTCGCAGGGAGCCCCTCGCAGGGAACCCCCCTCGTCCCCCCGGCCACGCTGCCTCCGAGGCGGGCGGGAAAGCGGCCGCTACTCACAACTCCAACATCCACTGGCCCTGCAACACCAGGCTCCAGTTGGAGCCGCACAGCACTCGCACGCTGCTCCGCGGTTCGCCGGGGCTGTAGAAGGAGGAAGAAAAGCAGGCGGCGGGACCGAGCAGCGCAGCGAGGAGCAGAGCGCGGAAAACCTGCAGCCCCTGGCGCCAGCGGCCCGGCGCCATGTTCGACCCGCCCGCCCGCAGGAAGTCGGGGCGCGAGCGGCCGCCGCGGGGGCGGCGCCTGCGCGGGGCAGGGGCGGCTCCTCCCGCCGCGGC